>JAJHZJ010000308.1:2460880-3027522 GCA_023548195.1 Bettongia penicillata ogilbyi
TTTCACTTATGTTCAACATGATGAGCATTAATAGTAATAGCACCCATATCATAAGCATTACAAAGCAAGCTGATCAAATATCTTATTAAATGATGTTTTATGTTGCCTTTGGAAGAATAATGAAGCTACCTCCAGGAATAATGTTTTTTTTTGTTTGTTTCTTCAAGAAGAATCTGAAAGTCATTTTTTCATTAAATTGCAAATTTCTTACATGTCCTGATTGAATTTTTGGAGAAACTATCAATATTAATATATGTCAGAGTATCAAACTCAATTAATTTCTAAAAATCTTATGATTCTTAGAACTCTTTGCACCATTTCCTACTATCAATGCGTAAGTGGAAGGGAGTTACACCATATTGAACATCATTATGCAATTTTCTTTGTTCTATATCTGGCTATGGTCATATGATTAGTCTGATGGCCACTGTAGATACAGCATGAAATCGTTGAAGGATTTCTGAATTTGAAGTAAATGGACCTGAATTCAATTCTGCCTCTGTTCCTTACTACCTATGTAATGCTGGGCTTATGTATTATTGTAATAGAAACCTTCTCCTGATATTTCAGTGCCCTTAGCATGTAATAATATGTGATACACTTGTTTGTGCACATGACATATGCCCAAATAGAATGTAAGCTCTGTGAAGCCAGGGAGTATATCATATCTTCTTTATTCATATCCTGAAACACATGATCCAGTGCTCCATACATGGCTGGTACTTAATGAGTGATTATTGAATGGAATAATCAATGAAAGGGCCTGCTGCTAATGACATTTTTCTTGAGTTAAATTGATGAGGAAGATAATGGACAGACATCAAATTCAGGAGGACATAACTTCTAGGGAGTAGTGCAAGTGTGAGGAACCTGTGACCTCGAGGTCATATGTGGCCTTCTAATCTTTGAATGTGGCCTTTTGACTCAATCTAAGTTTTACAGAACCCATTCTTTTATTAAGGGGATTTATTTTGTGAAGTTTGGATTCAGTCAAAGGGTCACATTTGAGGACCTAGAGGGACACAAGTTGCCTCTAAGTCAAAGGTTCCTCACCCCTGGAGTAGAGATTGAAATCCTTCAGAAAAAAGATAAGGGAGGCAGTAGTCTGACGACAGAAGGAGCTAATCTGAGAGACCAGAAAAGGTGACTTGTTTTCCATCTAGAGTGCAAGAAGGAGGAAGGGGATATATTCAATGAATCTAAGATGATGAGGGAACAGAAATGAAAACACAAGAGGTGGTTTAATGGAAGGAATGTAGAAGGGAAGATACTACCCCCAAAGTTTCAGTTTCCTGCCCTCATGTCTGAGATTAGGGCTCAATGATTCCTAGAAAGTTGAAACATGAATAATCACAGCACAATATAATGTAAAAATCACAGGATTTGAAAACAAAAGAAGTCAGTTAAGGCCTGGTATTAGCACTGTGAGATCATGAAGGAGTTATTTAATACTTCTAGAGTTTAGTTCCCTCTCCTCTAAAAGGAAGAAGTTGGAGTTGAAGACCTTTGACCTATATTATTCAGGTCTCACATTTTAGCATTCCCAGGGTGCTTGCTAAAATAGGTTAGAATCTTACTAAACAAATCCACTTATCCCTTCCACATCATGTGGGTTAAGTGCATGGCACCACCACAAACTGGAAAATCCACAAAAAATATTTTGGGCATCTCTTAATACCAGAAAAGAATTCTAAATATTTCCTTTTCCTTTTGTGGAAAGTTTACAATACCTAATTGTTAAATGTGCTTTAAATATTTGGTCATCTTTAAACTTTGAAAAAGAAACTATGTATATTTATGATAAAATATAAGATATATAAATATATTTGTATATATGTAAATATATATGAAAATATACATAAATATGTAAAATATAAAGATAAAATATATGGATATTATTCAGTATTATACATATATTTTTCTGTGTCATTTTCTGGTCTTTGTATGTCATGTGTGGCTTCTGCAAAATTCCTCCCAAATTCATATTTAATTTCTTATGCCAATACATGATATATTGAAACCATGATGGGGAAAATTGCAATGTGGAAGGGGTAACCGTACTCCAGTTAGGAAAAAAAAGCAACAACAAAATAGATAGTAGTCCAAAAAAAAAATTCTGACAAAAAAAAGTAGTAAGGAAAGAGGAGAGGACACAGTAAGACCTAATTCATTGAAATTGATAGGTTGACTTTACTAATCTATACTTTTCTTTAAGTTTACCACATTTTATTTTCCTGGAAATAGTCTTCCTATGGCGTTCAATATCAAACTCATCAAGAAAATCTGCTTGCTCCTGGGAAGGATGGAAAGAAATCAGGTAACTGAGATAAATAAATAAATTTTGGCTACCACCTAAATAGATAGACAGAGCCTGGTATCATTTCCCTTCCCTGTCCATAGCTGTGCAGATTTTGCTTCGTTCATAATTCCTACTCATATTCCCACCCATTACTGCAGTCCAGAAGTCATCACCCAGCTCCTACAGCATATGAGCACAGAACCAGTGGTTCTGTGTATGTATACATGAATGTATATACATCTGTGTGTGTGCGGTGTGTGTGTGTTTGTGTGTAGTTATTGCTAGTTAAATTGCTTTTAAGTATTGTTCAGAGCATAGTTCTCTTTAGATATTATTTTCTGGTCCAAGTTAAAAGATTTGACCATTTGGGAAGACAGGTATCTTTGAGAGGTGATTTTCAAAGAAAGATTTATAAATGTTCTGTTTACATGTTCCCTTCAGCAACCTAATTTAAGTGGTAGGAACCTAGGAAGGATATTAGATACTGGTGAAAAGCCAGTATCATCCATCAATCAGACTAATCTTGCCACATGAGGGAAGAGAGGAAACTGGGTCAGTGGGTCATATGACACCACAAGTATTCAAGATATATATGTGTACATATGTATGTATTTTAACCCTGAAGGCCATGTCTGCTGTGTTTGATTGAAATCAGCATAGTTAAAGATGAAGAACAAAATATTTTTGTCATTGACTATCAAAATTTATAAAGTGTAATAATATAACATCAATGTAAACACAGAAATGAGGAGAAATAAACTAAATTATTATAGTCCTTCTGATTTATGAAAATACTGCTTCTCTTTATTCAAGCAGTTGTAAATGCATCCTTCTAAAAGTTAATATTCATAACATAATCATCTTTCAATGAAAGTATTATGGAAACAGAAAATAATAATACTTATAGTGTCATCCAATTGAAAAGGCATTAATGATCACAGTAACAAATCATTCATATATTTAACAAATCAATTGCAGCTATTTAGGAAAGGAGATTTTGACCTCATGATTTCAGATGGTGACCCTCAAGGAGCACCTTGAATATCACTGTTATTTGCTTTTTCTTGATTGCTAATCATTTAGCAAGCACTTTAGAAATTTCAGATTTTTTTTTTCCTTTCTCAGAAGAATTGCAATTTAAATAAGACAGATTATGCAAAATTAGAAAGAGATTGGGTAAGGGTAGACTCATGGAATGTAGAATATTATAGCCAGGATGCATTTCGAGTCTCTTTGCCACTCCAGACCTCAGTTTTCTCATCTAGAAAATTAGAAAGTTGGAAACTGAGCATGATTAAAGTACATTTTGATACCTTTTTAAGGTTTATTTTGGATCTCTTCTTCTATGTTTCACTATTAATGTTCTAAAGTCCCTCCCACTTTCAACGTTTCATGTTTTAACATTTTCGGACCTAAGAACATTCATGCTCTCACATAATACGTTCTACAGCAGATGTGTTGAGCATGCTACCTGTGGATGGCATGCAACCCACAACATTCCCAAGTTCAATATAAAGTGGATGAAATATAATGGGGAAATATTTAAAAAAAATAAAAATGCAATAAAACATAGATGATATTATATTTCAAAACTAAATCAATATGTGGCCCTCAGGGATCCTTACATATGGCTTTAATGACCTTTGTTTCTTTCTGAGTTTAACATCACAGCCCTACTGTATCATTTAACATCCTGTGCTCTATATTAATGATATTCTATGTTTGCAACTCTCTTCAGGCTCTCAACAGTTTTGGGTTGTGTCATGATAACTTTGAAATTTTTTTTTAATTAAAGTTTTGGATTAAGTGATCAGTAGGGTCTGTATGGGAGGATACAATTCTCCATTAACTTGTAGGTGATCATTGAAAGTTTAACCTATAACTTGTGTCTTTCAATTAGTACTGAATGACTCTTTCAGTCGATGGGAAACAATCTGCTCTGAAGTCAACTAGGAACTCCATTTTGAAGTTTGGAAGACAAATGTTTAATATAAGTAAATGAGAAAAGCTTTACATATGCATACACATTCATTTATACATAAATCTCTTCTCATTTACTTAACTTGATTATTTATTAATTTAAAGGCCCAAAAGTACTCTATATGTATGTTATATATGTTAAGTAAATTACAGTACATATGTGTATGTCATATATTTAACAAATATATAGAATACACGTACATTATATGTTTTGCAAACTTTGACTCCTCAATAGCTTAAAGATGAAACATATATACATATACCTATATAATTAATAATTTTTTCCCCAGAAGTCATCTATTTCTCAAGTCTGAGTTAAAAAAAATGGAAAATTCTGTTACTATGAAACAAGGAATAATGCATAAGAATCTCTATGGTATAAACATTTATAAAGCAACTCTCCCTTACTTAACTTGCAGACACTTATTTTTTTTTATTTTTTCAAGATCTTTCTAATTTCATTTTCTTCCTGTCTGAATATCTCCAATATTCAATAAAATTACTTTTTAAGGGAAAAATGAGATAAAATGGCTTCCTTTTCCTCCCCAATCAGAGCAGGGAGGTTTTCCTGATGAGTTTGCTATTTGACTTCATGAAAAAAGTATCTCTTAGCAAACATACTTGGTAAGTCAGATTAAAGGAATAATTCATGATAAACCTAAAGATTGAACCTTCTCCAAAGGCGTTTAAAACTTTTACAGGTACAGTGGAAATGTAAGTTTCATTTTGCAGCTGACTCAGAAATCCCATGGTTTATTATTGCCTCAGACATATTAGTTACCCTTAACCCGATTTGATCAATCTACTGAGATGTTTTTACCAGGGTGTAACTGCTTTAAGTGCTACAACTTCTTGGAGTCACAGGTAAGAGTTGGGTGAAAGGTGGATACCAAAGGTGGATAAGCAGCTCTAAAAAGTACTTGCAAGTACTCTCACCAGAGGTGCTAATCATTGATAGGCTTCAAACCAATTGGTTCATAAATAGGTCCTTTTCTCTTTTTCTTTGGATGTCTTTGGGGTATAGACCTAGCACTGATAATGTTGAGTCAAAGGCTATGTAATGCTTTATAGTCGTTTGGGCATAGTTCCAATTGGGTTATTTAAGTATTTTCTTTGTTCTGTTAATCTGGCTACTTAATATTTTTTTTGTAGTTATTCATCTTTTTCATTTACTGGCACATAATTGGACAAAATAGTTACTAACAATTGTCTTAATTTCCTCTTCATTGATAGAGAATTCACACCTTTCATTTGTGATACTAGTAATTTGCTTTTCTTTTTTCCTTTTTAAAATCTAATTAACAAATGGTTTATCTACTTTATTGATTTTCATAAAACCATATTTTCTTCTCATTTATTAGTTCAGTGGTTTTCTTTCTTTAACTTCCGTTGATTTCTTTTCCTCTTTGATCTTCAGAATTTCCAACAGGGTCTTTAATTGGGGGTTTTTAATTTGTTGTTGTTTTTATTTTTTAGGTGAAGGCCCAATTCATGCTTTTTTCTCTATTTCATTGATGTAAGCAATTAGAGATTTAAAATTTCCTCTAAGAACTTCTTTGGCTGCATCCCATAAATTTTGTTATGTTGTCTCATCGTTCTCAGTTTTTTTAATGGCAGTATAATATTTTTTTCTGATTTGTTCTTTGACCCATTTTGAAGGTTATTAGATTATATAAATCCAGTTAATTTTAATTTGTCTTTCCATTGTCCATTGTTGAATGTAGTTTTTATTGCACTGTGATGTGTAAAGGATGCATTTAGTATTTCTATATTTTTGCATTTGTTGTGAGGTTTTCATGTCTTAATAAAGGTTAGTTTTTCTGTAAGTTCATTGTACTTCTGAGAAAAAAGGTATATTGCTTTTTATTCCTATTGAACTTTTCTCGAGAGATCTATAATATCTGACTTTTCCAAAATGCTATTCATCTACTTAACTTCTTTCTTGTTTATTTTATTTTATGTTTTTGGTTAGATTTATCAATTTCTGAGAGGGGTAAATTGAGGTTCTCCACTAGCATAGTTTTATTATCTATTTCCTCCTGTAAGTCATTCAACTTCTTCAAAAATTTTGACACTCTACCATTTGGTGTATATATGTTTATTATTGCTATGACTTCATTGTCTATGGTACCTTTCAGCAGGATAGAGTTTCCTTCTTTATCTCATTTAATTAAATCTACTTTTAGCACACAAGCATATCACCAATGACTAATGTAGTGCCTGACACATAGTAGGTCTTTAACTATTTGTTTAAAAAAGGACAGCTTTGAAAGTAATATGTTTAATTTATTATATATATTTTAAATCAGTGTTTCACATATAATCATTCTCTCCATTTTACTTTGAATAGGAAACGTTATCTTTTAGTGTTCATTAAATTCAGAATAAAAAAATTGTAGAATTTAAAAAAAATCTACTTTTGCTTTTGCTTTGTCTTGGATCATGATTGCTATCTCTACTTTCTTTACTTCAACTGAAGCATAATAGATACTACTCCAGCCCCTTACCTTTACCTTGTGTGTATCTCTCTTCTTCAAATGTGTTTCTTGCAAACAGCGTGGTTCTTGGTTTTCCTCCATTCTGCTATGTATTTCCATTTTATGGGTAAGGTCAGCCCTTTCTCATTTATAGTTATGATAACTAACTGTATTTCCCACCATGCTGTTCTTTGTTTGTTTAATTCCTCTCTCTCTCTCTCTCTCCCTTACCACCACCTTCTTCCTCCTCACAAGTATTTTACTTCTGATCACCACTTTCCCAAATATACCCTCTCTTTTACCAGTCCTTCCTTCCCCTTCTACTATCCCAGTCCTCTTACTTACTTATAAGAAAAGATAGATTTATTTATGCAACTGAATGTGTATGCTATTCCCTATTTGAGACAATTTTGCCAAGAGTAAGGTTGCCCACCCCCCTCCCTCACCTATTTTCTACTCTATCATAATAGCTCTTTCATATTTCTTTTATGTGGGATAATTTACCCCATTCAATCTCTCTCCTCCTTCTTCCAGTGCAATTTTTTTTTCACTCCTTGATTTTATTTTTTTAGTATCATTCCATCAAAATAACCTTATATTCATTCTCTCTTTCTACATATACTCCTTCTAATTGCTCTTATAATAATTAAGTTGCAAAATTTACAAATACTATCTTGCCACATAGAAATATAAAAAGTTTAAACTTATTTAATTTCTTATGTTTTCTCTTGTTTCTGCTTTACCTTTTTATGTTTCTCTTGAGTCTTGTATTTGAAGGTCATTTAAAAAATATTATTCAGCTCAGGTCTTTTAATTAAAAATGTTTAAAAGTGCTCTGTTTTGTTAGATATCCATTTTTCCTTTGAGCAATTACATTCAGTTTGCAATGTATGTGATTCTTGGTTGTAATCATAACTCCTTTGCCTTCTGGTGTATTATATTCTAAGCCCTCTGGTTCTTTAATGTGGAAGCTACTAAATACTGTGTAATCCTGGCTGTAGCTCTACAATACCTGAATCGTTCTTTTTTATATCTGATTTGTTTCCTTTTGGCTGCTTGCAATACTTTTGATTTGATCTGTGAGCTTTGGAACTTGGATATGATGTTCCTAGAAATTTGTTTTATGTGATCTCTTTCAGTTGCTGATCAGTGATCATTTTGTCCTTTTGTAATACATCAGGAGGATTTCCTTTGATAGTTTCTTGAAAGATGTTGTCCAAGTTTTCATTCATTTATTTATTTATTTATTTTTGTTCAGTGCTTTTGGTAGTACCATAACTTGTCTCTCCTGAATGTATTTTCTAAGTCAGTTGCTTTTCCAATGAGAAATTTCATATTTTCTTGTATTATTTTTTCTTTTCTGATTTTGTCTAATCATATTTTCATGTCAAATAGAATCACTACTTTCTACTTGTTAAATTCTATTTTTTAAGGAAGTTTTCCTTTAAATAACAAATTTAAAAGCACTTTTGTCCTTTTCCATTTGGCCAATACTATTTTTAGGAATAAATGCTTGATGAATTTTTGTATATCTTTTCACATCCTATTGACTCTTTTTTCATGATTCTCATTTGTTTTCCCAATTTTTCTTACACTTCCCTAATTTGCTTTTTAAAAATACTTTTTAAGCTCATATAGGAATTGTTTTTGGGTCTGAGACCAAATTACATTTTTCTTTGTGGCTTCACACATAGCTATTTTGACACTGTTGTCTGCTTCTCAGTTTATGCCTTGAAACTCCCTATCAGTATAGTGTTCTATAGTCAAGCTTTTTATTTTGTTATTTGGGATTTTTGCCCATTTTTATGCCTTTTTTGACTTGATGTTTTTATATAAGAGTTGGGCTCTAGTCTTGCACTCTCTCAAACTTCTTCTAGATCTCTGGGTCTCCCTGATGACATTCATTGAGCTTTAGGTCTTAGCTACTTGCTTTCTGAGGAAGGTAGACTTCCCTTCTGGCTTGTATTGAGGTGTGAGGCCTCTTTATTGGTCTCCCTTGGGTGTGGGGTTTATCTGCTGGACTCTTCAAAGGGTAGAGACCTATGGAAGCAGGGCCTCTCTGCTAGCAGACCCTGGAGGAGAAATTTTGTTGCTAATCTGTTTGAGGGGTAAGGTCCTACTTTTGGATTACTATGGAAACAAGGTCTCTCTGCTGGCAGACGCCAGGGTCGGAGTCTTGCTGTTGATCAGCTTTGGGTCAGGGCTTCACTATTGGTCATCAGTGGTGTCAAGGCTTTGCTGGTAGCTTGTACTGGGGATGAGGTCACTGGGGGTGGGGCTTTGCTATCCTGCATAGAATGCTGTCTTGCATAGGGGGCCACTGCTTTGCAGGAGGGTAGGGCCTTACTGGTAGCTTGCTTGGGCTTAGAGCTGGAGACTGGAGGCCTTCTACTTTGAAATTAGTTGCTACTGATTCTGCTGCTCTTGGACCTCCCTTTCCTCTCAACCAAATAAGACAGACCTTTTCTGCAGTGTTGGTAATCTGCTCCCCTGCACTTAAGTAAATTGTGCTGTAGTTCTCTAGTTGCTTGGAGGGGAATTTGGGAAAACTTAAGAGGTTTCCTTCCTCACTCCTCCATCCTGCCACTGGAAGTTCTCATTTTCCATTTTAATGACATTTTTCAAAGGTTGGATCACACACATTTTTTTGTGACCACAAATTTGGTGATGTCAGAAAACCAAATAAATGTAAAGCACCAAAAAAAAATATGCCTAGTTCAGTCACACAAGCCAGCTTGTTTTACAGGTAAGAGCATGGAGGAAAGCTATGGTTTATTTAAAGACAGTCATTAACTGCTTTTTAGAATATTAAAAATAAGTCAATTGTTAGGGTAACACAGGAATGTAGGGAATTCTGGAAAGAGAGTTGATATGGTTATCCCTAGATCTGGAATCTAGTACTTGTCTTAACTAAGGAAAGATCAATGGGGTTTTGCCTCAAGGTATCAAACTGTTGAGGATAAGACTTTCACTCCTTAAGAAGACTAGAAACCATGCAGAATAGTAACTGTAAATCAAGAGGAATTGGTTAAAAGAAGTATGTACCTGTGAAGGAGCATTGCCTGATAGGTAGAGAGCAAACCTCAGCCAGGAAGACTCTATCCTGTCCCCTGTCCCTGAAATGTACTACCTTGGGCATGTCACTTAACATCTCAATAACCTAGGGAACTCTCCAGTATTAATAGAGGACTTTCCTCATTTTTATTTCCTTATACTAATGAAAACACAAGTGTGGTAAACAGAAAAATAAAAAGAAGCTACAGTGTAACCCTATGATGGACCACACTGTCTGCTCCCAAATTCCACATGCCAGGTAAACTTCACCTTCTAGCAGCCTTACTATGTCCTCAGGTTTTTTGCCTTTGGGGACCAGTGTCTTAATGAAGTTCTCTGACCCTATGTATAACATATACAATCCATTGCACCAAGCTTACTGAAATGTACGTTAGACTCCAGTCCTCTGAACCATGAATTAAGTTCAACAACAGATGATTACATCAAGGAGGTTTAGGAGGATTTTTAAAGAAGGCTAGGCTTTAGCCCTGAAGATGGTCAATTTATTCACAGGGATTCATTAGCTTGACTTCCTCCACAGACTTTGTCAAGTCATAAAGTCTATGTTAAACGTCTACTACGTCCCAGACACTATACTGAATGCTAGGGATATAAAGACAAAAGACAATCCCTGCTTTCAAGGAGCTCACTGTCTAAATGGGGTGGAAACACAGAAAGAACTGTGTCCAAAAAAAAAAAAGATAAATAAGATGAATTGGAAATTATCAAAAGAAAGAAGGCAATAACATTAAAAGAAAAGACATTTTTGGAAGGTGGAATTTTGGCTAGGAAAAATAAATGGTTATTGATTATTTTGGGTAGGACTCCTTTTTTATTCACAGACAAGAACATAACCTTACGTCTTCTTTTTAACCTTCTCTTGAATTTTGAAGCAATGAATATCAAACCTAATTTGTATGCAGACCCACATATGGGATTCAACAGCTATTTGTTTTTTTTTTTTTTTTTTAAATCAGAGATGCTGAGATGACTCCCACTTCTGATAAGAAGAAATGTTTATACATTATCTAGAAATGCTGTGATACAAATATATTACTTAGAAATCTGTGGAAATGTATTATCTTTATTTTATAAATAATGGATTGATATAGAGAAAATAAATGCAATCTCCCAGAGATATTATACACTCCTTTTAGGGAGTCATAAGAATTATTTGAGGAATTGGTATGCAGAGACAGAGTGATTTACCTGAAGCTTACATTGTTTGTGTTCATGCAGCATTGCTTTTAAATTATCATTGGAGATCTTTTGTGTGAAAGTATAAAATGCTTAGGTAGGAAATGTTAGAATCCTGAAGGAAAATTGACTATGGTCTATCCAAATTTATGCTTTTATCATTTCAATGCTGCCAAGAGTGAGAGAAAATAGAGTTTATGTTAGAATGGATTGCCTATGCAGTTCTTTTCAGATCTGTTATTTTGATTTTTTTATTTAAAAAAAATATTTTTACTTTTGAATTCTCTCACCCCTCCCCCAACAATTGAGAAAGCAAAAAAACCAAATACTCATTATCTATATAAAGTCATGCAAGGCATATTTCCACATTGTCCATGATGGAAAAAAAAATAAGAAAAATAAGGAAAGTGAAAGAAAATGTACTCTAATTTGCACTTGGAGTTTATCAGTTTTCTCTCTGCACATGGATAGCATTGTTCATCATGAATCCTTTGGAATTGACCTGAATCACTGTATTCATAAATGTAGTGAAGTCTTTCACAATTGATTGTCCTTATGTTCAGGTTTTGCCATGCACAATATATCTGATCAATGAACTTTCCTACACTGTATATAAGACTTTGAAAGTTTTTTTTTCTTTCTGAAATCATCCTCTGTATCATTTCATTTCTTACAGCACAAGAGGATTCCATCATGTTTATATACTGCAACTTGGTTGGTCATTCCCCAAGTCATGAGTATCCCTTCAGTTTCAATTCTTTGCCACAACAACAGCTGCTATATATAGTTTTAAACATATGTCTCTTTCCTTTTTTAATGATCTCTTTGGGGGTAATCTTAGCAGAGATATTGAGATGGAGAGTACATATAATTTTAGAGTTTTTTGGATTCTCAAGTTTCCGGTTCTGGGAGACAAGATAGTGGAGTGATCAATAATTGCTGTCTCCCTCCCCTTGTTGACCTTGAAGAGCATAGAGAAGATCTCCCTGCGAAAATTCTTGGAATAGTGGGAGGAGCAGAAGTGGTAAACATTCTCATAGCCTATAAGGCTAGGAAAATTGCTAAATAGGGTAACTCTTGCTGTGGCTGAAGGGCACCAGTGCAGGACAAGACTTGTCCCAGACAGCCCCACCTCAGCAAACCAGGAGAAGATCCTGAGTCCCAGGGGAAGGGCGTGAGGCTCGCAATGCCAACACCAGGAACCCAAGCATGCCTCAGTACCCCAGGGAAATTGGGAGCAGACAGGATCACCAACCCACTGAGCTTGCTTATGCTCTAGCTCAGCAAAGGAGACCTCCTGTGGCCAGACCACCTCTTCCCCACATTTAATAAGCTAGCTCCAGGACAACTGCAGGGAAACCCAAAAAGACATCACCTGGCCTCTGCTTTCCAACACCAGCCAGTTCAACACCATGTAAGTTGTAGCATTTTAGATTCTAGCTGAAAGAACCAGAGGTGACAGCATACAAATCTTCAAGTTTTAGGCATAAGAATTGTGGGAGAGAGCCCCCTGTGCCCCAGATGCAGAGATCTACATTAAAAGGGAGGAAAGGGTGATTATCATGACTAAGAAGCAAAGCAGAAAAGAAAAGACCATAGAATCTTTGTACGGGGACAAGGACCAAAACACAAATACTAAAGAGGTCAGCATTGAGACTGCACTCTCAACTGAAGCTTCATAAGGGAATATAAACTGGTCTGAAGCACAAAGAGCATTTTTGGAACAGCTCAGGAAGGACTTTAAAACTCAGATTTTAGAAATAGAAGAAAATCTGACTTTAAAGTCAATGACTTTACAAACATGAAAAAAGAAATCATAGGAAAATTTAAAAGGACAAATGGAAAAGGAAGTAAAAAAACTAACTGGAGAAAGGAACTCTTTAAAGGGAATAATTGGACTGATGGAAAAGGAGATGCAAAAGTTAACTGAAGAAAACAATTTGATAAAAATTAGAATCTGGCAAGTAGGAGCTGAGGACTCCATGAGATATCAAGAATCAGTCAAACAGAAGCTAAGGAATGAAAACATAGAAGAAGATGTAAAATATATAACTGGAAAAACAACTGACCTGGAAAACAGATCCAGGAGAGAAAATCTAAGGATTACTGGTCTACCAGAAAGTCATGATGAAGAAAAGAGCCTGAACAATATCATCCAAGAAATCATCAAGGAAAATTGGCCAGAAGTCCTAGATCTAGAGGGCAAAATGGTCATATAAAGAATCCCCCATCCACCTACTGAAAGGGATCCAGAAGTAATAACACCAAGGAATATAGTTTTCAAATTTCAGAATTATCAAGTAAAGGACAAAATACTGCAGACAGCCAGAAAGAAGTAATTCAAATATGAGGAACTACAGTCAGAATCACACAGGACCTTGCAGTTTCTACATTAGAAGATCAAAGGAAATGGAACACAATGTTCCATAACACACAGAAGTTGAGTCTACAACCAAGGATTAAACTACCCAGCAAAGTTGAGCATAATATTTCAGGCAAGGAGATGGACATTCAGTGAAATAAGGGATTTCCAGACCTTTCTAATGAAAAAGTCGTAACTCAATAGAAAATTCGACCTCCAAACACAGGACTCAAGAGAGGCATAAAATGTTAAACCAGGGAAAAACAAAAAATAACAAAAATTTGTTACTCAATATGGGCAGAGTGTTTACATCCCTATAAGGGAAGATGATACCTGTTAGTATTGAGAATTGTTTATTTATTATGATATATAAAAGGGATATATAAAAGGGATATATAAAAGGGAGTAGTATAAATTAGAAGATGTCATGATAAAAATGTAATTTAAGGTTGTGAAGGGATTGTAATCAGAAATGTGAAAAGGAGTCAGAAAAAAGGAAATAACATAACAGGAATAGGCACAAACATATTTTACAGTAGAAGGAAAGAGGGGAGGGAGATAAGCATTGTTTGAGAGTTATTCTCATTGGATTGTTGTTCCTGGAACAACAAACTCAGTTAAGTATAGAGATACAACTAGCACTATAGGCAGTAGGAGGGGAAGGGAGAAGAAAAGGGAGGGGAAGGTGAAACAGAGGGGATGGTAAAAGGGAGGGAAGAAGTAGTAAGCTTAAAGAAGGGAGGGAAGACTGAGGGAGGAGGTGAAAAATTAAAACTATTGTGAAGGGGAAGGGAGAAGGGAGAACTAAAAGTATAAATGTGGGGAAAAGGAATGGAAGGAAAGACACAGATAGTAATCATAACTGTAAATGTGAATGGGATGAACTCTCCCATAAAACATGAACAGATACCAGAATGGATTAAAAACCATAATCCAACAATATGTTATTTACAAGAAACACATTTGAAATGGGGGCATACATAAAAGGTAAAAGTAAAAGGTTGGAGCAGAATATATTGTGCTTCATCTGATGTAAAAAAAGCAGGGGTAGCAATCCTAATCTCAGACAAAGCAAAAGCAGAAAAAGATCTAATTAAACGAGATAAAGAAGGAAACTGTATCCTGGTAAAAGGCATAATAAAAAATGAAACAATTTCATTATAAAATATATATGTTTCAAACGGCATAGCATCCAAATTCTTAGAGGAGAAGTTAAGGGAGTTCAGGAAGAAATAAACAGCAAAACAATACTAGGGGAACCTCAACCTCTCCCTCTCTGAACTTGATAAATCTAACCTCAAAATTAACAAGAAGGAAGTTAAGGAAGTGAATAAAACTCTGAATGAGGTAGATATGATAATCTCTGGTGAATATTAAATGGGGATAGAAAGAAATATATCTTTTTCTCAAGGGTATATGGTACATATAAAAAAATTGACTATAGACTATGTCATAAAAACCTCACAGTCCAGTGCAGAAAGACAGAGATAGTCAATGCATCCTCAGATTTTAATGCAACAAAAATTATATGTAATAAAAGGCCATGGAAAGATAGAACAAAAATTAATTGGAAACTAAATAATCTAATACTGAAGAATTAAGCAACAGGGTCAAACAACAAATCATAGAAACGATCAACAATTTCATTCAAGAGAATGACAAGAATGAGCCAACCTACCAAATCTTATAGGATACTGAAAAAGCAGTTCTTAGGGGAAGTTTTTTATCTTTGAATGTCTACCTGAATAAAATAGAGAAAGTGGAGATCAATAAATTGGGCACATAGCTGAAAAAACTTGAAAAGGAGCAACTTGAAGATCCTCAAGTAAATACCAAATTAGAAATCATGAAAACCAAAGAAGAGATTAATAAAATTGAAATTAAGAAAACTATTGAACTAATAAATAAAACAGACCTAGTTTTATGAAAAACCCAATAAAATTGATAAAGCTTTGGTCAATCTGATTTAAAGAAAAAGAAGAAAATCAAATTACCAGTATCAAAAATGAAAAGGGTGAACTAACCTCAAAGAATGAGGAAATTAAAAATTAGAAGTAACTTTGCCCAACTGTATGTCCATAAATTCAACAATCTGAATAAGATAGTTGATTATTTTAGAAAATAAATTTCCCAGATTAACAGAAGAGGATGTTGAGGACTTAAATAACCCCATCTCAGAAAAGCAAACTGAACAAACCATCAATGAACTCTATAGAAAAAATCTCCAGGTTTGAATGGATTTACAAGTGAATTCTATCAACCATTTAAAGAACAGTTAATTCCAATACTATATAGACTATGAAAGAGTCCTACCAAATTCTTTTTATGATACAAATATGGCTCTGATACCTAAATCAGGATGAGCTCAAACAGAGAAAGAAATTTACAGACCATTTTTTCTAATGAATATAGTTGTGAAAATTTTAAATAAGATATTAGCAAAAAGAATACAGCAACTTATGATGAGAATAGTATATTTTGATCAGGTAGTATTTATACTTGGAATGCAGGGCTAGTTCAACATTAAAAAACTAATAGCATTATTGATCGTATCAACAACAAAACTAACAGAAACCACATGATTATTTCAATAGATGTAGAAAAAGCTTTTGACAAAATACAACACTCATTCCTATTGAAAACACTGGAAAGCATAGGAATAAATGGAACTTTCCATAAAATAATAAAGAGCATCTACCTAATTTATTCAGCAAGCAGTGTATGCAAGGGGCACAAGCTAGATGCATTTCCAATAAGATCAAGGATGAAGCAAGGATGTCTATTATCACCATTGTTATTCAATGTGGTATTAGATATGATAGCTGCAGCATTAAGAGAAGAAAAGGAAACTGAAGATATTAGAATAGGCAAAGAAGAAAATAAGTCATCACTCTTTGCAGATGATATGATGATATACTTACAGAATCCCAGAGAATCAAGTGAAAAACCTACCTGAAATACCAACTTCGGCAAAGTTGCAGGTTACAAAATAAATCCAGATAAACCATTTGCATTTCTATATATTACTAACAAACTCCAACAGCAAGAGGGATAGATCAGCTGAATATGTTAGGTACTCAAGACACAGTAGTTAATAAATATTGCAATATATTGTTTGGCAAACCCAAGGACCTCAGCTTCAGGGATAAGTACTCACTGTTTGACAGATTTTCTGGGAAACTGAATAACAGTGTGGTGGAAACTGGGCATAGACCAATGTTTGACACTATACACGAGAATAAATTCCTAATGGATGCATGATCTAGGTATAAAGATTGATACTATAAACAAATTAGGGGAGCAAGGAATCACATATTTTTCAGATTATGGAGAATGGAGAAATTTATGACCCAACAAGAGATAGAGAACGTTATGAAGTGAAAAATGGATAATGTAATTACATTAAACTGAAAAATTTTTGCACAACCAAACTCAATGCCAATGAGATTAGGAAGGAAGCAGAAAACTGGGAAAGCATTTTTGGAACTAGCATCTGTGGTAAAGACCTCATTTCTAAAATATATAGAGAACTGAGTCAATGTACAAGAATACAAATCATTCCCCAATTGATAAATGGTCAAAGGATACAAACAGGAAATTTTCAGTGGAAGAAATTAAAGCTATTTATAGTCATATGAAAAAATACTCTAAATCACTATTGATTAGAGAAATGCAAATCAAAACAACTCTGAGGTTCCACATCACACCTATCAGATTGGCTAACAAGACAAAATATGAAGATGATAGATGTTGGAGATGTGGGAGAGTTGGAACACTAATTCATTGTTGGTGGAGGTGTGAGCTGATCTAACCATTCTGGAGAGCAATTTGGAACTATGCCCTAAGGGCTACAAAAAATGTGCATGCCCTTTGACTTAGCAATATCTCTTCTGGGACTATCCCAAAGAATTCATAGAAATGGGAAAGGGTTCCAAATGTACAACAATATTTATGTCAGCTCTATTTGTGATGGCCAAAAACTGGAAATCAAGGGGTTGCCCATCAATTAGGGAATGACTTAATAGGTTGTGGCATATGCATGTAATGGAATATTACTTTGCCATGAGAAACGATGAACAGGGGGACTTCAGAGAAACCTGGAAAGACTTATATGTTCTGATGCTGAAGGAAAGGAGCAGAATCAGGAGAAATTTATTCACAGTAATAATAATAGTGTGCAAGGAATTTTTCTGGTAGACTTAGTACTTCATTGAAATGCATGAACTTAAAAAAATTCCAGTGGACTCTTGAGGGAAAACACCTTCCACATCCAAAGAAAGAACTATGAAATTTGATCACAGACAGAAATGGACCATTTCCTTTTTTATTATGTTTTATAGTTTTTCCCACACATTTTAATTCTTCTATGCAACATGTGTTTAATAGAAATGTACATGTAGAACTTATATAGGATTGTATTCAGTCTCAGGGAAGGAGTGGGGAGAGAGGGGGGAACGAGTGGTAGGGAAAGGAAAAATCTAAGGAATATGGAAGTGATTGTGAAACACTGAAAACAAATAAAATAATTTATTTAAAAATATGATCATTCTCATAATTGTTGTATAGTTTCCTACCTCCACCACCAAGTGTGTAACAGTGTCCTAATTTGTAAATATTTCTTCCAGCAATTGTTTTACTTTTCTGTCATGTTGGACAGTTGGATAGGTGTGAGGCAGTAACTCAGTTGTTTTAATTTGCATTTTCATGTGACTATTGCTAGCTTTGATTATTTTTTTCTTCTCAAAACTACCTGCTCATAACTTTGATCATTTATCAATAGGGGAGTAATTTCTATTTTTATAAATTTGGTATATATAAGTGTGCATATACATATATGTATATGTACACATCCATATATACACATACATGCACATATATCTGTGCATATGTTCCTATGTGTATATGTATGTGTGAGCACATGTATACATACATAGACACACAGATATATATGTATAACAAATGAGACCTTTATCAAAGAGGCTTTCTACATGCTTATTCCAGTTCTCATTTAATTTTGATTGGATTGATTTCATTTATGCACATTTTGTAATTTAATGCAATGAAAATTATCCCACTCATTTCTCATGATTGTGTCTTGTTTGTTGATAAACTCTTAAGTTATCTATAGATCAGGCAAGAATTTTTCTTCATCCTCCCCTAATTTGGTAGTGATATCACTCTTCATGTCTAAATCATGTACTCATTTTCAGCTTATCTTGCTATACTTCATGAAAAGTTGTCCTGTGCCTAGTTTCTGTAGACTGATTTCTTGTTTTCCCTACAGAATTTGTCAGTGAAGAGTTACTCCCCCAGTAGTTTGAATTCCTGGATTTGTTAAACACTAGGTTATTATGGCTATTTAGTTCTATGAATTGTTTGCATAATCTATTTCATTGCTTGACTGCATTATTTCTTATCTAGCACCACATTGTTTTAATGATTTTACGCCACCTTTCTTCACTTTTTTTCATTGATTCCCTTGATATTCTTGACTTTTTATTCCCCAAGATGATTTTTGCTACTTCTTTTTTATAGCACCAATGCAATATTCCCGATGACTATCATCACCATGAATATCCTAGCACAATTCTGAATCACAAAATACAACAGACGCTTCACATGGAAGACAGAACTGAAATATTTATTCAGACACCACAATGCCAAATCCATCACACTAACAAAAATCTGTACACAGTAACAGTGCACATGACAACATCTTCTCCCACTCATGTTTCCCACAAACCAGATCCCTTAAACAAATCACGAACAGGGTTTACCTAAACAAAATGCCCTTCTCACACCCATAGCCAGCTGTGGGCTTGCCTGCATCCTTCAGTTCTGACCGCAGTCTTACTAATTTCTTCTCATCTCTGCTGTTTCTCTGCCTCTTCCTGTTGCCTTCATTCAGCAAACTCCTCCATGTGACTCAGACATTCATGTGACCCTGGCATAAGAAAGGTCTCCCTATTTAAATTACCATTATGTGTGGCCCCAAAAACTTTTGTATTCATTACATAGGTCAATTCATAGGCAGCAACTGGTATCAATGAAACTTTAAGAAGGATAACAGAAAAAATATATATAACAATGTCTTAATCAACTGGTGTCAACAGAACTTTACAACAATATAACAGAGATCATGCAAAATAAGCACATTAAATAATATCTTAAGATGGGGCTTAAGCACAAGGAACCCATCATTTCCTCCTTGAATGAATGGTGTCCAAAATTTTGGGGTAAGTGGTGAAAATCTTTTCTTCCATAACTACTTTCTGCTGAGATTGGAAGTAGAGCTGTCCCTGCCTCAAGAGCTCCCATTTCAGAAGTCAGTTCTTTAGCTGCTATCCAGAGCTGGGTCAATACCAGGTCCCGGGTGATAAATCACAGTAGCGGGCAGGGGGTGACATTCAGTTTAAGCAATCAGGCATCTGCAGGTGGAGGGTAATAAGCCTACAGAAAACAAAGTGAACAGTCAAAAAGCCAAAAAGAAACAAGGAGACAATAACCAGAAGCAGGATAGATAAAGGGTCAGCCATGCTTCTGGAGTCCATGGACCTACTATCATCCACAGTTGTTTACTGTTTTCTAACTTAAAGTTTTGGGGTTATCATTCCTGCTAGAGGTATGCTTCTTTAATCTAAACTGGGGCTTGGCCAACCTCCCATTCTCCCTGTGAGTGTGATGAAATTGGATACAATGTTTCAGGAAGATATGTAGGGGCAGTTCTCATCTCCCTGCTCAGTCTAAAATCAAGCCTCTTCCTTGACACATTTTATATAGTTCATTAGTTAGATTGTCATCTATTTTCCAAAATCTAGCCCTGATTTCAATACAGCAGTAAACAATTCTTTTCTTGTCAATCTATTCTGACTTTGAATTCGTTGGCTATTTATTCTTTTCTCTTGAGAAACTTTTATCTTTTACACTGGTTCTCACTATCCAAGATAGCAACAATTCTCCCGCTCTTTGGATGAACCAACTCAAAAAATCCGTGAACCCTGCTGAGTAAAATCCTCAATTACCTCCCCAAACACTGTGCGGGACCCCTGATTCTCCTGCTTCTTTTTTAGTACTGGCTGAAATTCATTCTCCTCATTTGTTTTATTCTCCTCCCTCACATCCTCCCAGCTCGTGTTAATACCTCAATCAAGACCAGCTTGTGCAAAGGGTGCATTCATTTTCTTAACATTATTTTTTTTTGCCTTCTGTGAGCCAAACTCAGAACAACTTTTTCTTCTAGTACCTGCAACTCTCTAGCTTCCTCTACTAAAGGACAATTTGAACGCTGCAGGATAAAAAGCTTCTCTTGCAAACCAGTCAAATTCCTTTCCATTTAAGCCTTCTCATCCAGCAACTTGTCTCTGCTTTTACATATAATTTGGTAGTCTGTTAGCAACGCTCAGCCTCTCCTACATAACCCTGCCTTTTCTTTCCCTGGTTCTATCAATGTTCCCTGAAAACATCTTTCTAAGTCTCTAAATTCTCCCTTCTGTATGCCTCGGTTCCCAGTTTTCACAAAGCCCTATGACTTTAGTCTCTTCCTAGCAAGGAATAAGGTAAATCCTCCCATCCTGGAATATTCATTTCTTTCTATGTCTCCTCTGCCTTTCTGTCCCCAAATAGGGGTCTGATATTTTGTGATCCCATCCTTCTCATCATTTGTATCACTAATGGGATACTAATAATAACTCCTATGGCAGCCATGAATATCCTGGCACAATTCTGAATTGCAAAATACAACAGACTCTCCACTAGGAAGACAGCACCAAAACATTTATTCAGATACCAGAAAGCTAAATCCATCATAGTAACAAAAATAACACAATAGTAACACAATAACAGTGCAGAGGAAAACACCAGCAGCAAGCCTTCCCCCACTAGTCTTCCCACAAACCAGGTCCCCTAAACAAATCACAGGCAGGTTTCTCTTAAACAAAATGCCCTTCTCATACTCAAAGTCAATTGTCAGGATTGCCTGCATCCTTCAGACCTGACTGTTCTCTCAGTAATTTTCTCTCAACTCTACACTAACTCTGCCTCTTCCTGTTTGATCTTTCCTGTTCCACCCATTCAGCAAAATCCTCCCACTATAGGCTTCATGTGACTCAGATTTCCATTTGACTCAGGCAGGTCATATGGGACTATTAATGAATGAAAAAGATCTCCTTATTTAAATTTGCATGAAATTTTTCTAGCTTAATTGGTAGTTTGATTGGTGTGGCACCAAATAAGTAAAATAATTTAGGTAATATTACCATTTTTATTATGTTGGTTCAATCATTTCTTGATCTATGAATATTTCTTCAATTACTTAGATATATATTGAGTGAAAAGTGTTTTTCATTAGTGTTCATATAGTCTTTGAATTTATTATGGCAGGTGGACTCTCAAGTCTTTTATATTATATGGAGTTATCTAGCATGAAATTTCTTTTTATGTCTTCCTTCTGTGGTTTCTTGGTTAAAAAAAATAGAATTGCTAATTATTTAGGAGGATTTATTTTATATTCTGAAATGCTGATGAAATTGTTTATTGTCTCCACACTTTTAGTTGGTTCACTAATGGAGCTCTAAGTATATCATCATATCATCTGCAAAGAGTGATAGCTTTGTTTCCTATTCTAAATCCTTCACTTTCTTTTTCTTGTGATATTACTGTAGCTGTCATTTCTAATACAATATTGAAGTGGTAATAAGGGATATTCTTTGTTAAACTCCGATTTTATTGGGAAAAGTTCATCACCATTATAGACAATCCTTGCTCTTTGTTTTAAATAGAGTGTACTTAACATTTTAAGAATAAGAATGGGTATTGCATTTAGTTAAAAGATTTTATTTTGCATCTATTGATATAATCACATGATTCTAATTGTTTTGTTGCTGGTATGGTCAATTTTGCCTTATAGTTTTCCTAATATCGAACCAACCCTACATTCCTGGCATAAATCCCACTTGAACATAATGTATGATGTTTGTGATATATTATAATCTCGTTGCCAGTATTTAATTAAATTTTTTGCATCAATATTCACTAGATAAATGGTCTATGGTTTCATTTCTCCATTTCATCCTCATTGGTTTAAATATGAAAACTACTTTTGTACTGTAGAAAGAATTTGGTAGATCTCTTTATCTACTTCTCAAAACACTTAAAATAATATTAGAATTTATTCTTTAAATGAGTAATAGAGCTCACTTGTTAATTCATCTCGTGCTGGGATTTTTTCTTAGGGAGCTCATTGATGGCATGTGCAACTTGTTTATCCAAGATAAGGTTACTTAAGTATTCTATTTCCTCTTTTGTTATTTTGGGCATTTTGTATTTTTGCAAATATCCATCACTGGCACTTAAATTGTCAGTATTATTCCATAGAGTTGGGGAAAATAGTTATTAGAAAGTGCTTGAATATCACCTTAAATTATCATGCACTTGGGGGGTGGAGCCAAGATGGCAGAGTAGAAAGACTCACATATGCTAGCTCCAAACCCACAGCCCATATATTTCCTGCAAGAAGAACTCCCCACGAATTCTGGAGCACTGCAAGACATGCAGAAACACAGTGGAAAAGGTTTCCATTCCAGAGAGCCCTGGAGAGTGGTCCCCAAAGGTCCATCACTCTCTGGACAGAGGAGCCCAACCCTGTGCTGCCCTGGCCACAGCCCCAGAGGAGCAGATCCGAGCAGGCTTCAGGGACTGAATCTCCAGCGCCTGCAAAGTTCCCTTTGCCCACAGACGCTACAGGTCAGTGAGAGAGAACGTCTAGGCTGGCTGAGATGGGGAGCGGGGTGCCTCTGTGGCTCTGGCTCCCTCGGGAGGCAGTGGCAGAGGGAGAGGCAGAGGCAGCAGCGGCCTGGGACTTCCCAAGCAGGCAAGAGCTCCATTACTGAAGGTCTCTGCATAAATCTCCTGAGGGAACTGAGGCTGGGAGGTGGCCCTGCCCCCACCCAAGCACCAGAACTTAAGCTCACATTGAATAGCAACTGCTCCCACCACGGAAAGCTCGTTTGAATCTTAGACCCCAAGCACTAGCTGGGTGGATCTAGGCAGGGGTGGACAGGAATCTCAGAGGTCAAGTAACTGGCTGAGAAAATGCCCAGAAATGGGAAGAAAAATAAGACTATAGAGAGCTACTTTCAGGGGGTACAGATGTTCCTGCCTTTCAATTCTGATGACGAGGAACTAGTCTTACCATCAGGTAAAGACGTGGAGGTCAGGGCCTCTGTATCCCAGACATCCCAGGTGGATGTCTGGTGGGCTCAGGCCATGGAAGAGCTCAGAAAGGATTTTGAAAATCAAGTTAGACAGGTGGAGGAAAAACTGGGAAGCGAAATGAGAGAGAAGCAAGAAAAGCATGAAAAACGGAGCAATACCTTGGTAAAGGAGACCTGGAAAAATGTTGAAGAAAATAACACCTTGAAAAATAGGCTCACTCAATTGGCAAAAGAGGTTCAAAGAGCCAATGAGGAAAAGAATGCTTTCAAAAGCAAAATTAGCCAAATGGAAAAAGAGGTTCAAAAGCTCACTGAAGATAATAGTTCTCTCAAAATTAGAATGGAACAGATGGAGGCTAATGACTTTCTGAGAAACCAAGAAATCACCAAACAAAACCAAAAGAATGAAAAAATGGAAGAGAATGTGAACTATCTCATGGGAAAAACAACTGACCTGGAAAATAGATCCAGGAGAGACAATTTTAAAATTATGGGACTACCTGAAAGTCATGATCAAAAAAAGAGCCTAGACATCATCTTCCATGAAATTATCGAGGAAAACTGCCCTGAGATTCTACAACCAGAGGGCAAAATAAGTATTGAAAGAATCCATCGATCACCACCTGAAAGAGATCCAAAAAGAGAAAATCCTAGGAACATTGTGGCCAAATTCCAGAATTCCCAGGTCAAGGAGAAAATATTGCAAGCAGCTAGAAAGAAACAATTCCAGTATTGTGGAAATACAATCAGGATAACTCAAGATCTAGCAGCTTCTACATTAAGGGATCAAAGGGCATGGAATAGGATATTCCAGAAATCAAAGGAACTAGGACTCAAACCAAGAATCTCCTACCCAGCAAAACTGAGTGTACTACTTCAGGAGAAAATATGATCTTTCAATGAAACAGAGGACTTTCAAGCATTCTTGATGAAAAGACCAGAGCTGAAAAGAAAATTTGACTTTCAAACACAAGAATGAGAAAAAGCATGGAAAAAGTAAGAAGTCATAAGGGACTTACCAAAAGTGAACTGTTTACATTCCTGCATGGAAAGACAATATTTGTAAGTCCTTAAAATTTTTCAGTATCTGGATAGTTGGTGGGATTATACACTTCACACACATACACACACATACATGTACATGCGTGCATGCACACACATACACACATGCATGCACATACAGAGACAGAGAGCACAGAGTGAATTGAATAGGATGGGACCATATCTTAAAAGTAATTAAGGTAAATGGTGAGAGAGAAATGTAGTGGGAGGAGAGAGAGTGGAATGGGGGTAAGTTATCTCTCATTCAAAAGGCAAGCAGGAGACTTTTTAGTGGAGGGAAAAAGAGGAGAGCTGAGAAAAAAACATGAAGTTTACCCTCATCATGTTCAACTAAAGGAAGGAATAAAATGCACACTCATTTTGATATGAAAACCTATCTTACAATACAGGAAAGTGAGGGAGAAGGAGATAATCAAGGGGTGGGGGGATGGAAGAGGGCAATAGGAGGAGGGAGCAATTTGAAGTCAACACTCAGGGAGGGACAGGATCAAAAGACAGAATAGAAACAATGGGGGGCAGGATAGGATGGACAGAAATACAGTTAGTCTTACACAACACGACTACTATGGAAGTCATTTGCAAAACTACACAGGTAGGGCCTATATTGAGTTGCCTGCCTACCCAAAGGGAATGGGTGGGGGAGGGAGGGATGGGGAGAATTTGGAACTCAAAGTTTTAGGAACAACTGTTTAGTATTGTTGTTGCTACTAGGAAGTAAGAAATACAGGTAATGGGGAATAGAAATTCATCTGGCCCTACAGGACAAAAGAGAAGATGGGGACAAGAGAAGGGGAGCGATGATAGAAGAGAGAGCAGATGGGTGATAGAGAAAATTAGATTGCTCGGTGTATTGGGGTGGGGGGGAGGGGATAAAAGGGGAGGAAAATTTGGAACCCAAAATTTTGTGAAAAAAAATGTAAAAAGTTAAAGAAATAAATTTTTATTAAAAAAAAATTTTTGTGCACTCACTCTCTGCATTTTTTGAAACTAGAATTTGATTTTCTTTGTTTTTAAAATTAAAATTAACCTATGGTTTGTCTATATTACTGTTTTCTACACATAAAATAAGCTCAGTATTGATTCAGTAATTTCAATTTTATTAAGCTTTTAAATTTTACGATTTTTAATTTGGTGTTTAATTATGAATTATTAATCTGTTCCTTTTCCAGATTTTTGTTTGCATGTCCAATTTGTTGACTTATTTTTTCCTAGTATGTGTTCAGAGAAGAAAATTTTTCTAGAATCATTGTTTTGATTGCATCCTACAAATTTTGGTGTTGCCTCATTGTCATCATTATTTCCAAAGAAATTATCAATTACTTCTATAACTTATTTTTTTTGACCCACTCATTTTTTAGGAGTAAATTTAGTTTCCAATTAATTTTTAATATATACTTCAAATCCCTTTATTGAATGTAATTTTTTACTTTATGGCTTGAACAAGGTGGATTTAATATTTTTGTTTTTTTGCATTTTTGTGAGGTTTTTAGGGTCTAATTCTTGGTAAATTTTTGTGGAGGTGCCATGAACAACTTTAAAAAAAGACCCAATATTCTTTAAAGATCTATCATGCCCTAACTTTTTGAAAACTCTATCTTAACTTCTTCCCTGTTTTTTGTGTGGCTAGATTTATCTAACTCTGAGAGGGGTAAGTTGAAATTTCCCCCTCTCCTATTTTAATACTATACGCAGTTTGATTGTCTATCTCCTCTTGTAATTCCTTTTAAATTTCTTCAAAAATTTTGATACTTTGCCATTTGATTCACATATACGCAGTACTGATATTACTTCGTTGTCTGTGGTGCCTTTTCATGATTATCTCTTTTAACTCAGCTTGTTTTTGTTTTGTCTGAAATGATGATTGCTACCTCTAACATTTTTACTTCAATTGAAGCGTAACAGATTTTGTTCCAGCACCTTTTAACTCTGTGTCTTTCTTTTTCAAGTGTTTCTCTTGTAAACAATATGTTGTTGAATTATGGTTTCTAAACTCTTCTATCCACTTCATATTTTATGAGTGAATTTGTCCCACTCACATTCACAGTTATGATTGCTAACTATATGTGTATTTCCCATTTTCTTGTTCTCTTCTTTTTACTATTTTTTTACCGTCTCTTCCTCAAAAATCTGTTTACATGTTTTTTTTTTTTAATTTTATTTATTTATTTATTTTTATTGTTGCCCCACCTTAGTTTATCCTGATTTCCATGCTCTTGTCTCTTTCACTTAAAATTTTTTCTCTTTATTTCTCTATTAGGTAAGATGAATTTCTATACCTAACCACATGTCTATGTATACTGTTTGCTGTTTGAACTAGCCCAGATGACAATGAGGTTCATGTGTTGCCTACTCCTTTTCCTGTTTTCTCATCCATTGTAATAACTCTCTGTTGTATATCTCTTTTATATGAGATAATGTTTCCCAGTCTTCCTTTCTCTTCGTACTTCAATCAGTTTGTCCTTCTTTCTCACCTTGCCATTATTTTGTGGGATCATTCCAATATAAGAAATTCAGACTTATTCTATCTCTACATATAGACTCCTTCTGATTGCTTTAATAAAGCTTAAGGGATATGTATTTTCTTCCCAGGTAAGAATATAACCTTTTTAAACTTATTGAGTCCATTGTGACTTCTTTTTCGTATTTACCTTTTTCTATTTTTTCTTAGTCTTGTGTTTAAATGTCAAGTTTTCTACTCATTAATTTTTATTAATCTATCAATTTCTATTAAACTATTCCAGAGGAATGCTTGGAAGTTCTCTATTATAAGAAATATACATTTTCTCCTGCCCTCAAGTGATTTTACTCAATTTTCCTGGGTAGTTTATTCGTGATTATACTCTAACTTCTTTACCTTCCCAAGTATCCTATTCTAAGCCATTCAATCTTTTTCCCCCAATTAATTTATTCATCATCTTTTTTCCAACATTTACTTTTACAAAATTTTGAATTTCCAATTTTCTTCCCATCTCTCCCCTCATTGCTCTAAGGCACATTGTATTTCCTCCAGTCTTTCTTCCTTTCTATTGCTCCCTGCCCCCCATCCTCTTTCCTTCTATTTTCCTGTAGGGAAAGACAGATTTCTCTACCCTTTTGCCTATATGCCTCATTTCCTAGTTTTAGTATTCATTTTTATAGCTTTCAGTTCCATATTTCTCTCCCTTCCACCCTCCCCACCCACCATCATTGAGAATGCAAGCAGTTTCATATGTTATACATGTGTAGTCTTGCAAAACACTTCCATAACAATAATGTGTGAAAAATTAACTATATTTCCCTCTATCCTCTCCTGCACATCATTTATTCTATTCTCTCCTTTGACCTGTCCCTCAACAGAAGTATATGCTCCTGATTACCCCTTCTCCTAATCTGCCATCCCTTCTATTATCCCCCCTCTCTTATCCCTTTACCCTCTGTTTGTTTATGGGTTTTTTTTAAAGATAAACTTCTATACCCAATTGGATGTGTATGTTATTCCCTCCTGAAGACAAGTCTGATGAAAGTAAGGCTCACTTATTCCTTCTCACTTTCTCCCTCTTACTCTTCATTATAAAAGTTCTTTCTTACTTCTTTCATGTGAGATTATTTACTTCATTCTATCTCTTCCTTTCTCTTTCTCTCAGTACATTCCACTCAACCCTTTAATTTTTGGATATCATCCATTCATATTCAGTCACTTTGTGCTCTCTCTTCTCTCTGTCTCTCTCTCTTGCTCTAAACATATATATATATATATATATGTATGTATGCATGCATACATATATACATGCACACACGCATGTATAATATATGTATATTATATTCTACACATATATACATACACACATACATGTATATATACATATACACAAGAAATCAATATATACACATATACAATTACATACATGTATGTGCATACATGCACAATATATACACATACAATTACATACATGTATGTGCACATATACATACATACACATATATACATACACATATACTTACACACATATATGCATATATACATACTCACACACACATATATATGGTGTGTGTATACATGCATACATACATGCATACACACACACACATTCCCTCTAACTACCTTTATACTGAGAAAGGTCTCATGACTAATAAATGACATTCAAATATCATCTTTCCATGTAGGAATGTAAACGTTCAGCTTTATTAATTCCCTTATGGTTTTTCTTGCGTGCTTACCTTTTATACTTCTCTTGATTCTTGTATTTTGTGTTTGAAAGGTCAAATTTTCCATTCAGCTCTAATATTTTCAACAAGAATTGGAAACCCTCTAATTTATTGAAATTTTAAATTTCATTTTACCCCTGGGGTATTATACTCAATTTTGCTGGGTAGGTGATTCTTAGTTTTAATCCTTTCTCCTTTGACCTCTGGAATTTCAGATCCCAAACCTTCTAATCCCTTAGTGTAGAAGCTTCTAAATCTTTTGTTATCCTGATTGGTTTTCCACAATATTTGAATTGTTTTTATCTAGCTGCTTGTAATACTTTCTCCTTGACCTGGGAACTCTGAAATTTTGCTACAGTATTCCTAGGATTTTTCCTTTTTGGGATCTCTTTCAGGAGGTGATCAGTGGATTCTTTCAATCTCTATTGTACTCTCTGGTTCGGGAATATCAAGGCAGTTTTCCTTGATAATTTCTTGAAAGATCATTTCTGGCCTTTTTTTCTTCTGGTTATGGCTTTCAGGCAGAACAATAATTTTAAAATCATCTCTCCTGGATCTATTTTCCAGGTCAATTATTTTTCCAATGAGATAATTAACATTGCCTTATTGTTTTGATTCTTATGGTTTTGTTTTATAATTCCATTTGCTCCATTCCAATTTTTAAGGAATTATTTTCTTCAGTGAGCATTTGAACCTCTTTTTTTCACTAGGCCCTTCCTGATTTTTAAGGTATTATTCACCTCAGCTTTTTGGACCACTTTTGCCTTTTTGGGGTAGTCTAATTTTGAAGCTGTTATTTTCTTCAGCACTTTTTGGGTATCCTTTAGAAGGCTGTTGTCTTGTTTTTCATGATTTTCTTGCATCACTCTCATTTTTCTTCCCAAATTTTCCTCTACTTGTCTTACTTGATTTTCAAAATCCTTTTCCAGCTCTTCTATGGCCTGAAACCAATTCATATTTTTCTTGGAGGTTTTACATGTAGGAGCTTTGACTTTGTTTTTCTTCTTCTGGTTGCATGCTTTGATCTTCCTTGTCATCAATGATGTAAGAAAAATATCTTTACATGGGTGGATCCAAGATGGCAGAGTGACAGCAGCTACTCAACTAAACTTTTAGACAAATCCCTTCAGATACCTCTAACAAAAGAATCTGACCAAATTTTGGAGGTGCAGAATCCAATAGAAGACAGACTGTGGCAGATTCACAGACCAGGACAGACTAGAAGATCTACAGGAAGGATCTGTTCCACAGGGGTGGAAGAGTCCACAACATACAGCACAGTGTGTCCTCCTATGGCACAGCTGAGCAGGAAAGCCCCAGGGTGGCCTGAGGCAGTGGTAATATGGAAGAACAATGAAGTGGTAGCCCAGGCCAGGAAAGCAGTGGAGCTGAGTGAGTGACAGCCAATGAGCCCCAGGTATCAGCAGCAGCTTCTCCTGGGATTTTCAGCCTTGGAACTTCATTGCAATGCAAGGACATAAAATGTTCCCAGTGGTCTTTTAAGAGAAAATGCCTTCTGCATCCAGAGAAAGAACTATGGAATTCAATTGCAGAATGTAGCAGATAATTTTCTTTTGTATTTCATTTTGGTTTGTTATATGATTTCTCCCATTCATTTCAATTCTTCTAAACAACATGAGCATAGTGAAAATGTATTTAATAGAAATGTATGTGTAGAACCTATATAAAATTGTATGCTGTATGGGGAAGGGAGGGAGAAGGTAGGGGGGAGGGAGGTGAAAACTAATTTATACAGTAATGAAAATAAATTTAAAAACTGTGAAAATAGTGAAAATAAATAAAATTAATAAAATTTAAAAAATGACAAATACCTTTTTACTGAAGAAGTAAGACTCTATATTCTGTTTTTTCCTCCATTTGCTCATTTTTGCAGCCAATTACCTAACTTTTGAGCTCTTTATTAAGTAGAGGGTTCCAGAAGCAGCTCCTGCTGGAGATGAGCTGGACCAGGTGAGAGACCCTTCCCACTGATCTTTGGCGTTTGTGGGTTGAGAAGTCTGAAAACTGCCACAACTTCTCAGCGATTTAGTTTCCTAAGGCCTTCTGCAGCTCAGTCTGTGCTGGTATGCCCATGCCTGAACTGAATTCAGCGTGAGCCTCGTGTGATAGACCCTTCATGTCAATCTTCCAGATTGTTATAGGATGGAAATTTGCTTCAGTCTATAATTTTGTGACTTCTGCTGCTCTAGAATTTGTTTAGAGTAATTTTTACAGGTTTTTTGAGGGCTCTGGGGGGAGAGCTCAAGTTGATCCCTGCTTTTACTCTGTTATCTTGGCTCCACCCCTGAAGTCATTGATTCTTGATGGTGGTGGATGTAAAATCTTGTTTGATCCTGACTGTGGCTTGATGGCATTTGATTTTTTTTTCCTTTCTGACTGTTTACAGTTTTCATTTGAGTATCTCTTTCATTAATTGGTGGATGAACTATTTTCATTTTTATTTTGTCTCTGGACTTAGGATATCTGAGCAGTTTCCCTTTGTAATTTCTTGAAATATTTTTTTCGGTCATGTCTTTTAGGTATTTCAATAATTGGTAAATTATCTCTCCTGGATCTATTTTCCAGATTTGTTGTCATTTTCCAATGAGATAATTCTATTTCATTATTTCACTTTGTTTTATTGTTTCTTGATGTTTCAGAATCATTAATTCCACAGGAACAATTCTAAATTTTAGAATACGATTTTCTTCAGTGAGTTTTTGTACTTCTTTTACTAAGCCATTATGTCTTTTTTCAAAACTTAATTGTGTTTCTTTCATTTCTTTTCCCCATATTTCTTCCCTGTTTCATTTGCTTTTAAAATGGTTTAATTTTTGCTCTTTTTATCTCTTTCTTTAGCTCTTCTAAATTCTTGGTTGAGAGTATGTATGTAATTCATTTACCTTTGATTTCTTAGTAAATATTTTCAAATCATTATCTTCTAAGACTGTGTCATGTGCTTCTCTGTTTCTATGGGAGCTTTCTATAATCAGGTTCTGTTTTTTTTACATTTTCCCAGCCTGTTTCTTTTTAAATATATTTTTCTTTCTTTTGTTAAATATTCCACAAATATATGCAAAAAAAAAATAACACTCACTAAAATGGTCCCAAATTCCCTTCCTTCCTTTGCCCCTCATTCCCCTCCTTGAGAAGGCAGTCAATTTTATATCAATTGTACATGTGAAGTCCTATAAAACACATTTCCATATTAGCCATGTTGCAAAAAAAAAAAAAAACAGGCAAAAATAATACAAATACAGAAAGTAAAAATAATGTGTTTCAATGTGCATTGAGTCCAACAGTTTTCTTTCTGGAGGTGGATAGCATTTTTCTTCATGGATCCTTTGGAATTGTTTTAGAGTGTTGCCTTGATCAGAGAAGCTAAGTCATTTATAGATGATCATTTTTGTTATATTGTTATCACTTGTGTACAATATTTTACTTGTTCTGTTCACTTCAGTCTGCATCACTTTATGTAAGCCTTCTGAAGTTCTCCTGAAACCATCCTGCTCATCATTTCTTCTAGCTCCATAGTATTCTATCACAATCCTATACTATAGCATTTTCACCATTCTCCAATTGATTTCAAACTCTTTGATACCACATAAAAGAACTGTTATAAATATTTTGTGTACAAATAGGTCATTTCCCCATTCCTTTGACCTTTTTGGGATATAGACCCAGTAGTGGCATATAGTTCCTGGGTTTGTCTTAGCAGGTAGACTCCCAAATATTTTATATTCTTTCCAAGCATTCTAAATAAATTTCTTTTTCTCTCTTTTCTTGTTGGACATTGTTAGTAATGTATAGGAATACAGGTGACTTATGTGGGTTTATTATATATCCTGCAACTTTCTATTAAATTTGGATCCTGCTTACCTGAGGGTAGGCAGTGTTATCTGAAGCTTGAAAGCATTTTGTGCTGCACTTTTTAAAACTAGTTCTGGGGGACTGCAAGTTTTTGGTGCTTTTAAGGTGGTGGGATCCAAGGAGAGGTGTGATCCTTGCTCTCCTGATCTTTCCTCTGACCTTTAACCAGGGAGAACCCCATTCCTTTGAAGCTATAATAGATAGTCTTTCTCTGCCTTGGAACTGTAACCAGGGACCTACTTTCCTTGTGACTGACCACAAGTGCTCCTCTCTGCCCTAAATCTGTGATACAGAACTGTGTGTGGACAATAGAAATTCCAATTTGCACCAATTGCATCCAGTGCCAACAAAGGTTCCCCTCTATTCTCTCTCTGGCTAGTTTTCAAACTACCTTCCTGTCTCTGATCTAGGAGCTCCTGAAGACGTTGCCATGGTTGCTGCCACTGTTATGCCTGCCTCTAAAGTCTACCAATGGTACTCCGGACTGACACCCACCTCATTGTCCCAGACCTCCCCTGCTGACCTCCTAATTTGTTGTAGACTGAAAAGTATCTTACTCTGATCATTTATTTTTGCTTTACTGCTCCAAAATTTAATTTGAGGAGTTATTTTTAAATTGCTTGGAGAAGAATGTTAGAATTCAACTGGATTTCTGCCTGTACTCTGTCATCTTGGTTATATCTTGATTTGAGGCATAAAACATTTTTGTTTAGAGAATTGGGTTGGAGAGGTAAGCAGAAATATTCAATTGCCTCTGCCATCTTGGCGCTGCCTCTCAATTCTGAATTTATAATGGGCATAAATTTTGAGTCCTACATTTGTTTTCAAAAGAGGTGATATCGTTCATTATTAATTTTTCAAGGAGGACCAATGGCATTCCAGGTGATGTCTCTACTTGCACATGAATTGGATTTAAGTGAGGCAGAGTTTCATAAAGTCATAAAGTCATCAGTCTCATTCTCTCGTAGAGTCATCAGAGTCCAGTGGCAGTTTAAAAGTCAAGATAACTGGTGATGGTCCAGTATGAAGCAGATGACCCTGGCTCCTTTGGTGGCTGACTGTAACACCAGTTTTAGCTGCTTTCATGGCCAATGAAACATTTTTTTTTATCTGCCCATTCTACTGGGTCTTCACATGCTTGGGGCAAATATTCCCCTCAACTACCTGTCTGCCAGGGTTTTACCAGGGTGTGACCACTGTGCATGCTACAGCTTCTTAGAACCACAGGTGAGAATAGGTTGAAGGCATACACTAATAGTAAGGGCAGAGTAAAATATCATGGGGCCTTTGTTCACTATTGGCTAGGGGCATGAAAATTCTCATTTAGGAGGTAGTGTTTGAACTCAACTTTGAAGAAAAGTAAGGATTGCAAGAGATATGGGGGTGTACATTTAAAACCTCAGAACTTGGTTTGTGACTAATGGACGACTGAGGCCCGGTATTATTTTCTCATCTTTCCTGATGACTAATGATCTGCTCCTGAGTTGCGTTCAGGTTGTTGAATTTCATTTTCCTCATCTGTAAAATAAGGAGGCTTAGACTAGAACATACTATAGGTTCTTCTAACCCTAAATCTATTATTTTGTGATCTCTTCCAGTTCTGAGAATACTCTGTGAATGTTTTGTAAAAGAAGCAAAAAACAAGCTTTTGCTTTGTTAAAGAAATTACTTGTGAATATCTAGAAAAAGAAGCAATGGTTACAAAGTGGTAAGGGATAACATTAGGAAGAAAAAGTCTTACCAAATGAAACTTATTTCCTTTTTTAATATTATTAGTAAACTTGTAGGCAGAGAGAATACTATATAATTTACCTAGATTGTGATGAAGGATCTTATACTATTGTGGAAAAGTCTGAAAGATATGGGCTAGAATTCGAAAGTGTCAAATGTGGCCAGAAGACTACTCACAACACTCCCTAGTGTGGCCCAATAAGATGTAAAGGTAATGGGGAAATATTTAGCAAAACAAATAAAGAATATAACTCAGATAACATTACATTTTAAAACTAAGTCAATATGTAGTCCACAGGGATCCTTGTGTAAAGTTTAGTGACCACAATTTCTTTTACAGTTTGACACCAATGATTCATTGATGGTATAGTTAAGTGTACTGAGACCTGGCTGAATTAGTATATACAAAGAATAGTCATTGATGCAAACTTAGAAGGACGTCCTTAATGGAATACTCAAGATTTCAGGCGTTGGCCCTGGGTTTTTTTTAACATTTTTAATCAATGATTGTGAGAAAGGCAGATGTATAGAGTCAGGAACTAAAAGAACAATGGGATTCTAATACGAAGAAATTTGATGGATGTGAGGGAAAGGAAGCACCCAAAAATAAATGTTTATCTAGCACTTACTATGGGGTCACATAGCCTGTTGGACACAACTGAAATGACCAAACAACAGCAACAATGTGCCACGAATTGCACTATTCTCTTTAGGAATATGTCATTTGATCTTCATAATAACCTTGCAAAATATATCCTGTTATTACCCCTATTTTACAGTTGAGGCAACTGAGGCAGACAGAGGTTAAATGACTTGCCGATGCTCACACTGCTAGTAAGAGTCTGAGGTTGGATATTAGCTCAAATCTTCCTGATTCCAGACTCAGTTTTCCAAACACTGAGTTATCTACCTGCCTATAATAAGATTTTAATGCTTCTGATAGGAATTAAAGTATAAGATCTTGTAGTTGGATTAAAAGAACAGCTTCTCAGATTCAAGATAAAAGAGACATTGCTAGATAATGACTTGAAAAAAACATCTGCAGGTTTCAGTGGACTGCAAGCTAAATATGAATCATTATGATATGGCAGCCTTTCCTGCCCATCTGCCCCCCCCCCCAAAAAAAAAAGCTAGTTGTTCTTTTAGACTACATTAAGAGTCATAACTTCCAAAAATAAGGACATGATAATTATTGCACATTCGCGCTGATCAGATTTTAGATTGGAGTATTGTGTTCAGACTTGGGTGCTACAGTGTAGGGCAGTCATTGATAAACTGGGATGTCCAGAGAGTAATCACAGTGGTAAAGGGGCTTGAATCCATGACATATAAATATTATTTGGAGGAAGTGAGGACTTTTGGTCAAGAGAAGAAAACAATTAGGGGCAAGGGATGAGAGCACGATGTCGATTTCCTACTATTAGAAAGAGCATTAAATAGAATAGAGATTTAACTAGTTCTTAGTTCCTAAATGCAGAACTCTAGGGAGGCTGCAAAGTGGCAAAATTATGTTAGATGTAAGGAAAAAATTCCTAATCATCTGTCCTGCCAAAAGATGAAATCGGCTGCCTTGAAGGAAAATGGATTGTCCCTCACTGGAAGTCTTCAAGCAGAAAACCATTTGTCAAGTATCTTATAGTGGTGACTCTTTTTTAGACAAGATTGGAATAGATGGACACTGAAATCCTTTTCAGTTCTAAGATTCTATGATTCTTTTATTCTAAACCTTGTCTTTGAGAGACCAAAGTCATAGTTCAAACAAATCCAGAAGAATTGACTCACTAGTTTTTGCCACGTATCTTAATCTCTTTGAGGTCCAGTATTCTCCTAAATCAAAAGAAGGTTAAACTAGATATTGTATGTAATCCTTTCTAACTTCCAAATTCTGTGACCAAAGGACCCATCCACTCCACTGCTAGCATCCTATGTTCTTTTTTGTTAAAATATTGTTTTCAGTGTTCTACAATCACTTTCATATATCTTAGATTTTTCCCCTACCTCCTCCCTTCCCCCTACCTCCCCACTCCCTCCCTGAGATTTTTACACAATTGTATATAGGTTCTACACACACATTCCTATGAAATACATTTTCACCTCATCTTGTTGCATAGAAGAATTAAAATGCATGGGAGAAATTATAAAACAAACCAAAACCTAATGCAAAAGAAAATAACCTGTTTCATTCTGTGATCAAATTCCATAGTTCTTTCTCTGGATGCTTAAGGCATTTTGCCTTAAGAGACCACTGAGAATTTTTTAAGTCCTTGCATTGCAATGAAGTACTAAGTCTCCCAGAAAAATTCCTTGGCACACTGTGGTTATTGCTGTGTAAAAAGTTCTCCTAGTTCTTCTCCTTTCACTTAACATCAGTTCATATAAGTCTTTTCAGGCCTCTCTGAAGTCTTTCTGTTCATCATTTCTTATAGCACAATAGCATTCCATTACATTCATATATTACAATTTATTCAGCCATTCCACAGTTGATGGGCATCCCCTTGATTTCCAGTTTTTGGCCAGCACAGAGAGAGCTGCTATAAATATTTTTGTACAAGTAGGACCCTTTCCCATTTTTATGATCTCTTGGGGATACAGTCCTAGAACATTTATCATCCTCCTATCTTGTCATGTTAGCCAATCTAATTGGTGTGATGTGGTATCTCAGAATTTTTTTGATTTGCATCTCTCTAATCAATGTGACAGAGCATTTTTCATATGACTATAGATAGGTTTAATTTCTTCCTCTGAAAACTACCTGTTTGGGTTTATTTTATAAACTCCAACTTTGACAAAGTTCTTTATTATTTCAAGTAGTTTTTTACTTGAATCTCTGGGATTCTCTAAGTATATCATCATATCTTCTTCAAAGAGTGATAGCCTAGTTTCTTCTTTGCCTATTATAATTCCTTCAATTTCTTTTTTCTTTTCTTATGCTACAGCTAAAATTTCTAGTACCATAATGAATAATAGCGGTGATAATGGACATCCTTGTTTTGCCCGTGATCTTATTGGAAATGCATCTAGCTTATCCTCATTGTATATAAAGCAGGCTGAAAGTTTTAGGTGGATACTGCTTATTTTCTGGGAAATATCATTTATTGCAGTTCTTTCCAGTGTTTTCAATAGTAGTGGGTGTTGCATTTTGTCATAAGCTTTTTCTGAATCTACTGATATGATCATGTGGTTTCTGTTAGGTTTGTTGTTGACATTATGAATAATGGTAATAGTTTTTCTGATATTGAACCAGCCCTGCATTCCTGCTACAAGTTCTACTTAATCACAATACATTACTTTTGTGATAAGTTGCTATATTCCTTTCGCTAATACCTTATTTAAAATTTTTGTATCCATATTCATTAGAGAAATTGATCTATAATATTTTTCCCTTTTTTGACTCTTCCTGATTTAGGTATCAAAAACATATTTGAATCATAAAAAGAGAACACCTTCCCCAACTTTCCCAAATAGTCTATATAGTATTGAAATTAACTGTTCTGTAAATGTATAATAGAATTCACTTGTAAATCCATCTGGCCCTGGAGATTTTTTTCCTAGGGACTTCAACAATGGCTTTTTAAATTTCTTTTTCTGAGATGGGGTTGTTTAAGTATTCACCTTCTTCTTCTGTTAATCTGGCAAATTTATATATTTTTTTAAAATATAAATTTATTTCTTTAACTTTTTGCAATCATTTTCACAAAATTTTGCGTTCCAAATTTTCTCCCCATTTATTCCCTCCTCCCACCCCAATACATCGAGCATTCTAATTTCCCCTGTTACCAATCTGCCCTCTCTTCTATCATCCCACCCTTCCCTTGTCCCCATCTTCTCTTTTGTCCTGTACAGCCAGATAACTTTCTATTTCCCATTACCTGGATTTCTTATTTCCTAGTAGCAAGAACAATACTTGCCAGTTTTTCCTAAAACTTTGAGTTCCAACTTCTCCCCATCCCTCCCTCCCCACCCATTCCCTTTGGGAAGGCAGGCAATTCAATATGGCCATATCTGTGTAGTTTTGCAAATGACTTCCATAATAGTCATGTTCTGTAAGACTAACTATGTTTTCCTCCATCCTATCCTGCCCCGCACTGTTTCTATTCTCTCTTTTCATCCTGTCCCTCCGCAAGAGTGTTGACTTCAAATTGCTTCCTCCTCCCGTTGCTCTCCCTTCCATCATCACCCCCACCCTGGTTATCTCCTTCTCCCCCACTTTCCTGTATTGTAAGATAGGTTTTCATACCAAAAAGAGTGTGCATTTTATTCCGACCTTTAGTCGAATGTGAAGAGAGTAAACTTCATGTTTTCTTCTCAGCTCTCCTCTTTTTCCCTCCACTAAAGTCTCCTGCTTGCCTCTTCTATGAGAGATAATTTATCCCATTCCATTTCACCCTCTCTCCTCCCAATACATTTCTCTCTCACCGTTTATCTTAATTTTTTAAAAATATGATCCCATCCTATTCAATTCACTGTGTGCTCTCTGTATCTGTGTGTGCATGCATATGTGTATGTGTATGTACACAAACGTGAACATGTGTGTGTATGTGTGTGTGTAATCCCACCAACTACCCAGATAACAAAAAGTTTCAAGAGTTAAAAATATTGTCTTTCCATGTAGGAATGTAATCAGTTCAACTTTGGTAAGTCCCTTATGTCTTCTCTTTGCTGTTAACTTTTTCATGCTTCTTCTCATTCTTGTGTTTGAAAGTCAAATTTTCTTTTCAGCTCTGGTCTTTTCATCAAGAATGTTTGAAAGACCCCAATTTCATTGAAAGAGCAGTTTTTTTGCCCGAAGTATTATACTCAGTTTTGCTGGGTAGGTGATTCTTGGTTTGAGTCCTAGTTCCTTTGACTTCTGGAATATCCTATTCCATGCCCTTTGATCCCTTAATGTAGAAGCTGCTAGATCTTGTGTTATCTTGATTGTATTTCCACAATACTGGAATTGTTTCTTTCTAGCTGCTTGCAATATTTTCTCCTTCACCAGGGAACCCTGGAATTTGGCCACAATGTTCCTAGGAGTTTCTCTTTTTAGATCTCTTTCAGGAGGTGCTTGGTGGATTCTTTCAATATAGATTTTGCCCCCTGGTTCTAGAATATCAGGGAAGTTTTCCTTGACAATTTCATGAAAGATAATGTCTAGACGCTTCTTTTGATCATGGCTTTCAGGTAGTCCCATAATTTTTAAATTGTCTCTCCTGGATCTATTTTCCAGGTCAGTTGTTTTTCCAATGACATTTCACATTCTCTTCCATTTTTTCATTCTTTTGGTTTTGTTTTGTGATTTCTTTTTTTCAGAAAGTTATTAGACTCCATCTGTTGCATTCTAATTTTGAGAGAACTATTTTCTTCAGTGAGGTTTTGAACCTCTAATTCCATTTGGCTAATTCTGCTTTTGAAAGCATTCTTCTCCTCGTTGGCTTTTTGAACCTCTTTTGCCAATTGAGTGAGCCTATTTTTCTTTTTCTTTTTTTTATTTAACTTTTTACACTCATTTTCACAAAATTTTGCGTTCCAAATTGTCTCCCCTTTTATCCCCTCCCCCCACCCCAGTACACCAAGCATTCTAATTTTCCCTATCACCAATCTGCCCTCTCTTCTATCATCCCTCCCTTCTCTTGTCCCCATCTTCTCTTTTGTCCTGTAGGGCCAGATGAATTTCTATTCCCCATTACCTGTATTTCTTATTGCCTATTAGCAACAACAATACTAAACAATTGTTCTTAAAACTTTGAGTTCCAAATTCTCCCCATCCCTCCCTCCCCACCCATTCCCTTTGGGTAGGCAGGCAATTCAATACAGGCCCTATCTATGTAGTTTTGCAAATGACTTTGATAATAGTCATGTTGTGTAAGACTAACTGTTATTTCCCTCCATCCTATCCTGCCCCCCATTGTTTCTATTCTGTCTTTTGATCCTGTCCCTCCCCAAGTGTTGACTTCAAATTGCTCCCTGCTACCATTGCTCTCCCTTCCATCATCCCCTCCCCTTGCTTATCTCCTTCTCCCCCACTTTCCTGTATTGATAAGATAGGTTTTCATACCAAAATGAGTGTGCGTTTTGTTCCTTCCTTTAATTCAATGTGATGAGGATAAACTTCTTGTTTTTTTTCTCAGGTCTCCTCTTTTTCCCTCCACTAAAAAGTCTCCTGCTTGCCTCTTGAATGAGAGATAATTTACCCCATTAAATTTCACCCTTTCCTCCCACTACATTTGTCTCTCATCATTTACCTAAATTTCTTTTTAGATATGGTCCCATCCTATTCAATTCACCCTGTGCTCTCTGTCTCTGTATGCGTGTGCATGTGTGTATGTGTGTTTGCAAGCACATGTGTGCATGTGTGTGTGTATGTGTGTGTGTATAATCCCACCAGCTACCCAGATACTGAAAAATTTTAAGACTTACAAATATTGTCTTTCCATGTATGAATGTAAACAGTTCACTTTTGGTAAGTCCCTTATGACTTCTCTTTGCTGTTTACTTTTTAATGCTTCTTCTCATTCTTGTGTTTGAAAGTCAAATTTTCTTTTCAGCTCTGGTCTTTTCATTAAGAATGCTTGAAAGTCCTCTGTTTCATTGAAAGACCATATTTTCCCCTGAAGTATTATACTCAGTTTTGCTGGGTAGGTGATTCTTGGTTTGAGCCCTAGTTCCTTTGACTTCTGGAATATCCTATTCCATGCCCTTCAATCCCTTAATGTAGAAGCTGCTAGATCTTGTGTTATCCTGATTGTATTTCTACAATACTGGAATTGTTTCTTTCTAGCTGCTTGCAATATTTTCTCCTTGACCTGGAAATTCTGGAATTTGGCCACAATGTTCCTAGGAGTTTCTCTCTTTGGGTCTCTTTCTGGCGGTGATCAATGGATTCTTTCAATACTTATTTTGCCCTCTGGTTGTAGAATATCAGGGCAGTTTTCCTTGATAATTTCATGGAAGATGATGTCTAGGCTCTTTTTTTGATCATGGCTTTCAGGTAGTCCCATAATTTTTAAATTGTCTCTCCTGGATCTATTTTCCAGGTCAGTTGTTTTTCCAATGAGATATTTCACATTGTCTTCCATTTTTTCATTCTTTTGGTTTTGTTTGGTGATTTCTTGGTTTCTCAGAAAGTCATTAGCCTCCATCTGTTCCATTCTAATTTTGAGAGAACTATTTTCTTCAGTGAGCTTTTGAACCTCTTTTTCCATTTGGCTAATTCTGCTTTTGAAAGCATTCTTCTCCTCATTGGCTTTTTGAACCTCTTTTGCCAATTGAGTGAGCCTATTTTTCAAGGTGTTATTTTCTTCAGCATTTTTTTGGGTCTCCTTTAGCAAGGTGTTGACCCGTTTTTCATGCTTTTCTTGCATCTCTCTCATTTCTCTTCCCAGTTTTTCCTCCACCTGTCTAACTTGATTTTCAAAATCCTTTTTGAGCTCTTCCATGGTCTGAGTCCACCGGACATCCACCTCGAGTTTCTGGGATACAGAGGCCCCACCCTCCACGTCTTTCCCCAATGGTAAGAATATTCCCTCGTCATCAGAATTGAAAGGCGGAAACATCTGCACCCCATCAAAATAGCTCTCTATGGTTTTATTTTGCTTCCTTTTTCTGGGCATTTTCCCAGCCAGTTAGTTGACTTCTGAGATTCCTCTGCACCCCTGCCTAGATCCGCCCAGCTAGTGCTTGGGGTCTGAGATTCAAATGCTGCTTCCCAGTCTCAGGGCTATCCATGGTGGGAGCAGCTGCTATTCAATGTGCTTGGGTGGGGGCAGGGCCACCTGCTAAGCTCAGTTCCCTTAGGGGCTTTATGCAGAGATCTTCAGTAATGGAACTGGTGGGGGCATGGCCACCTCCCAGGCTCAGTTCCCTCAGGGGCTTTATGCAGAGTCCTTCAGTAATGGAGAGGGTTGGGGCAGGGTCACCTTCCAGTCTCAGCTCCTTCAGGTGGTTTACGCAGAGACCTTCAGTAATGAAGATCCTGCCTGCTCGGGGAGTCCTGGGGGCCGCCGCTGCTGCCTCTGCCTCTGCCTCCTGAGGGGCCCCGAGTCATGGAGACACCCCGCCCCCCTCTCGGCCAGCCCAGAAGTCTCTCTCACTGACCTGTAGCGTTTGACCCGGCTGCCGGAGGTTCCATCCCTGAAGCCTGCTTGGATCTGCTCCTCTGGGGCCGTCTGGCCAGGGCAGGGCATGGGTGGGCTCCACTTTCCGGGGCACGATGGACCCTGGGGACGGCTCTCTAGGCCTCTCTGGAACAGAAATCTTTCCCTCTTTGTTTCTGCACGCCTTGCAGTGATCCAGAATTTTTGGGGAGTTCTTCTTGTAGGAAATATATGGACTGTGGGTTCAGAGCTAGCATACGTGAGTCTTTCTACTCCACCATCTTGGCTCCCCCCCCCCCCATTTTTCAAGGTGTTATTTTCTTCAGCATTTTTGGGGGTTTCCTTTACCAAGGTATTGACCCATTTTTTATGCTGTTCTTGCATGTCTCTCATTTCTCTTCCCAGTTTTGCCTCCACCTGTCTAACTTGATTTTTAAAATCCTTTTTGAGCTCTTCCATGGCGTGAGCCCATTGGATATCTATTTGGGATGTTTCAGATCCAGAGGCCTTGTCTTCTATGTCTTTTCCTGATGGTAAGCATTGTTCTTCCTCATCAGAAAAGAAAGGAGGAAACATCTGTTCACCAAGAAAGTAACCTTCTAAAGTCTTATTTTTTTCCCGGTTTTCTAGGCATTTTCTCAGACAGTTACTTGACCTCTGAGATTCTTCTCCATCCCCACCTTATGTCCAGATCCACCCAGCTAGTGCTTGGAGTCTGAGATTCAAATGCTGCTCCCCAGCCTCAGGGCTTTCAGTGGGAAGCTCAGCTGCTATTCAGAGTAAGATTAAATTCAGATTCTCAGGTGGGGGCAGGGCCACCTCCCAGGCTTAGTTCCCTCAGGGGTTTTATGTGGAGACCTTCTGTAATAGACCCAAGCTCCTGCCTGCTCTGGGAGCTGCTGGATGCCGCTGCCTCTGCTGCTGCCTCCTGAGGGGGCCTGAGTTATGGAGACACCCCACTCCCCTCTCAGCCAGCCCAGAAGGCTCTCTCACTGACCTTTAGTGCCTGTGGGTGGAGGGACCTTTGCAGCTGCTGGAGATTCTATGCCCGAAGCCTGCTTGGATCTGCTCCCCTCTGTGTCCCAGAGCCAAGGCAGGGCTGGGCTACACTCCGGATCCAGTGTGCAATGGACCCTTGGTGTCAGTTTTTCTGGGCTCTCTGGAACAGAAATGTCCTCCACTCTGTTGCTGTGTAGCTTCCACTGCTTCAGAACCTGCTGGGAGTTTCTTTTTACAGGTAATTTATGGGCTGTGGGTTCGGACCTAGCATATGTCAATTTTCTACTCCACCATCTTGGTTCTTCCCCCCGCAATTTATATTTTTTAAAAAATAATCATCCATCTCATTTAGATTGTCTAATTTATGGTCGTACAGTTGGGCAAAGTAATTTCTGGTTATTGTTTTAATTTCTTCCTCATTGGTGGTTAGTTCACCCTTTTCATTTTTGATATTGATAATTTGGTTTTCTTCTTTCTTTTTTTAAATCAAATTGGCAAAAGGTTTATCAATTTTATTGTTTTTTTTCATAAAATCTACTCTTATTTTTTAAAATTAGTTCAATAGTATCCTTAATTTCAATTTTACTACTCTCTCCTTTGGTATTGAGTATTTCTAATTTGGTATTTACTTGGGGATTTTCAATTTGTTTTTTTCTAGCTTTTTCAGCGGTATGCCCAAATTCATTGATCTCCTTTTTCTCATTTTATTCATGTAGGTATTCAAAGATATAAAACTTCCACTAAGAACTGCTTTTTCAAAATCCCATAAGATTTGGTAGATTGTCCCATTCTTGTCATTCTCTTGAATGAAGCTGTTGATTGTTTCAATTATTTGTTTAATCCACTCATTCTTTAGGATTAGATTATTTAGTTTCCTATTAAATATTGGTCTATCTTTCCATGGCCTGTTATTGCACATAATTTTTGTTGCATTAATATCTGAGAAGGATGCATTGACTATCTCTTCTTTTCTCCACTGGACTGTGAGGTTTTTATGCCCTAGTATATGGTCAATTTTTGTATATGTGCCATGTACCACTGAGAAAAAGATGTATTCCTTTCTATCCCCATTCATTTTTCTCCAGAGATGTATCATATCTACCTCATCCAGAGTTTTATTCATCTCCTTAACTTCTTTCTTGTTTATTTTGAGGTAGATTTATCAAGTTCAGAGAGGGGGAGGTTGAAGTTCCCCACTAGGATAGTTTTACTGTCTATTTCTTCCCTTAACTTCTCCTCTAAGAATTCAGATGCTCTGCCATTTGGAGCATATATGTTTAGCAATGAAATTGCTTCATTGTCTGTGGTGATGTTTAGCAGGATATAGTTTCCTTCCTTATCTCTTTTTATTAGATCTATTTCTGCTTTTGCTTTGTCTGAAATTGGATTGCTAGCCCTGCATTTTTTTCCATCAGATGAAGCACAATATATTCTGCTTAATCTTTTACCTTTACCCTATGTTTATTCCCCCATTTTAATTGTTTCTTGTAAACAACATATTGTTGGATTTTGGTTTTTAATCCATTCTACTCTCCGTCTCTGTTTTATGGGCAAGTTGATCCCATTCACATTCACAGTTATGATAACTATCTGTGTCTTTCCATCAATCCTCTTTCCCTCTGTTTATGCTTTTAGTTCTCTCTTCTCCCTTCCCCTCCACAATAGAGTTTTAATTGTTGACCACTAACTCCCACAGTCTTCCCTTCCTTCTTTCAGGCCCTTCCATTTTACTCTCCTTTACCCTTACTACTTCTACCCCCCTCCTTTTAGCCTCCTCTCTTTTTTCTTAGCATCCCATGTTCTAAGACATCATCATTAACACTCTAATATTATAACAATTTGGATGACAGGCAATAATGATGTACTGTAGTTTACGTGGATACTGTATTAATCTTCCCTGTTTTGCTAAAATTCCTTTTTAAATAAAATCCATGATAATTTTACATATTCAAAAAAATGAAACCAGGAGAAAGTAGCTAACTGAATTCGTGCATACTTTTTAGATAATCAAGATGGTAAAGCCCATTTTGACTTTTGTTTCATAACTCAGTGCAGGTGATTCAATTATAATCTTCACTTAGAAGTTGGTAGGAGCTACTGTTGGCCCTATTTATGGAGTCAAGTTGGAATATGGATCCCCTTGACATACAGAAATGTGTTTTTCATTAAAGAAAGGAGCAGACTTTTCTGGGGAAATCATCTCTCCTCAACTGTATGAGAGTCTGCTGCCATATCCTTGGAAGTTTTAAGCTCCATTTTATTCTTTTCTGTGTTCTACAACCCCCCAAACTGTAAAAATCAGTATTCCCTGAACATGTTCCTCTCTTTCCAACTTTGTGCCTTTACTTATGCTTTTTATCTATATCTGGAATACATTCCTCCTTGTCCCCTTCCTCCTTCACTGTATTTTGAAATCCTTCCTATCTTAAAAGACCTCCCTCAAATGATACCTCCCCAGTGAAGACATACTTTATTTAACCATAGTCAGAAATTATTTCTCTTTTCCTGGAATTGTAGAAAATCCACACACCAAAAAGCAAACCACTCTTTGTTGTTCATTTATGTGTTTATCATGTTCCATATTGCATCATTGTTACTTCTGAATTTTTCTTTTTTTTTTCTTTTCTAGATTGCAGATTCCTTGAGGATAAGACATGTGGCTTATTTATTATTTTACACTTTCCTGGTTTTAACATAGGGCTTCATATTTCATAGGTTTTAATTAATGTTTGTTGAATGAATCAAAAATGTTAAAACACTACCCTCTAGATTTTATAAATACATACAAGCACTAGCTTATCCTTTTATTAATTCACTCTGACGCTAGCAGCAAGCTATAGTAGTTAATAATATTTTTGAAAGAGATTGAGGAATGGAAGGAAAAAGGAGAACTTTAAGGAGAGATTGATGTAATTGGAGTCAAGAAAGTATCAAGGTCAAAAGAGAGGTCATTGGGGTCATATAATTTGAAATAGTTGCCAAAACCAGTTGGCCATGTACATGCCTATGAAATGACTGTAATGTACAACATGAAGTCATCCACTATCAGTCGGGTCACCCTATTGATTTGGCTATGGCAATGAGTTTGATACTGGAAAAAGCTGTCATGAATGGATTGGTCTGATTTATCTGTCATACATACCCAATCATTGAGAGAGTGACATGAGATTAATAGGAAGTAATAGGGTACTGAGTACAGTATTTACATGGCTCTCCAAGAGCTACAATTGAACATCTGGAGAGGTGCAATTAACATTCCCAACTTAGATGCATAGGCAGAAAATAAAATAGCCTGGTGTTATTTTATTTTTATACCTTGGTCTGCCTCTGGTTCATCGGCCTAGTTAGCACTCAAAACCTCCAGCTGACTCTGCACTCCCTGCTCCCTCTAATACACTTCTACCTCAGCAGGTTATACAGCTGTAATATTGAACACACGAGGCAGACAGCTGCCCGGAGGCATTCTCCGTAAAAATCTTCATATCACAACAGAACTGAACTTACCAGTATAACGCCATAGTTCTTCCCTTCACTGAGAAGTGTTCCTGAAAACCAGGCAGTGTCATGGAAATGTTATAATAGACACATCCGAGAAAAATGTGAGAGCCATCCATCCCCTCTTTTAGTATTTCAGTTATCCCTCCCTCCTCATCAACATAAACAGGTGAAAAGTAATTAACTGTAGAAGGAGGGTCCATTGACTGCACATACTTTATGGATATCTGACTGTAATCAGAAAGGCAAGGGACAGTGTCTTTTTAATAGCAGCTATAAACTCAAACCCACTTGCATCTAAGTCATATCTTCCCTGCTCCACCCCCCACCAAAAGATTGAATGTTTCTCTTTCCCTGAATACAATAATTATTTTATTACCTATGCATCTATCTGCACATTCACTACATTTTTAAATGTAAATAATCATTTTCTCCTTTAATAAACTAGATGGAAGCTGTCGGTCTTAGAGAATGAACATTTCAATCTCTTCAGACACACAATGACATCATATCAATATTTAAAATCATTTTATGCATGTATTCCAGGTTGTCCAACTTCATTAAGGGCATTCATCAACCCTCCAGCTAGAGTGTATTCCCATTGGAGTTGTAGGCCTCAGGCCGTACCAAACAGAAATTTAAACTAACTTGCCTTTTTAATTCACATTATTCTCAAATATTCTCTTTTTTAACCCCCTGCCATGACTCAGGCATTTAGACGGGTCATGATTCTAAGCTTGTCATCATTTAACTGACATAAACCTCATTAGTATGTCAGAAGATGGGTATCCCAGGAAATCTAGTATCTGTGCTTCCCCCTCCATTGACAAATTATCTACTATTACCTTTACCTATTCAGCAAGATTCGGAATTATAGTTGATTTTTTATGTTAATTATTTACATATAATGAAAACTGGGCATGAATTGTTTAAAGGTTTCATATATCCCAGCATATTTCCTCTCTGTCTTCTGGTTTCCCATCCTCTCCATCCAATGAATCTTTTGCTACATGCTTCTTAGGACACAGAATCACTCTGTAAGGCTATCAATTGTTTCTATATTAGTAAGAAAATTTTCTCAAATAAAATTTTCTCAAAATAAAATATTCAAATCATTGTATACCAGTTTCCCAACATATTATCTTACCACCACTGAAATCTTAGGATGAAATTCCAATTAACTATTCAGTCCATGCTGTTGAAATTGCAACAAATTCCACCTAATAAGAAGTCTGACCCATGGAAGTTTTAAAATGCATTTTTCTAACATATATTACTGTGCTTAGAAATACTACAAAATATTTTACATATTCAGGGCTAAGTAGACATAGATGTAAAAATGAGTGAATAGGAGGGGACAATATTTGTAAAAAAAAAACAAACAAAAAACAATACTATGAGAGGAAGCATCGTATAGTTGATACAACCAGAAAGATCTGGGTTCAAGTTCTGCTTCTGATACATAATGACTAGTGTAACCTTGGAGAAATCTCTTAACTTCTCAATACTTTAAGCAACTCTCTTAAGTGCTAAGTTAATAGAGAAGGTGGAGACATATTAGTAGAGTAAATCCCAAGGTTTAGTTTTTATACAACTCCTAAAAAATTAGATAAAAAACTAAGAGAAAATGTCCCTAGAAAGGACTAGAGTAAAATAGGAGAAATGCATAAGTACTCTGACAGATACAAATATGATTATTGGGGGAAAAAAGATCAGATATAATTTCAAGCAGCATTTTTGAAGGGAATTGGTAATGCCAGACTTTTGTTCTGGGTCTGATATTAACATCATCATTATTGTTCTGGTTATTATTATTACTACATGTAACAACTCATAAATATATTACTTACTATTTTACAAAAGCATTTCTCACATCACTTCAAAATATGTCATATCAATATTAGTATTTTCATTTTATAGATGAGAAAACTGAGGCCCCTTTGGTTATGACTTGTGATCAACACACAGCTAGTTTAATCCAATTCAACAAGTATTTATTGAGCACTTATTATTTGCAAAACTCCTTCCTAGATGATGGGGGTAGAAAGACAAGAATAAAAGTCATACCATTCTGAGGTTTGTTGTTTTTTGTTTTTGTTTTGACTGGGAAATAAGACTTCACCTAAATGTAATAGTACAAATCAAGGAGTAAAGAGATTAAAAGAACTGAAAAGCAGAGATGAATTGAGAACAGATGAAGTTATTCCCACTTCCAGGCATGGCGGATAGCTTGAAGTGGAGGAAAAATCAGTTATCTAGTTTGATTAGGATTGGAGAAGGCAGTATGTCATTTACCTCCTGGGTTACATAGCAATAGTGTGCTCCCCTTGGATTCTGAGGTAGTCTTAGAGATTGTATTTCACTTAGTTGGGGGAAAACTGGACAAAGGTATAATTAGCAAAGCTTATTCTTCAGTCAAGCACTTGGGGAATGAGGAGTATTAGTCACCTGGGACATGATTCAAGAACACCAATAGATTTATACATTGATGAATGTATTGACTCCTGAGGAGAAGTCAAGCCAATAACCACTTATTGTACTTACTATGTGCAAGGCTCTACACTAAGTATAGGGAATGTAAATACAAGCAGAAATACAGTCTTGCCCTCAAAGCATTGATATTTGAATAGAGAAAGACAATACAAAAATAGTATTAAAAGGTAGGATAAGATAAATAGAGTCAGAAAGTCAGGTGTGCCTCAGGGACTCAATTTATCCTGTAGGTTAGGACAAAGGTGGGCCTCTTCTTTAAAATGGAGTTCTGGGAGAAAATAGTAAATCAGAAGGAAAAACTACAGGGTGGATGGTGCAGTCTTTATCAACTTAATCATCTGCCTATGAACATGAATCATCTTGCCAATATGCCAATTACAGTGCATAAAACTGAACTTACATATGTTTTCTATGAATATTACAAAATGTCAATATTCATGGGAAATTTACAATTCATTCACCACTTGTTTCTTGCTGGAGACAAGTTTGACCTATCAACCTTTTCTTTCTTCACTCTTGTGGAGGGCACACCAACAAAAAGCTTTTTTGATGTTTTTTTTCCTCTAGGTCTTCACTCTGCATTCATTTTTCTATACCTTGATTGAATAACTGCTCAGTCTCATTCCTCATCATTCCCTAATCCTTTATAGTTTTTGACAATATAGATATCTCTGTTTTTCTTGGATGTACTCTTGAGCTTTCATGACACTTTGATGGTATCATTATCCATGCCCAGTCCTCTAACTTAAGGTTCTCCTCCCACCCAAGTGTTCTTTTCTGGGATCTCTTCCCTTCTCTCTCTACATCTTCTCCACTGGTGATTTTGTAAGCTCCCTTGGATCACTCCATCATGTCTGTGCAGGTGACTCCAATCCTATGAAAAAGAACAACTGTACATATCATTCCTTAAATTCTTACATGGATTCCAGTCCCACATAAACAACTTCTAGCCAGACATTTTTATCTTTCTTTTTTCTAGTAAACACCTCAACTTCAACTTGTCTATATTAACTCACTGTCTTCTACTACAAAGCTTCCCCTCCTACAACTATGTTATCCTTGCAGAAGGCATCATTATCCTTCTAGTCAGAGTTTTAAACTTCAGAGTCGTTGTTAGGTTTTCCATCTTCCTCATTTCCTATATTCAATCAATTACCAAATTTTGTGCATTCTACTTTCATAACATCTTTCATATTTTTCTTATTCTCTTCCCATGGCCATCATTATTGCTCAGGGCCTCATCTCTCACCAGGATATTGCAGCAACCTTCAAAATGATTTCCTTGCTTCTAGTTTCTTTCTGCTTTAATAACTCCATCCTTCATGCAACCATGAGAATAATTTCCTGAAGACACGAATCTAACTCTGCCATTCTTCTGCTTAAGAATGTTCTTTGGTTTTTGGTTGCTTTTAGAATAAATAAGAGTTCATCTCCTTGGCATTTGAAGCTCTCAATTTGTCTCCAATCTACCTTTCTGCACTTATTTCATATCATTGCCCTTCACAACTCTCCATTCAAATCAGATCTGCTGTTCTTCACACTCAGCATTCTTTCTCACACCTGGACTATTATAATAGCCTCCTAATTGGTCTCCTTGCCTCAGATCTCTCCCTCTCCAATCTAACTTACAAACAGCTGCAAAAACAATTTTTTTAAAGATCACTTGATGAGCATTTATTGGATACCACATGGTTACAGTGTGATATGGAGTCATGGCTAAGGCTGATACAAGAGTCTCTTACACTGCTGGTTAAACATAAAAGTGTCATCACTGTAGTATAGAAATCACTGAAGAATCTTGAACAGAGAACTCAAAAAGGAGAGGTACATTAGAAATTTCACTCCTTCAAGGCAATCTTCCTTCAAGGTCACGCTCCCATCCTATGTGGAGCCTTTTCTGATAATTCTGTTCGTTAGTGTTCTCTCAATCCTCAAAGAACCTTATATTTATTTATCTATTTGCAGGTTGTATTCATCCTAGTAGAATTTAAAATCTTTAAGGAGTGGGCTTATTTTTTGTCCATTTTAAAGTTTGTATCTCTAGAGGACAGCATAATACCTTTTACATAGTGGGTACTTAAGTGCCGGTTGAATACAATTCACATAAGTGGCCTGTGTCATGCATTTCATATTCATAATTTATCACTAAAGAAGTTGTTTCTTGTCTTGTTACCTAATTTTATTAGGAATCTCAAGTATATCTGAAGTTATATATAGTGTGCAACATAGGTGGGAATGATTAAATTCAGTTCAAGACTATAACATCCAGAGGCGTAGCTGCTGCGCATTAGAAATTTGTAGCCAGAAGATTGTGTTTTCAATTCATTCTCCTCAGTGCTTACTTACTTCATGACCCTGATAAGTCACTTCTCTATGATCCTTAGTTTTTTCTTCTGTAAAATGAATATTATTTTTGAAATACCTACCTCAGAGGTATTTTCTAAAGAAAATACATTGTAAATTTTAAACTCTATAAAACTTAATTCTTTTTTCTTCCTTTTGTTTTCTTTATTAGCAGCAGAATGGGCATTTAATAAATGCTTATTCACTTGCTTGTTAGCTCTGGAGAGCTAAAGGTTAAAATTTCAGTGTGAATATATACACCTAAGAAGTCATCATAAACTAAAAATCAGGGTTTGGTTTAATGTTTTGTTGACTTAATAAAGACCAAAGGTATAAGTGAAGGGGTTGTCCATGTTAAAGATTCTTTGTCAGAAACTGTAATAAAGGAAGAGAGAGTGAGGGAATGATATACAAAAATTGAAAGATATAGGAAATGAAAGAAAGGGGAAACTATAGTCATTTACCTCTATTTTCCAAGTAAAGCATTGAAATGATATCATCTGATTGAGGAGGTGGTATGGTATTATAAGTAGAGAAAGTTTGGAAGAGCATCTGTTGTAACAGAGGTAGAAAACCAAATAGGAATAAAAAAATCAAATCTCTCCCAAGACCTAGAATTGGAAATATCTCATGAAAATCAGTTGAGGCCCTGTGGCTGATGCTGACACCATAGAAAATATTGTATTGGAGCTGGTAGCCTTGGAATGGCTTCCTTCCCAAGTCACTCTAGCTGAAGCCTTGGAGAAACCTGTGAGACTTTTCCTATTCCTTTTGTTTGAATTTACAAGACTTGAGGATGGACAAAGATCCTTAGGGACTATTACACTGATCTTTGATGACACTGCCAGCCACTCAGAGGATAAGGAGTCATTGGCCAGACAAAATAAAATTCCAAGTCTTAGACACTATTTGAAAATGAAGAAATTATTTCAAGTTTATTAAGAGGGAAAAAAAAAATTGATATTGAGTTGGTAGAGAGCAACTTGATGAAATCATTCACTTGGGCCAAGGGTACCATGGGAGTGAAACTGGGGTGTTGTTCAGGGACTAAGCCTTGTTTCAGTGAAAAGAGGAGCATACCAGTACCATCCCCATCCTCAGCCTAGTCCTCGCCCTTAGCCCCATGCCCCATGAAGTACATGAAGGAAAATTAGTAGCTACTATTTTTGAGCAAGGACCTGGGCCACTAAAAGCCAATGCAGTGTTACAGATCAATGATCTAACATCTGTCCACCTGGATGTGAAGGTTTGCTGCTGTTTCGCACTTCAGGAAGTCTAGGAATACGTGATATGCCGTGCTGCATGCTCCTGTCATCTTCAAGTTGACCTTTAAGGCAATGAGGTAGTATTGTGACCATATAGAGTAAGACTTTGTTCAGCAAAGCTGAGGAGCAGCTTTGGAGCAAGGCGAGATCAGCCAGCCAATCTTCCCTGGAGACCTTCCATGAACTTCTTCACAGATAATCTAGCACCTTCTACTTGTCCCCCATATCCAGTGCCCTGCAGAGTCACTGGAAGTTCGTGAAGCAGTAGTATCTCCTAGAAATCCAGACAGTGCAGCTGCTGCCAAAGGGAGACCAAGTGTTGAAATTTTCAGATGCTGAGGATCTGATTGATGACAACAAACTTAAGGACATACAGGATGATGTGATAGAACATGAGCTAATGATAACTGACAGATACCAGAAGCAGGAAATTTGGCAGCCAGAGAAGTTGCACAAATTGCCGGTATTGGTGTACAGTCACAGGAATGAGTTCTCCAGACTTTGACAACCTACTGTGCTGTGTAGACCCAGGTGTGATACTTGATTCATTCCAGAGAGATTGCCCTGCACAGAGCCAGAAAGGGCAACCAGATTTATGGGGCTCAATCCCTGGAGTGTACAGCCTAGAAGATCTCCCCAAAACAAAGTTTCATCAAGTTGATGAATAATGACGACAAAAGTGTAGTTGGTCAATTTACATAGAAAGGTTTTCTGCTTCCCTTCTAAACTTACTTTCATTGGCTTTGTGCAAAAACTAATAACTCACGTTTAGATAGTGCTTTAAGGAATTTGAAATATTTTCCTCATGACAACACTTCAGGGTAGTATAAAAAAGGATCAAGGAAGGCTTCATGGAGGAGCTTGCATTTAAGCTGATCTATGAACTATTCAAATAATAATGATTCACATTTCTTTTTTATTCTTTAAATTAATTTAATTTTAGTTTTCAATTTTCACTTCCCTAAGTTTTTGAACTTTAAATTTTCTCCAACTCCGTCCCCTCCCCCCCACCCCAAGAGGGTATGCAATCAGGTAAGCACTCTACATATACATTCTTATTAAACATTTTTTCATATTAGTCATGTTATCAAGAAGAATTAGAATGACTGAGAACTAGGGGAAAGATAAAACAAAACAGAACAACAACAAAAAAGAGAGCAAATAGTATGCTTCTATCTGCATTCAGACTTCATAGCTCTTTCTTGGGATGTGGATAGCATTTTTCACCAAGAGTCTTGAGTTGTCTTAGATCCTTTCATTTTTGAGAAGAGTTAAGTCTATCAAAATTAGTCATTGCACAAGTGACTGCTTCTGTGTCGAGTGTTCTCTTGTTTCTACTCGTTTCACTCAGTATCAGTTCATGTAAGTCTTTCCAGGTTTTTCTGAAGTCTGCCAGATCATCATTTCTTACAGCACAATAGTATTCCATTACATATATGTACCATAACTTGTTCAGCAATTCAGTAATTGATGGGCATTGCCTCAATTTCCAGTACTTGGCTGGCACAAAAAGAGCTGCTATAAATATTTTTGTACATGTGGATCTTTTCCCTGTTTTTATGATCTCTTTGGGATATAGGTCTAGAAGAGATATTGCTGGATCAAAGGGCATGGATTTTTTTATTACCCTTTGGGCAGAGTTACAAATGACTCTCTAAAATGGTTGGATCAGTTCACAACTCCACCAACAATGAATTAGTATTCCAATTTTCCCACATCTTCTCTAGAATTTATAATTTTCCTATTTTTGTCATGTTAGCCAATCTGATAAATATGATGTGGTAGTTCAGTATTATCTTAATTTTCATTTCTCTAATCAATGGAGATTTAGAGTGTCTTTTTCATATGAATATAGACAGCTTTAATTTCTTTATCTGAAAACTTCCTGGTCATATCCTTTGACCATTTATCAATTGGGAAATGACTTGTATTGAATTTGCCTAAGTTCTCTAATTATTTTAGAAATGAGACCTTTATCAGAGACACTACCTATAAAAATTCTCTCCCGGTTTTCTGCTTCCCTTCTAATCTTACTTTCATTGGCTTTGTTTGTGCAAAAACTAATAACTCACATTTTGATACTGCTTTAAGGATTTTGAAATATTTTCCTCATGACAACACTTCAGGGTAGTATAAAGAATTTTCAAGCCTTAAGGAATCTATGATTTCTTCATTGTGGGTGCTCCTTCCAAAAGAAAAGTAAAAATACAACAGTAGAGATTTAGACCATGAAGAGACCATTTAGAGGTCATCTAATGCAATTGCATCATTTTCCTTAGACATTGAGTCCCTGTGAGGTTAGTACATAGACAGAGTCAGAGTTGTGAATTCAACAACTTTGACATCAAATTCAATACTCTTTCCACTACATCATAATGTCCCTCCACTCTGTATACATGATTTCATGCTTTATCAAAAATAGTCAACCACCTACTGGTCATTTTTCTCAGTAATTTTCCTTTCTATACTGTATCGGTAATGTATTTTTGGTTATTAATGTAGTTTTTCTTCTTAACTGGAAGATATTCCCCATCCATTAATAAATAGGTCCATGTAAGCTGCCTGGGTCATATGGAAATCTGGTTCACATGGAGCCTGTGGTGGGAGGAATTTGCTGAATGGGTGGGACAGGAAGAGCTGGAGCTAGAGCAGATCTGAGAGAAAAATTTGGAAAGAGCAGTCAAAACTGAATGAGGCAGGTAATCCCACAGTTGGCTCTGAGTATGAGAAGGGCATTTTGTTTAAGAGAAGCCTATTTGTGGTTTAAGGGACCTCTTTAGTGTGAAACCTATCAGGGGGAAGGCTTGAGGATGGTGTTGTTCTCTGCATTGTTATTGTGTATAGATTTTTGTTGCTGTTATGGATTTGGCTTTCTGCTGTCTGAATAAATGTTTTGGTTCTGTCTTGCATGTGGAGAATCTGTTGTGTTTTGCAATTCAAGTGTGATATTCTTGGCTGCCATGGACATCATGAATATCACATTGGCACTACATATACCTAACTAAACTTGTCTTCTTTCTTAGTGACAGTGTTACATCCCAATGATGGGACCACATATGAAGACCTTTCAATTTGGCAGGATTAGCTTGCAATCAATCAATTATTCAATGATCCAATTAATCAGCAAGCATTTATTGAATATCAGCTATGCTAGATGCTGACTGTATTTGGCCCTGGGAATACAAAGCAAAAATGAAACTCTTCCTCCCTTCAAGGAATTTACAATATAGCTACAGGACACAGCATAGACACCTGCACACACACACACATACATGCGTGCGCACACTTACACACACACACAATACATAATTATGTTGAGGGAGAGGGATATTGGACCAGGAAAGGCTTCCTGTAGAAAATGGCATTTAATCTGAATTTTGAAGGAAATTAGGGATTTTATGAGGAAAATGCAATGAAGAGCTTGGGGAACAAGCTGTGCATGGACATCAAGATATGAGGTGGATTGTGGCAATATGAATACCAATTGACTAGGCTCTAGTCTACATGAAAGGAACTAACATGGTAGTATGCAGTAATTACAGGCCAGGAAGACAGTTGGGGCCAGGTTGTAAAGGGCTTTAAACACCAAATGCAAGCATTAATATTCTAGATGAACTAATAGGGAATCAATGGAGTTTATTGAGTGGGTGAATATCATGATGAGACTTGCCTATTTTTAAAAAAATCACTTTGCCAGTTTTGTGGAGGGTGAAAGTGAAGTGAGATGATGCAGGAAGGCCAATTAAGAGACTAATCCAATAGTTCAGGCAAGAGGTGATGAGGGCTTTCCCCTGTCACCTCTGTACATTGATGAGGCACTGAAGAGGAAAAGGAACATATTTGCTATTATTTTCAAATTTCATATGTGGAAATTGAAGCCTAGAAGAATGAAATGACTTTTCCAAGGTCAAATACATAAAAAAGGCAGAGTGGATATAAAAGTTGCAAAGGAAGTTAGAGAGCAGACAATCCAATTCATTCATTTTGCAGATGAGATAATTGAGCTCTGGGGAGGTGAAGCAATTTCCCCAAACTGACCCAAGTAGCGAGTGGCAGAGCTTTGTCCTCTGACTCCAAATATAGTGTATTTTCTAGTATACTATACAGTAGGAAAAGGATGTCATGTTATGTTAGTGAGAACTCAATTTTTGAAGGATTTCTTTTTCCTTTACATTCCCCCCAGTTTCTTGGGTTTGAGGGGTTTCTGAATGATGAGTTTTTGCATTTTGTTTATTTCATGTGTTTAGGACTGTAACATAAAGTTACTTGATTTCTTTCCAAAATGAGATGTTAATAATAACAAAAAATTCACCCAAAGTGCTCCAAAAATATTAAATTATTCAGAGCTGTGCATGCCCAAACCCTTGATCCTTTCCAAAGGTGGTGCTTCACAATTTGAAGGGTACTTCATTTTCAGAGTGAATGGCTTGTTCTGGGCACATGCACGGTAGGCCAATTTTTATTCCCTAGATTGAGCCAATAATTTGAAGAGTGCTCCAGTAAATTTTAATAAGTTCCCACCATGGATATCTGCTATTCTATTACTTTTGGAGCTGTAGCAGTAGGAATAGAAATAATGATACTGCTATTGACTTATGCTTATATTGTGACCGTTACTTAATCTCCTTGGGCCTGTTTCTTTATCTATAAAATAAATGGATTGAACTAGATGATCTCTAAGGTGTCATCAAAGTTCTTAATCTTTGCACTTTTGGAATATTATTTCCTTTAATTTCTATGGGTATCCTCTGAGTGAGACATATACTTTTATTATCTTCATTTGATAGGTGATAAAAATGAGAGTAATATTATTGATTTAATTGCTGGTCTTGTCAATGAGTACAAGAAGGGCTGAAGGAAGGAAGGGAGAGATTTTGGAACTCAATTAAAAATAATATTAAAATAAATGAAGCATTATTATTAAAAATTGTAACGATTTAACTTCTGACAAATTATTTAGTGGGACAGAAATTAAATGAACTCAAATTTTTGGAATCAGTTGTTTCATCATACAAAATGAGAAGGTTGAACTGACTAATCTCTAAGGTCCTTGGTATCTTCAATTCCCAGTTTTGCCACTCATCAATTCCATTACTTGGCCTTAGATGAGCCACCTCATTCTTCAAGAGTTCCATTTCCCAATCTATAAAATGGAAATAATAATGCAAAACTCAGTGTTCGAGGAGACAAGTGTAGTGGGGAAGAAAGAACATTGGACTAGGAGGCAAGAGACTTTAGTTACTTCTGACTGAATCTTTCAATCTTGGGTAAAGTATTTTACTCCTTTGAAATCTCAGTTGCCTCTTGTGTAAACTAGGGAAAGAGCATGATGTTCTTGTACATTCTTGAAAGTTTAGTGATCTGAATTTCCTTCCATCTCTAATTTTATGTGGTTTCTTTCTAAAATTATTTGTAATTTTAACATGTCATGGTTTCTTCATTGTGCATTTTTGGGGAAATTTCACCCTACACTGACAACTGCATTGTCCTAGACATCTTTTCAGGCTTTACTGTTGGAATCAGTTAATTCAGTAGCCCAATCATAGCCTTCCTACAAGATGATGTGATCAACTCTGAGATATGGGAAAGTCAATCCATCTTTGAGAGTATAAATCAGAATATCATAGGATAGAAGAAAAATTACTCATTATCCATTAATTCGACAAGCATTTATTTTGCCTTTCCACAGGCATGCCCTAATGGCTGGAATACACCACCTTTTTACCTCCCATTATTGGAATCTCTAGTTCCATTGAAGCTTCAACTTGGTCATTGAAACAATCAATAAGTATAGACATACCTGCTAGTGCCAGCCATTGATGCCCACAATATTATTATTGCCCCAACCCCAGTTACTTTGTGTTTTCTTTGTATCTATTTTTTCTTTAATTATCTTGGTACATATTTTTTCTTCTAAGTAGATTGTGAGCTCCTTGAAGTAATTATAATTAAATCTTGCATTTGTACTACTGGTTCATAGCATAGTGCAAGGCAGAAGATATGTTTTTAATAGAGGTTGGTTCAATTGGATTGAATTGAAAATCTGAACCTTTAGAAGGTTAAAAATAATGTGAAATTGTACCTATACCTGGAAATAAAAGGGAATGCTTTGGATTGTTCCATAGTGTCTTTCTTTAATTAGCACAAACTTCCAGGGTATTCTCAGAGTCATTTTCTGGCACTAAAGGGGCTTTGCAAAAGAACTAAGCATCATTCAATAATGAAAGTAACAATCCTCTCCCTTCCCCCTTTTTTTAGAGTATTTAAAAGAAGGTTGAAATGGAGAGGTCACATAAATTAATTGGTAATACCCAATTAATCCACTTGCTACTAGTTCACAGGTAGTTGGAAGAGTACAATTCAGTACTTAGAATCTGGTTGACCTGTGTTCAGAATTCTTCAGATGCTTAATAATTGTGTGGCACTGGACAAGTCACTTAATGTCTATCTACCCCAGTTTCCCCATCTGTAAAATGAGGATGATAATAACAGCATCTACCTCCCAGAGTTGCTGTGAGCACACCTGTAAAGTGATTTGCAAATCTTAAAAATCCATATAAATACTAACCAATGTTATTATATATCCAAGGGAACTGGAAGAAGGAAAAGCAAGCAAAGTCTACTAGAAGAGTCTTCTACCCCTGCTCCCTCACAATGAGGACAAATCCTTCCAATGAAAGTTCAGGACAGAAATAAAGGGTGTACTTAGATGTCATCAAGGCACCTCTGAAATGATGCTTTAAAAATTATAGTAGGAAGATAGTGTCTGGAACATTTTAGTCCATGCTTTGGGGGATCTCACTCAATTCATTCAGGGGCTTGAGAGGTCTAGAAACTCAGGCAACCCCAAGATCCAGGCAGCTACTGAATCAGAATTACTCAAGCATTTTGTAGGGAACAGAAGGGGACAGATTCAGTAAAGTGTGCCTGATTCGGTTCCAGAACCTGAAATAATAGCCAAGTATGCAATAATCAGCAAAGACAGTTTTATTTTCTATTCTACGAATTTCAAGAAAAAAAAATCCAGTGTTTGTGTGTATGTGTGTGTGTATGTATGTGTATGTATTTGTGTGAATGACCATGTATGTGTGTGAGGAGAAGTAGAAAGGTGAAAGGAAAGGAAAGGAGTTGAGCCACAGTATTGGGGTCTTTGTCCCAGGGAATGTATGGAAGGAAGAAAGGAACGTCATAATAGTTTATTCAGTGCCTACTATGTGCCAGGCTTTATGCAAAATGATTTAAAAATATCATCTCATATAACACACAAAACAACCCTGGGCAATAGAAGCTATTACTGACATCATTTTACAGTTGAGGAAACAAATATACAAGGGATTAAATAGCTAGTTGAGAGTCATACAACTAATGTGAGGTTGGATTTATCTAGACTCCAGGCCCAGCACTCTATGCACCATGACAGCTAGTTGACTCTGATGGTTAATGGAACCAACAATCTTTTGAACAGAGAAAGAATAAGTGAAAACAACCAGAGAATATAACATGCACACATGAAATCAAATTTCTTTCAGACTATACTCAGGGAATAGTCAGAAATCATTTTCCAGGTAATTCAGAGAGACTAAAAAGTATTTCCAAACTAATGCAGCTAAAGGTACAATGAGAACCATTGCAGAGGTAAGGCCAACATAGTGCAGCAGAGGCAGCACCCCAGTTGAACTTTCTCAACATCCCTCTCCAAACAACTTTAAAATAACAACTCAAATAAAAATCTGGTGAAGCAGAGACAATTAAAGGTTGGGATGAGAAAGTTTTCTGGCCCAAGACAACTTATGAGGCTCAGAAGAATTCTGTGACGCTGCAATGGGAGCCAGCTCAAAGTACATGAGGCAGCAGCACCAGTAGCGAGCCTTGAAAGCTGCTGTGATAGCAACAGCAGGAGCTTCAAGATCTCTCAGCAAAGAGCTAGTAAGGGGGGGTTTGTTGAGAAAAAGATTATGGGGATGCTGAAGTGACATTGGGCTCAGGTTTGTGCTGCATTGATCACAGGCAAATCTTGGTCGCAGTTCTAGGGGAGAGAGGGCATTAGTGCTTGTAGCCTCAAGGGTGCAGGGACCCTGATCATAGTTCCAAGACCAAGAGAAGCACTAGTACTTGCTAGTACTAGTCCCTTCACAGGAGCCACTGCCTTTTCTGGTTAAAGTCCAGAGCTCAGACCCAGATAGCAGTAACCACAACTCTCTTTAGATCACATCACCTTGGAAGCTGCAAAATAAACAAAGAAAATAAAACTTGCAGATACCCAAAACTAATTATGAAAACAGCAGTCAAAAAAACCTGAGGCTTGGAAAAGCATCTCATCTTACCCTAAGAACTAACTCCAACTTTGACATAAAGTTAAAAGTCAAAAAATAGTCTGGGGAGAAGATGGCAGAGTAGAAAGACTCACGTATGCTAGGTCCGAACCCACAGCCCATATATTTCCTGCAAGAAGAATTCCCCACAAATTCTGGAGCACTGCAAGGTGCGTAGAAACACAGTGGAAAAGATTTCCGTTCCAGAGAGCCCTGGATAGCCATCCCCAGGGGTCCATCACACTCTGGACAGTCGAGTCCACGTCTGCACTGCCCTGGCCACGAGGCCCCAGAGGAGCAGATCTGAGCAGGCTTCAGGGATGGAATCTCCGGCGGCCGCAAAGGTCCCTCCACCCACCGATGCTACAGGTCAGTGAGAGAGACGTCTAGGCTGGCCGAGAGGGGAGCAGGGTGTCTCCGTGGCTTGGGCCCCTTCAGGAGGCAGTGGCAGAGGCAGCGGCAGAGGCCCAGGACTCCGGGAGCAAGCAGGAGCTCCATTACTGAAGGTTTCTGCATAAACCTCCTGAGGGAACTGAGCCTGGGAGAAAGCCCTGCCCCCACCCACCCCATTACTGAAGGTCTCTGCATAAAGCCCCTGAGGGAACTGAGCCTGGGAGGCGGCCCTGCCCCCACCCCAGCACCAGAACTTAAGCTCACATTGAATAGCAGCCACGCCTGCCACGGAAAGCCCATTTAAATCTCAGACTCCAAGCACTAGCTGGGCAGATCTAGGCAGGGGTGGACAGGCATCTCAGATCTCAAGTAACTGGCTGGGAAAATGCCCAGAAAAGGGAAGAAAAATAAGACTATAGAGAGCTACTTTGAGGGGGTACAGATGTTCCCGCCTTTCAAATTTGATGATGAGGAACTAGTCTTACCATCAGGGAAAGACATGGAGGGCAGGGTCTCTGTATCCCAGACATCCCAGGTGGATGTCCGGTGGGCTCAGGCCATGGAAGAACTCAAAAAGGATTTTGAAAATCAAGTTAGACAGGTGGAGGAAAAACTGGGAAGAGAAATGAGAGAGATGCAAGAAAAGCATGAAAAACAGGTCAATACCTTGCTAAAGGAGACTCAAAAAAATGCTGAAGAAAATAACACCTTGAAAAATAGGCTCACTCAATTGGCAAAAGACGTTCAAAAAGCCAATGAGGAGAAGAATGTTTTCAAAAGCAGAACTTACCAAATGGAAAAAGAGGTTCAAAAGCTCACTGAAGATAATAGTTCTCTCAAAATTAGAATGCAACAGATGGAGGCTAATGACTTTCTGAGAAACCAAGAAATCACCAAACAAAACCAAAAGAATGAAAAAATGGAAGAGAATGTGAAATATGGGAAAAACAACTGACATGGAAAATAGATGCAGGAGAGACAATTTAAAAATTATGGGACTACCTGAAAGTCATGATCAAAAAAAGAGCCTAGACATCACCTTTCATGAAATTATCGAGGAAAACTGCCCTGAGATTCTACAACCAGAGGGCAAAATAAGTATTGAAAGAATCCATCGATCACCGCCTGAAAGAGATCCAAAAAGAGAAACTCCTAGGAACATTGTGGCCAAATTCCAGAATTCCCAGGTCAAGGAGAAAATATTGCAAGCAACTAGAAAGAAACAATTCCAGTATTGTGGAAATACTCAATCAGGATAACTCAAGATCTAGCAGCTTCTACATTAAGGGATTGAAGGGTGTGGAATAGGATATTCCAGAAGTCAAAGGAACTAGGGCTCAAACCAAGAATCACCTACCCAGCAAAACTGAGTATAATACTTCCGGGGAAAATATGGTCTTTCAATGAAACAGAGGACTTTCAAGCATTCTTGGTGAAAAGACTGGAGCTGAAAAGAAAATTTGACTTTCAAACACAAGAATGAGAAGAAGCATGAAAAAGTAAACAGCAAAGAGAAGTCATAAGGGACTTACCAAAAGTGAACAGTTTACATTCCTACATGGAAAGATAATATTTGTAAGTCTTAAAATTTTTCAGTATCTGGGTAGTTGGTGGGATTATACACACACACACATACACACACACATGTATATGCATGCACATGAACAACGGTTTAGTATTGTTGTTGTTACTAGGAAATAAGAAATACAGGTAATGGGAAATAGAAAGTCATCTGGCCCTACAGGGCAAAAGAGAATATGGGGACAAGAGAAGGGAGGGATGATAGAAGAGAGGGCAGATTGGTGATAGAGAAAATTAGAATGCTTGATTTATTGGAGTGGGAGGAGGGGACAAAAAGGGAGAGAATTTGGAACTCAAAATTTTGTGAAAATGAATGTAAAAAGTTAAATAAATAAATTTTTATTAAAAAAAAATAAGAAATTGTCTGGGGAAATGAAAAATCAGGTTTCTTCAAAAAAGAAACCTGACCTGAAAAAGCTTTTTTAAGAATAAAAATATTCCAAATAATACTTTCAATTAGATTTTTAATTCTATTCCCCTCCTCCTTGGCTTCCTGCAGGGCAAAATAGATTTCCATACCCAACTGAATGTGTGTTATTCCTTACTTAGGCCAAATCACATCGAGTCAGGATCAATTGTTTCCCTTCAACTTCCCCCTCTTCCCCTACATTGTAGAAGCTCTTTCTTCCTTCATTGTATGTCACATGATTTACTGTATTCTACCTCTCTACCTCTAACTCTCCCTTTCTTTTATTCCTAGTACATTCCATTCAACAGTAAATTTTATTTTTTTGGGTATCTTCCCTTCTTATTCAGCTTACCTTGTACCCTCTGTCATATATATACAAACACACACATATATTCACAATATACATATGTACACACATATATATGTGTATATACATACACACATACAAACATGTACATATACATATATATATAATACATATACATACATACCCACACACAACTATATGTGTATCTATATCTATATCTGTATCTGTATCTATATCTGTATAGATAGATAGCTATAGATATATATTCCCTCTAACTACCCCAATACTGGAAAAGTCTGTCAAAGCCTATTTCCATGAAGGAATGTAAACAGTTCAAATTTAATGAGTTCCTTAAGGCTTCTCTTTCCTGTTTACCTTGATTCTTGTATTTAAAAATCATATTTTTTATTCAGCTCAGGTCTTTTCAACAAGAATACTTAGACGTCCTCTATGTCATTGAAATTCCATTTTTTCCCCTGAAGTATTATACTCAATTTTGCTAGATAGGTGATTAGTGCCTTTAATCTTAGCTTCTTTAACCTCTGGAATATCATGTTCCAAGAACTTTGGTCCCTTAGTGTAGAAGCTGCTAAATCCTGTGTTATCCTGATTGTATTTTTTTAATACTTGAATTGTTCCTATCTGGCTGCTTGTAATATTTTCTCCTTGACCTGGGGACTCCAGAATTTGGCTACAATATTCCTAGAAGTTTGTCTTTCAATTGTATTTTTTTAATACCTGAATTGTTCCTATCTGGCTGCTTGTAATATTTTCTCCTTGACCTGGGGACTCCAGAATTTGGCTACAATATTCCTAGAAGTTTGTGTTTCAGGATCTCTTTCAGGAGGTGATCAGTGAATTCTTTCCATTTCTATTTTACCTTTTGGTTCTTGATTATCAGGGAATGTTTTTTCTTGATAATTTCTTGGAAGATGATATCTAGGCTCTTTTCTTGATCATGGTTTCCAATTAGACCAATAATTTTAAAATTATCTCTTCTGAATAATAAGATAGAAATTGTAAAGACATTTTGGGGGTGAGGTGGAAAAATTGAGACATTAATGCATTGTTGGTAGACTTATAAACTGGTCAAAGCACTGTGGAGAACAGTTTGGTATGTTCAAAGGGCTACTGTCAGGGGCGCGCTCGAGTCCCTGACCTCCGGGTGAGATCCCGACCCCTCCGCTCCAACCCTCGTGGCTTTGGACGTCTCCGGACCTCCCCAGGGGGATGAGAAGGCTCTTGACCAGGCAGACACGGAGTGCAGTTGAGAAGCAGTTTATTCTTAGCAGTCACACCAGAAATCCCCCCGAGCTCTCTAGGGCGTTGTCTTATATACCCTTTCCCTTCCGGGACTCCACAGAGATCCTCCCCGAGGGTGAAGCCATCTCCTTTTATGGTGCTTCCCCAGCACGCGACCCAGGACGTCATGTCACACCACTCAGAGCAACGTGGCAGTTCCGGGTTCAGGCGGGTCCCGACACCAGGGCGTCTCCTCCCCACTCAGGAGGTCTCTGCCGAAGCCCCTCACAGGCTACAAAACTGTCTATAATATTTGACCCTGTAATATAATTAGTAGGTATGCATCCCAAAGAGATAAAAACAAAATGAAAATAGCCTATGTGTACAAAGAATATTTATAGCAGTTCATTTTTTTCTGATGGGAAATTATTGGAAATTGAAGTGATCCCCATCACTAAGCAGAATGGCTGAAGTAGTGGTTGTACATGATTATGATGGAATACAAATAACCCATGAGAAATTATAAGGGTCATTGTTTCTTTTTTTAAATTTAGAAAAAAAATACTTTTCAACATTCTTTTTCACAAGATTTTTATTTCCAAATGTTCTCCTCTTCTCTCCCCCTACTCAAAACAAAGTGTATTCTGATTACCCTTTCCACCAATCTGCTCTCCCTTCTATCACACCCCTTCCTTCCCTTATCCCTATTTTCTCTCTTTTTTGTAGGGCAAAATGGATTTCTATACCCCTTTAACTGTATTTTTCATTTCATAATTGCATGGAAAAATATTTCTCAGCATTCATTTCTAAAACTTTGAGTTCCAACTTCTCACCCTTCCTCTCTCTCCACCCATTTCCACTGAGAAGGCAAGAAATTCAATACAGGCTATATATGTGCGGTTTTAGAAAAGACTTCCATAAAAGTCATGTTGTGTAAGACTAAATATATTTCCCTCCATCCTATTCTGCCCCCTATTTATTCTATTGTCTCTTTTGACCTTGTGTCTTCCCTACAGTGTTTGCTTCTAATTACTCCCTCCCATTTGCCTTCCATTTTATCATCACCTCCACCCCACATATCCTCTTCTCTCCTACTTCCCTGTAGTGGAAGCTAGATTTTCACACCAAATTGAGTGTCCATGTTGTTCACTCCTTAAGTGAAATATGATGAGTGTAAGCTCCACTTTTTGCCTCTAACTTCTCCTCTCTCCTTTTCCTTTCAATAAGCTTTTGCTTGCTCCTTTTGTGCGAGAAATATTTTGCCCCATTCTATTTTTCCCTTTTGTCTCCCAATATATTCCTCTCTCACTCCTTAATTTCATATTTTTAGATATCATCCCTTCCTTTTTAACTCACCATTTGCCCTCTGTCTCTATATATGTATAACTTCTCTCCAACCACCCAAATACTGAGAAAAGTTTCAAGAGTTATACATATTATGTTTCCATATAGGAATGGAAGCAATTCAACTTTAGTAAGTCCCTTATGATTTCGCTTTCCTGTTTACCTTTTCACACTTCTCTTGATTCTTGTGTTTGAAAGTCAAATTGTCTATTCAGCTCTGGTCTTTTCATCAAGAATGCTTGAAAGTCCTCTATTTCATTGAATGACCACTTTTTCCCCTGAAGTGTTATACTCAGTTTTGATGGGTTGATGATTCTTGGTTTTAATCCTAGTTCTATTGACTTTAGTAATATCATATTCCAAGCCCTCTGATTCCTTAGTGTGGAAGCTTCTAGATCTTGTGCTATCCTGATTGCATTTCCACAATACTCAAATTTTTTCTTTCTGACAGCTTGCAATATTTTCTCCTTCACCTCGAAAATATGGAATTTGGCTACAATATTTCTAGGAGTTTTCCTTTTGGGACCTGTTTCAGGAGATGATCAGTAGATTCTTTCAATATTTATTTTACCCTATGATTCTAGAATATTAAGGCAGTTTTTCTTGGTAATTCCATGAAAGATGATATCTAGTCTCTTTTTTGATTGTGGTTTTCAGGTAGTCCCATAATTTTTAAATTATCTCTCCTAGATCTATTTTCCAGATCAGTTGTTTTTCCAGTGAGATATTTCACAACATCTTCTATGTTTTCATTCTTCTGGTTTTGTTTTGCAGTTTCTTAGTTTTTCATTAAGTCATTAGCTTCCATCTTCTCCATTCTAGTTTTTAAAGAAATATTTTCTTAAATGAGTTTTTGAATATCCTTTCTATTTGGCTATTTCTGCTTTTTAAAACATTCTTCTCTTTGTTGGCTTTTTTGGACCTCTTTTGCCATTTGAGTTAATCTATTTTAGCAGGTGTTATTGTCTTCAGCTTTATTTTGTGTCTCCTTGCTGTGGACTTGCTTTTCATGACTTTCTTGCATCACTCTTATTTCTCTTCCCAGTTATTCCTCCACCTCTTTTACTTGATTTTCAAAATCCTTTTTTGAGCTCTTCCATGGCCTGAGACCATTGCATATTTATTTTGGAGGTTTTGGATGCAGAAACCTTGACTTATAGGTCTTTCTCTGATGGTATGCGTTGTTTTTCCTTATCTCAGATGATGGAAAAAAATACCTGTTCACAGAGAAAGTACCTTTCTATAGTCTTATTTTTTCCCTTTTTTGAGCATTTTTTCTAGCCAGTTACTTGATTTGTGAGTCCTTTGTTAAGAGGAGTGTGTACTCTATGAACTTAAAAGTTCTCAGTTCCTCCAAGGTGACACAATCAAAGGAGAGAAATCTCCTTCTCTCCTGGCCTGTACATGTGTCTGTGAGCACCATGTGCTGCCCAGGATCTGCCAGTAGGGTTCCCTCTCCAGTGCCTCCACCAGCTCCACGAGGTCAGCGATCCTCTTCAACCCAAGGTCTCCACTCAGGGCTGAGATCCAGATCAGTGGCTCATTTCCCACATGATCTTCAGGCTGAGGGCTGCAGAAATGGATGCTGCTTCTACTTGGTGTGCCTTGTTACTGGGTCTAGGGCAGGGCCCTGCTCCCTTCTCACCCAGTTGAAAGAGCTTTCTTACTGACATTTAAAGCTATCTTTGGCATTTGTAGGGTGAGATATGTGGGAGTCCCAGCTTCTACCTGAGATTCCATGCCCTGAAGGCTGCTATGGTCTTGTCCCTGCCACATGATGTGGCCAAGGCTGGATTACAATCCGCTCTGATTCCAGTGTGATAGACCTTTCTTTTCATCTGTCCAGGCTATCATGGGCTGGAAATCTCTTTCACTCTGTCAATTTTTGGCTTCTTCCCCTCTAAAATTTGTTTAGCGTCATTTTTACTGACATTTTCAGGGCTGTGGGAGGAGAACTTCTTCACTTCTGTCTTTCTACTCCAGTTTCTTTGAGGGTGATTTTTAAAAATCAATTTAAAAATGTTAGAAAAAACAAAATTTTAAATTTTAAAAATTTTTAAAAAATGGGAAGACCTGTATGAACTGATACAGGGTGAAGTAAGCAGAACAAGGATATCATTGTACACAATAAGATAAATGTTGTAAATTTGATACAGTGTCAGGGACTTTACTCCTTTTATCAATATAGTGATCCAAGACAGTTTTCAAGGACTCATAATAAAAAATGTTATCCACTTCCAGAGCAGGAACTGATAAAATGTGAGTCCAATGAAAGCATGATTTTTTTTTGCACTTTATTTATTTTTTTGCCTTTCTTTTTTGCATCATGGCTTATATGGAAAGATGTTTTGCATGATTTTTCATGTATAATTGACACCTTATTGCTTTTCTTTTTAATCTGAGGAGTGTTGAGAGATTTACAGATGATATAAAATTCATTTTTTAAAAGGTGAATATTAACAATAAATGATAAATTTTTAAAAATGTGGGACTACTGTCCAGTTTTCTGATTATTGGCCCACTCCATTTGAAGTTGCCTAATATCCTGGAAGCATTACTCCACCAGGCAATTATAGCCATAGCACATTCTAGTAACATTTTATAGAACTTCACAATTTGAAAAGATCTTCAAGATCAATTCCCCACCACACTATATGGTATTACAAAGAATGTCATCTTTAAAGCAGAAAGCCTTGTATACATAAAAAATTCTTCCTGATTTCATGGGAGAAATTAAAGAATGAAAGGGTCAGGCAGCAGAGATAAGACAATGTGAGTTCCTTCAATGAGCTACAAAAGGGTATTTAGAGTTTATTAGGACATGCAGAGAAGTTTTTCAGTCAAACTTGATGAAATTTTAGGATAGTTATCCATTGGCCAGATGTAGAATCAATCATGCACATGGTGGTCTTTAATAAGCAGCATACACTCTCTAAGAAACCATTCAAGGAAGAAGTTATTTCTGCAATGTGTATTCTGACAGTTGAGAACTAGGTATGGAAGAGCTAAGCCTTTAAAGAGAAATTATATCTAATTTATCACGGGTGAAGGAGATTTCTTTATCCTGCCTCTCTCCCTGCCAATAATATCTTGCAACAGAGTTCCATCCCATTTGAAGACACTGTGCAGGTTCAGGGAATTCAGAGGTATGTCTTGGCAGCACAGATGCTATATACAGAAGAAGAATGTGATAATACCACCAGTAAAGAATGGACATCAGAGCTTTGTAGCACCAGAGATGTGCCTTGTCTTGACCAACATTGTTCTTTGACTAAGTGTCTCCATTAATGAACTCTCTGTGTGAAGCAGTTTTTTTCTATCTGATGCCATATGTATTTTGTGGAGAATTTGTTTGAGCTTTATGAAAAAAATACATTTAACTACTACTCCTATGATGTCACGTAAGTAAATGTTTTACTTTGAACTAATGGTTTCATCTGAATGACTATTTGAGGTAAATGCAATGATGAGATATTATGAGTTTTGAGACTGTGGATCTACAGAATACCTTGAACCTGGAGTAAACATACTCTTATCAGTCTACTGTGTGAATTGATCTTGGGGAGAGATAAGCTGGGGTATTGAAAATACAGGCTATTTTCTTTCATATAAAATATTTTCCCATTTATTTCTTTTACCTGTATATATGTATGTGTATATCTATCTATCTATCTATCTATCTAATCTCCCATTGTATCTCTCTTCTATCCATAACTTAGAAACCAATTAATACTGATAGCAAAGAACAAATAGTAGGAAGGAAATATTAAAGGAAAGAGAGTAAACACCAAAACGTTTGACTTTATACAGAGGGTTTCATACCCAAAGTTCCTCGCTGATGAAGTGTTTCTCGTATTTTTTTTTCTATAAGGCTAAGCTTTGTCAGTTTGATTTCACAATATTTAGTTTTGATTATTTTTTTTTTATTTTCATCGTTTTTTGTCATTGTTAATTAGTAGTAGCAAGAGTCATGGGAATTATTAGGCAATCAGATGTCACAGTGAATAGAGCACTGGACTTGAAGTCAAGAAAAAAATGAGGTCACCTCTGGCCTTAGAAAATTACTTCCTACACGACCTTGGACAAGTCACAACGTCTTATTGTCTCTGTTTTCTCAACCCTAAAATGAAAATAATAATAACACTTATCTCCTTGAGTTGTTGTGACAATAAAATGAAATAATACTAAATGAAATAATACTAAAGTGATTAGCAGAGTGTCTGGCACATAGTATGTGCTACAGAAATGTTATTTCATTGCTGCTGTTGGTTTCCTGATCCTGCTAAATTTTCTTTGCATCTGGTCATATAAGTTTACATGCATGCTTCTCTTCATTCATTACATTCTTTGTTTCTTGAATCATAATAGCATAATATTTTATTTTTATGACAAAATTTAGCATTCTCCAATCTATCAGAATCTACTTTTTATTTCATCTTATTTGCTAATATATAAAGGACAGCTATTAATTATTTTGGTTCACATGGAATTTTCTTTTTGTCATTAATTTCCTAGAGTATCTAGATCAAAATATTTATACATTTTTCTCACTTTCTTAGCACCATTCCAAATTACTTGATAGAATTGTGGGACCAATTAACAACTCTACCAACAGTATATTAGTATTCTTGTCTTTCTGTAACCTCTACTACATCAACTATTTACATATTTTGCTAATGTTGCCAATTTTGTTATTGTGAAGTAAAGTCTGAAAGATTTTTATTTGCCCAAAGTCTTTATTTGGAGCAATTTTCAAAAAAGTTAATAGTTTGCAATTCTCTTTTTGGAAATGATTATATTCTTTGACAATTTATCTATTGGGTAATGGCTTTTGCTTTTAATTTCTGTTAGTTGATATTTTAGATATCATACCATTGTGAGACATACTTAATACAAATATTTCCCCCATAGTAGATTGCTTCTTTTCTTATCCTACTTGCTTTAACTAATTTTTTAATTCAGTTTTCTTTTTCATTTGGCTATAATAAAATTATCTATTTAATCTTTTCTGATTATCTTTTTACTTATTTGGTTAACAATAAATCTCTTAGCTATTGCCATGGAAAGCATATGAACTGATTTTATTTTTTAAGAATAAATGAGTGTCATACTTTGTCAAAAGACTTTTTGTGTATCTCTTGATATAATATGGTTGGATCTGTTTCTGTTTTTAGCATGTTTATGGAAAGAAAAAGGGATTGGACCTGTTATTTCATTGGCATAAGGAACTTATTTATAAGATAAATCTTTTTACCAATACAGTGTAGCACGTTAACTGCAACATATATTCTTAGAGGATTGCCTGAGAGATTATGACTTGCCCTTGGTTACACTATCATTTTATTTCCCAGTCCAGCTCCCCATCAGTGAGTCAAAAGGCATTTGTTAAACACTTAATATGATCCATTCACACACACACACACACACACACACACACCTGTAACCAAAGTCCCAAAGATCTCAAAATATGAGATTTATTGTTGGATGCCAATGCTCTGCGCCTGTGTTAGAGACAGAATAGACTTGAAGAAAGTGAGAGATATGAAAACTCCAGGCTATTCAGTTTTCTTGGGCTCTGTATTCTTTTTGGATCCTTTTAATTTCCAGTTTCAAAAGAGAAGATGGACAATGGTAATTCCACTTTATTCTGTTGAAGGGAGGATAAGACTCTGGGAAGAAGGTAATATTAGAAAATCTGTCAGTGCCCATCATATTCACTTCTCTCCTCCACTCCCACCCAAGTTGTTGCCCTTGTAACTCTGGAGACGTTTTTCTCTTTGGGTAAAATCTAGTCCTTTCTTTCTTTGAACTGAGCTACCTCACTCTTAATGGGATTGCTCTTTGATTCCATATTGTCTGATATATATTCTTATATGTATACTTTCTCTGAGTTCTATTTTACTAATGATTTGGAAAACTAGGTTTCTTTGCAATTTGCTACATATGTTCATTGTGAAACAAGTATTCTGTGGGAAGGGAGTTGAGCCTTGGATATAAAACTTGAGGTCCTTCTTGCTCTATTAAAGAATAGTAATGAGGAGAGTTTAACCTAAGCCTGGAAAGTACATCCCTAAGACTAAGAATATGTAAGAGAACAGATGGATATAATTCTTGCCTACTAATAAGCTCCATCTCCTCCCTCTGCAGGAGAGCAGAGGGGTAACCTTTCTGGCACCAACCTCCTACTTCTCCTCCTGGCAGGAATTAAAGTCTCCCTTTGTAAGATTGGAGAGAGAAGAGGCTAGAGATGTCTATCATTGTCTTTCTGCAAGCTTTACAAGGCACCCCATGCTACACATTGGATAAAGAAAGAGGCAAAAATGTCCTCATCTTCAAGGACCTCACAATCTAATGGGAGCTACAATATTTAAATGACTAGATACCTATAAGGTTATACAAGCATGTGCATATATTTATATTTGTATGTGTGTGTATATATATATATATATATATAGACATACACATGTGTGTACACACACACACACACACACATATATATATATATATATGTATACATACATCTATATTTATCTGTCATAGAGGTGAAGTCCCTATAAAATGATTAGTGGTAGGAAATGGAGAAAGCCATTGTGAAGAAGGTGATATGTGAACCCAGACTATAAGGAAATGAGAGAATCTAAGAGACAAAACTTAGTATGAAAAGCATTTGAGACATGAGAGACAGTCAATGCAAAAATATATCTGTGTGAAGAATGATAAAGACACTAATATATTTATGTAGATATTGTTGGAAGGAATTTTGCCTTCAAAGATTCCCACAACCTCAACTTCTGGGCCAAACTCTAGGAAATCAAATTGTTGTATAAATCTGATTTTTTCAGGGTTTTGCAGAAATTAAAAAATCAGATATTCATGCTCACTAAATCAATTTATCAATATATATTTATTAGCACCTACTGTGTGCCAGGCACTTAGCTCAATGCTGCCTTAAAGATCACAAATTTTTAGACTTTGCTTGCATTTAATGAAACGTGTACTAACAATAGCCCTTCAAGACATTTTAATTTTCAAAATATCACCATTGACAAAGAAGACATTTTAAAAATAAAATAGATTGATAATTTTCATTTGGATTTTATTTGTGATAAATTCCTTAAATTCTTAGGAACAACAGTTAGAAATCCAATCCTAAAAACATGAAAAATCAAATTGTAAAATCATGCTGACTTTGTGAGTCTGCCTAACATTCAATTGTCCAAAGTTATAATATATTAATTCAGACTTGGAACTATTAATGTTTATGTTTATGGGACAAGGAAGGAACTCTGAAAATGGACAGCTTCATAACCATGCTTAGCAAAGTTGGAAGAATCTGAGTAGGGAGGGCTTAGTTATAGTGGAAAGAACAGAAAAAGTAGGAGTGAGAAAACCTGAAAAAACAACAACTTAAAACTTTGATGTATAACTATGTCAATCATGATCATAAAATTAGAAGCTTAGAGGTTATCTGGTCCAACTCACCATTTGTATAGATGAGAGAAATTGAAGCCCAGAGAGTTTAAATGACTTTTTAAAGCCTAAATTCTAAACAAAATCAGGATTTAAATCCACTGTTTTGCAAATCCAGTACTCTTTCCACCATAACACATATTTTTACACTGTACAAAGTTCATTATTTCACTTGCCTCTCACATCAACATTATAAGAGAGGAAGCATAAGAGTTACCATAGCACATTATACTGTATACAGCAGGACCTGAATATATGTTGTTGGTGCATTTTGTTTTGTTTTGGATAAACATGTACTTTATAGACAGGGAAATATTGAAAGAAGTGAAATGACTTTGTCTGAGATCATTGGGTTAGTAGAAATCCAAGAGGGGTTTAATAATACTCTGATTCCAGACTAGCTCATTTATTAGCAAGGGTATTTGGACATGTAGTATGAGGTTTATTATCTATCACTCCATACAAGATAACAAACTTTCACTAAGTAGCCACTACTTGTGGTCTAGGTATGTATTTGTGGATGCTAATTTTGACAGTAATGTGTTGCACAATTTTTATATCTTCCTTACAAAATCTTTATTAGTAACTAGGTTTGGGCTTATTAGGAACAGCCCTTCTCTAATTTCTGGTGGTTATCACTTGGTCTGAATTGCCATGATAAAACCTTCAATTCCCATGAACAAATGTACACAATTCAGTCATATGTTCAGTGCTTATTTTCTTATACTTTGTTGACTGAATTCACGTCGATGTTATTTCACTCATGGTTCTTAGACATTTAATAGGTTTCATTAGAGACAAACCAATTTTGGTTGTACTCAATACATCCAATACATACTCGATACAGCATGTGCTCACCTTTGGTTGTGAAAGCAACAGAGTCCAGGGGAAAACAACAGCTTCAGGAACAATGCTTCATTGTAAGAATATTTGCAGCTTTCAGAAAATGAAGCCCAGGGTGAAGTACTGAATTTCCTTCATCATAAAAAAGGTACTAAGTGATACTTCCTGTCTGTGAAAGGCATGAGCTTGCATCCTTGTTGTGCACCTTACCACATTTCCTTCTATGTCATCAAGTGTTTCCATTTTCATTGTCATTGTGTCCTTCACCCTGAGTATTCTGATTTGCATTTCCGCTGTACCCTAACAACTGGACTTTTCCATCTGCTGTCAATCTGGACTCTGATATAATTGATATCTTCATATATTAGGATTTGTGCTCCTCAAGATCATTGTCTGTTTCATTAAAAGATATAAATTGCTATTTTCAAACTTTTTTGTAGTTGTTGTCCATAATTAATTTCCAAAGGAGACCAATGACATCACAGGCTATGTTTTGACTTGTACATGAATTGGATTTAATAAGAGCTGTGTTGTGTGAAGTCTTCAGCCTTACTCCATTTTCTAGAGTCATTGAACCCTATAGAAGAGCAAAAGCCAAGACAACTGGTGATAGACAGGAATGAAGTTTGTGACCGTGGAATCTTCTATGTCTCACCAAACTCTAAATCCTCCATAGCACCTGCTTCATCTGTCTTTATGATAGTTTGAAAAAAAATTATTCACATCTATCCATTCCACAGAAGAAAGTCTTCACATGCTTGTGGTAGATATCCCCCTAATTCTCTGATGAGTTTCAAGACTTCCAATTACTGTTAACTGGCTTAGCATGTCTGCTGAGATGATTTTACTATAGTGTGCCTTCTGAGCATGCTACACCTTCTTGGAGTCACAGGTGAGAACTGGGTAAAGGTGAATACTAAGCGTGGATGAGCAGTCCTGAGCAGGAATTACCAAGCCTTCACACCAGAGGTATTAGTCCTTCTGAACATCCCATATATCCCATACAATATATAAGGGCCTTGGAAAAATAAATACATGTATGTATATGCAGAAACATATACACATACATATATACTACATACATACATATGTGTGTGTGCAAGGTATGGCTTAGCACAGCCAGAAAAAATTGGGCAAACACAAGCACAGATGGAGTTCCACTAATCACTGACTCTACCTGTGCTCTAGCACAGACCAAGGAGAGAAGGAGACCTCCAACTGCCAGACCACTCTTCACTCTTTGAGCTTCAGTATAAGCCTGGGGAAACTTGAAGTGACCTTTGTTTTGGTACAGATGAGCTAACTGAACACCAGATAAACAGTAGCATTATAGATCTTTCAGATGAAAGAACCAGAGACCACAGTACATAAAACAAGCAACCAAGCTCCTAGCTCCCAGCACAAAAAATGTGGGACAAAGCTCCCTATTTCCCAGAAATAGAGATCCACTTTAAAAGCCAAAGCAAAGGCAATCATCATTATCAAGAAACAAATTAGAAAAGCAAAGATCATATAATATTATTTCAGGGACAGAGGAGATCCAAATACAAATTCAGAAGAGGGCAGCATAAACACTATATCGATACCCGAAACATCAAAAAGGAATATAAACTGATTTCCACCCCAAAAAGCATTTTTACTCAAGAAGGATTTTAAAAGTCAAATTACAGAAGTAGAAGAAAAATTGACCAAGGATTTTAAAAATACTATTGACAAAATGAAAAAAATAATTCGATGAAGAGAACAGATCCTTGAAAATTAAAATTGGTCAAATGGATAAGGAGGTACAAACTTAACTGGAGAAAATATCTCCTTAAAAGGAAAACCTGGACAAATGGCAAAAGAGGTGAAAAAGCTAACTAAAGATAACAGTGAGTTAAAAATTAGAATTGAGACTAGCACAGTGAAGATGGCAGAGCAAAAAAACACACATATGTTAGCTCTTCCCCCACAGCCCATAAAATAACTGTAAATAAAGACTCTCAACAAATTATAGAGTGGCAGAAGCCACAGAACAATGGAGTGGAGATTTACAGTCCAGAGAGACATGGAAGCTGACAGGAAAGGTCTGTCACACCAGATGCAGAACAGAGCCCAGCCTAGCTTTGGCTGTGCAGCACTGGGAGGAGCAGGACTGGAGCAGGTGTCAGGGAGAGAATCCTTGACAGCAGTAGCAGTTTGCAGATCCCTTAACCCACAGGAACCAAAGGACAATCAGAGGACTTTTTCAACCAAAGCAAGAAGGGAACAACCTCCTCCCCTTGCCCTGGCTCAAGGTGGTAGCAGCAGCAACAGCAGCAGCAGCAGTGGGCAGCATGTGTGGTGGCTGTGGCAGCAACCAGAGTCCATTGTTGGAACAGCTCAGCTTAAAGGTCCTGGGTGAATGGAGCAGCTGATCTGAATCTCAGTCCTGAGTGGTGGCCTGGCCCCTGCCTAAAATCCCTGGAGGAATTGAGCAGGTGATCTGAATCTGAGCCCTAAGCATGGTCTTGGGGCATGGCAGGGATAGAGGTCACTGAGGGGTAAATTCTTCTCCCTTGATTGTGTCACCTTGGAGGACCTGAGAATTTACAGGTATCCAGAGTATACCCTACTCTTGACAAAGGACCCAAAAGTGAAGTAAATCTTTGGGAAAATGCCCCAAAAAAGGAAAAAAGTAAGACCATAGAAGATTACTTTCTTGGTGAACAGGTGTCTCCTTCCATCCTTTCAGATGAGGAAGAACAAGGCATCCTGTCACAAAAAGTCAAGACCTCTGCCTCCAGGACCTCCAAAATGAATATGAAATGGACCCAGGCCATAGAAGAGCTTAAAAAGTGTGCCAGCAGCCTGCTAAAGGAGAACAAAAAAATGCTGAAGAAATTAGCATCTTTAAAAATAGACCAACTCAAATGAAAAAAAGACACCCAAAAAGACAAAGAGGAGAAGAATGCTTTAAAAAGCAGAATTAGTCAAATGGAAAAGGTAGTTCAAAAGCTCACTGAACAAAAGAGTTCTTTAAAAGTTAGAATGGAACAGATGGAGGGTAATGACTTTATGAGAAACCAAGAAATCACAAAACAAACAACAACAGAGAAAAAATGGAAAATAATGTGAAACATATCATTGGAAAAACAACTGACATGGAAAAAAGATCCCGGAGAGACAATTTAAAAATTATGGGACTACTTGAAAGCCATGATCAAAAAAAAGAGCCTAAACATCATCTTTCATGAAATTACCAAGGAAAACTGCCCAGATATTCTAGAACGAGAGGGCAAAATAAATTCTGAAAGAATCCACCAATCACCTCCTGAAAGAGATCTAAAAAGAGAAACTCTTAAGAATATTGTAGTGTGTGTGCGTGTGTATAATCCCTCCACCTATCCAAACATTGAGAAAAGCCTCAAGAGTTACAAATATTGTTTTTTCCATGTAGGAATGTAAACAGTTCCTCTTTAGAAAGTCTTTTATTATTTCTTTTTCCTGTTTACCTTTTCATGCTTCTGTTGATTCTTGTGCTTGAAAGTCAAATTTTCTATTCATTTCTGGTCTTTTCATCATGAATGACTGAAAGTCTCCATATCATTTGAATGACCATTTATTCCCTTGAAGTGTTATACTCGGTTTGGCTGGGTAGGTGATTCTTGGTTTTAATCCCAGTTCCTTTGACTTCTGGAATATCCTATTCCAAGCCCTTCAATCCCTTAATGTAGAAGCTGCCAGATCCTGGGTTATCCTGAATGTATTTCCACAATACTCAAATTGTTTCTTTCTAGATGCTTGAAATATTTTCTCCTTGACCAGGGAACTCTGAAATTAGGCCACAATATTCGTAGGAATTTTTCTTTCAGGATAGATCGGTGGATTCTTTCAATATTTATTTTGCCCTCTAGTTCTAGAATATCAGCACAGATTTCCGTGATAATTTCATGGAATATAATATCTAGGCTATTTTTCTGATCATGGTTTTCAGGTAGTCCCATAATTTTTAAATTGTCTCTCCTGGATCTATTTTCCAGGTCAGTTGTTTTATTAATGAGATGTTTCACATTATCTTCTATGTTTTCAAACTTTTGATTTTGTTTTCTAACTTCTTGCTTTATCTCATATTAACTAGCTTCCCTGAACTCAATTCTCTCTTTAAAAAAACAAAAATTTTTGTTCAGTGAGCTTTTGAACCTTCTTTTCCATTTGACTAATTCGGCTTTTTAAAGCATTCTTCTCCTCATTGGCTTTTTGGGTGTCTTTTGTCATTTGAGTTGGTCTATTTTTAAAGATGCTAATTTCTTCAGCATTTTTTTCTTCTCCTTTAGCAGGCTGCTGGCATGCTTTTCAAGCTCTTCTATGGCCTGAGTCCATTTCATATTCATTTTGGAGGTCCTGGAGGCAGAGGTCTTGACTTTTTGTGACAGGATACCTTGTTCTTTCTCATCTGAAAGGATGGAAGGAGACACCTGTTCACCAAGAAAGTAATGTTCTATGGTCTTACTTTTTTCCCTTTTTTGGGCATTTTCGAAGCCAGTTACTTGACTTCTGAATCCTTTGTAAGGAGAAGGGTCCTACTGCTCTTCCTCTCCCCAGCAGCATTCTGAAGTCTGAAATTCAGATCAGCTGTTCAACTCTCCCAGGGGTTTTGTGTGGGGGTGGGGCCACTACTGAGACATGAGATTCAGATCAGCTGCTCAGTTCTGTCAAACACTTTAAGCTAAGCTGCCTGGACAATAGACCAAGGCTACTTTAGTGGCCACCATATCTGCCTGCTGCCTATTGCTGCTGCTGCCTGGGGCCAGTGCCGGGGGAACCCCAATCCCCTCTCTCCCATCTGGGAGAGCCCTCCCATATTGACCTTTGGAGCTTTTTTTGTCGCTTCTGGGTTGAGGGATCTGGGACCCTTCCTGCTGGGAATTCTTCCCTGAGGTCTCTTCAGGTTCTGTTTCTCCCAGTGCCATGTGACCAGGGCTGGACTCCACACTTTTCAGTGTCCTGTGAGATACACCTTTCCTGTCAGCCTTCTAGGTTACCTTTGACTGGAATCCTCTTCACTCTGTTGTTCTATAGCTTCTGTTGCTCTAGAATTTGTTGTCATTTTTTACAGGTATTTTGTGGGCTGTGGGGGAAGGGCTAGAGTATATGTGTCTTTCTACTCTGCCATCTTGGCTCTGACCCCTTTTCTAAACCTTTGTGATAGAAAAGCCAGAGGTCTATATCTTCAAATACAAAACTTGAGAGAGGCATATAAAGGGAAATAGGAAAAATAGAAGAAAAAAATCAACCTCATTACTAAAGACAAATTGTTTTCATTCCTATGTGGAAGGATGATACTTGTTAATCTTTTGAACTGTATATTTTTTACAAAACTTACAAGGTATATACATAGGTAGAGAATGTAGAGGTAAAGTATGATGTGATAATAAAGAAATCCTTATTAAAGAGTGTGAAGGGATTGTGATGGGAGAAGAGGAAAGGAGGAGGCAGCAAAGGGTAAATTACATCACATGAAGAGGCTGCCAGACTTCAAAAGAGCCATTCAAATTAGGCCATAACTATATCCATCTCCTCTTCCAAATTTTTTTGTCATCTATTTTCTTTGTTCCACATAATTTTTGGTGTTCATCTTAAATGAAAATATTTTAGTCCTCTATGTTCAACTTTTTCATTTTTAGACTTTAGTGACCTCTTAAGTTCTTTAATTTTCATCATAAATAAATTTTTATTTATCTTTTTATTTATATCACTACACCTCCAGCACCTCTCTCCTATCTCTCTCAGAATGACATTCAGTATAACAAGTGATATTTTTAAGAACAAAGAGAAAGAATAGAAGAAAAAGTAAGCACACTTGTTCAGTATATCAAATAGTCTGAACAATGTCCAATTGATTGTTCTTTTGTTATTATTCAGGATTTAATTTTTTGTGTATGTTTGATTCTTCTTTCATTTAAATTATTTTAGTCATTTTCTATATTGTTTTATTGAATCTGCTTACTTCACTCTCTATTGCTTCACATTGATCTATCCATGCTTCTCCACATTCTTTATATTCTTAATTTCTTATTCTACAATGATATTCTGGTACTTTCATGTATAATTTGTTTAACTGTTCCCCAATTGATGGGTATCTCTTTTGTTTCAGTCAGTCAATTAGTATTTACCAGTCACTGTAGTTGAGATAGAAATATGAATATAAGCAGAAAGAAACAATCCCTGCCCTCAAGGAAGTTACATTCTAATGAGGGAAGATTACATAGAAGGAAACTGAAAAGGAGCAAGCACATAAAGGAAGAGCATTTTAGAGAATGTCCTGAGAGACAGGAGAAGAATGCAGATATGGCTGGCTCTGACATGCTTCTTCAAATGGAGTTTCTGGCAAGAGCCTTCCAATCAGAGGGATAGCCTATAGGGACAGAAGAAATATCCAATATGCAAATTCTAGGACTGGAGTGAATTTCACAATGATGAGCTATGGCAAACTAGAGTAAATCTAGACTGCACCCAACTGTCAGCACTCTACTTGTCACAGACACTTCCAATACTTTGCTATCATAAAAAAATATTGCAAATCAATATTTTGATGTATATGGGATTCTCTTCTTTTTAACAGCCTCACTGAGACATAAAACTAACAATAGAATCTCTTGGTCAAAGAATATGGAAAGTAGTCACTTTATTTCCATAATTCAAATTTGCTTTCCAAACTAGCTGTACTCAGACAAACACCACAACCACACAACAGTGTGCCTATCTTCCCACGACTCTCCCAACGTTGACTTTTATCTTTTGCCATATTTATATATTTATAGAGCAGAGATTGTTTTTATGCTTACATTTGTATTTCTGTTGCTTTGGTCAGTGCTTTGCACAGTAAGAGCTTAATAACTAAGGTTGATTGACTTGACCAGAATGCTAATTCCATCAATAGTATAACTTGATTAAAATTTACCAACCATTCAGGGGTCCTATCAGGTGTTCATAGCAACTGTAACAGAATTGAGGGCACACAAAGTCCCTGTAGACACACATCACTCTGGATGGCATTCTTCTACTTTACTATCCCACCATCTGATGCTATGGACATTAGGTTGGACTTTGAAGGGTTTACAATTACTATAATTATCACCAACAATAATTATTAAAATTCCACAAACATTCATACATAACCTTATTGTAGTAGGAAGGTATGTTATACTTGGTTGTTAGACTATGCCTGGGAAGTATAATTTGTGTCTGAAACCGAGGTAGCTAGGTGGCATAGTAGATAGAGTGTTGGACTTGGTGTGAAGAAGAATGAAATTCCAATCCTGACGCAGGCACTAATTAGCTATGTCACCCCAATCAAGTCACTTAATCCCTTTGAGAGATTTGAGAGATTCCTTCATCCATTAGATAAGAATAATAACATTTCCTGCTTATTAGATGTGTGTGTATATATGTGTGTTTATACAAAATGAGAGCATAAGTGGTTTTCAAAACTTAAAGATCTATATAAATGCTAGCCAGAGATTTTTATTAGTAGAGATAATAGCAGTAGTAGCAGCAGTAAGAGCAGTGGTGGTAGTAGTAGCAGCAAAAGTTAGTAGTAGTAGTAGTAGTAGTAGTAGAAGTAGTAATAGTTGTAGTAGTAGCAAGTATTTTCATCATTATATTATTGTAGTATGAGTATGAGTGTGAACATTGGTCCAACACAGACTGTGTTTTCTAATAGTTGAATAAGGACAATCCAATTAAATATGAAAATGTTCATCATCAAAAAATTGGTCTCCAAGTAATCAATTGTTTTGTCACAATACTTCATGTAACTTTCTGCTAAGTATTGTGATTTCCATTAGTGGAGGCTGTACTTGTACCAGAAAAAAAATACTTATGGTAGGGGGGCAGCTAGGGGATATGGTGGATAGAGCACCAGTGCAGGAGTCAGGAGGACCTGAGTTCAAATCTCACCTCAGACACTCGACACTCACTAGCTATGTGACTTTGGACGAATCACTTAACACCAATTGTCTCATCCTGGGCCATCCCCAGTCATCCTGATGAATATCTGGTCACTGGATTTAGATGACTCTGGAGGAGAAGTGAAGCTGATGACCTGCACAGCCCTCTGTCACTCAAAACAAAGTCAAGTGCAAGTCACATCATCATTTCTCTGATGGGATGGTCTTCTTCAGCAATGAAGGATGAACACACACATATGGTAGGGAAATATTGTTACTATTATAAGGCCATAGGATTATAGATTTAAAGCTTGAAAAGTAATCAAGTCATCAAGTCTAATCTTCACATTTTGTAGATGAGAAAACTTAGAAATTAAGCCCCAGGGGGATTGTGGCTTGCCCAGAATCACACCACTAAAAAGTGCTTAAAGCAGGATAAAAACCCAGATCTTCGTTATTCAAAATTCATTTCTCTATTTACTATGCCAAGCTGCTTCTCAAGTTTTTGTTTTCAATACCTTTTGCAAATCTTTTCAAGATGTAGCAGCTTAGAGTTTTCATGATCCTTGTTCAATCTGCTCCCACTTTGGGGATTAGGACTCAAAAATAAACATTCAACTTGAAGTCAGAAGACTGGGGCTAAAATCTGAACTGTTCTGTTTAACATATGGGTGATATTGTATAAGTCCTTTCCTGTTTTGGATCTCATGTTATCCTTCTGTAGAATGAGGGGCTCAAACTATATAATCTCTATGGTCACTTCAATCTCTCAGTCCTATGATCTTATGTCCTTTTATAAGAGAGAGTTTAGTTGTAAATATGCACAGCAGATCTTGCCATTCTATAACCTTCCTGATGTTACTCAGCATCTTGGACTGTCAAGAAATTCAAGAGAAGATATAAGACCTGGATTATATTGGACATGAAGAAGTGCTTTAGGGAGCCCCTCCTTTTTCTTGGAACTTTCCTTTTTATTCTTTGATTAAAGTCTTTTTCCTTTACTTACATCCTCCATTAAGATGTCTCAGTGTCATTTAGGGTGTTAATTGAGAGGAGGTTTAAGCTCATCAAGGCGATTATAAGTGATAGTTAAAAATTTCTATATATGGTCTGTGCTGGAATCAGCACAGTGGGGTGCCATTTTTCTTTTATCTAACTGACATTGGTAATAATAGATGAAATTATTACTAAATCGCAGCTGCAGAGATGATATCATGATTTTTTTGTGTAATCTTTGATGAAAAATTAATTTTTGAGAGGGATAATTTAAAATGATTTAAATAGTATTATACTGAAGTCCTTGCTGATAATTAACACCAATCTTGTCAGAAGTGAATTCACTTTTGCAGCTGTTTCTAAAGATACCTAGAGTATATGTAACTTTTCTGCAAGTGAAATTATAGTGTTTGGACTTTATTTTTACTGTGCAAGGACCATTAAAAAGAATGAAGTTGAAGAGAAGCCTTTGTTCTTCAGGGCCTGGGTTCCGTTTTGTTCATCTAATTATCTATGTTCAGGGTACTGGGAGAGTAATGGATTTCACAGAACTTTAGAATCTCAGAGCCCAAAGGAACCTCAGGGGCTATTAATCTGACATATACCTGATTATGGCTCTCATTATAACCAAATGGACATTAAACTTCTGCTTGAAGATATTCAGTCCTGGAGAACCCACTATGTCTTGAGGAAATCCATTCCAATTTTCATCAGCTCTAATTGCTCGGAGGTTCTCCCTGACGTTAAGCCTAAATCTGATTTTGGCAGTTTTTGAACATTGTTCATAGTTCTGCACTTTGGGTGCAGGCAGAATAGTTCTGGTCCTTCTTTCTTTTGTGATTACTCCTCAAGCACTTGAAGTCAGCCCTACCAACTCCTTTCCCACCCACCAACCCCTACTTCCACCAAACCAGACCAAATACAAAACAAGGCCAGAACCTTTTATAAGACCAGATATTACCAACTTTTTCAATTAAGCCTCACACCATACATTTTTAATTCCCTTACTGCTATGACCTTTCTTCTGTGGTCACTCTTTATCTTTATAAACATGGGGTCCAGAATTGTACACAATTCTTCGTATATGATCTTACCAGAGAAGCATACAGTAGGACAATCTTGTATCTCATTCTGTCTTTTAAATGTCTGAAATAAAAGATTGCAATAATTTTTTCAATTGCCTCTCTTTCCAGAGAAATGTGTCTACATTGAAATCTATGTGTGTATAACTATGGATAATCACCTCTCAATATTCTTTCCATAAATATATAGGTCACTTGTGGACTTCAGTTGGTAGGGCAAATGGCTGACCACTAAAGTATTTTCATCTTTATTAGGACATCAATTTTATTCTTTCACTATCTACTTTCATCCCTGTGGAGGGGAATGCTCTAATAAAGAACAGCTGAAAATAGAATTTCCATCATTAATTTCATTATGTTTTAAATGACAGAAGTGCAGTGTGTGTTTGTGCGTGTGTGTGTGTGTGTGTGAGAGAGAGAGAGAGAGAGAGAGAGAGAGGAGAGAGAGAGAGAGGAGAGAGAAGAGAAGAGAAGAGAGAGAGAGAGGAGAGAGAGAGAAGAGAGAGAAAGAGAGAGAGAGAGAGAGAGAGAGAGAGAGAGAGAGAGAGAGAGAGAGAGAGAGAGAGAGAGAGAGAGAGAGTCCTATATAGAGAGACCTGCAGCAAAGGTTAAAAAAGGAAATATGGTGAAATTTAATAGAGGAAAATATTTGAATGAGAATATGGGAAAGCCTCATCTTAGTCCTCTTATCTTCAGATTTGACTTTCGTCTTTTTTTAAAGAACATGCTGATCTGTGACAAGCTGTAGCATCCCAGTTATTCCTGCCAACTGCAGTGTCTGCCACTCACTATTCCCTTAAGATTTTGTGCACAGGTTGGGGAACTGAGGAAGCAAAGAGAGAGGGAGGGATGTGGAAAGTTGTCATAGTGACTTTAAGAAATTTCATTTTGTTACTTTGGGATCATTAAAATAGCATCTCTGGTCAACTTCTGAAGGTAAGGAAATATTGTTTTGCCTGGATTCAAATATGATTGCTATATTATTTCCTGAGGGGAAAGAAGTCCAAATTGTAAATATAGTAATTATTTTTAGGTGGATTCAGAACAGGAGGGAAGTCATGATTTTGGTTATACACCTAAGGAATTATAATTATCAATTTATGTTGAGTTCCTATATAACTCAAAGACTTAGAGAATTGAAGCACAAGATATCTTAAACATTATCCTCTCATTTTATACATGAGAACATTGAGTCACAGTAAGTCAACATGTCTTTATTCTGCAGTCTTTTATGTTCCAAGAACTATACTAAGCACTGGGGATACAAAGAAAGGTTAAAAAAATTAATTCCTGCTGGCAAGGTGTTCACACTGTAATGGGTAAAGACAATAAAAACAACTGCAAAAGCTAAATATGGAAAAGCAAATTATAGATAATTTCAGAGGGGAAGGCACTAAGATTAAAGAATTATTAGTTGAGATTTGAAAAAAACAAAAAACAGGGAAACCATGAGGCAGCGAGAAGAAGTGAGAGGATTCCAGGTCCGGGGTGACAGCCAGTGAAAATGTATGGAATCATGAAAAGACGTGTTTGGTGCATGGAACAGTAAGGAGAAGAGTGCCACTGAATCAGAGTGTGTGGAGATGGGAGTAAAGGATAAGGAAACTGGAGAGAGAGGAGAGAATTAAGTTATGAAAGCCTTTAGAGGTCAAACTGAAAATTTTATGTTTGCTTGTGTAGGTAATAGGAGGACATGTCCCTTCCCTATCCAGTAAACTCCAATGGTGATCTTCTGAAAATACATCAATTTAATAACTGAGAGGAAGATGAACTGGAGTGGGGAAAGACTTGAGGCAGAGATACAAACAGTAAACAATCAAATATTGTTCCCAAAGTGATTTCCCATACCTGGCCCCTCCCACACTCTCTGATACTGACAAATAGGCCTGCCCTCTATGCCTTACACAGAACACTCCCATCTTTAATCTTTGTGACTTTGAATGTACTTTGTCCTCAATTCCACCTCATGGAATTTCTTGCTTCCCTTAAGATACAGCCCAAATATTTTATACATGAAACTTTTCTAGATGCTTTATAATGTCTTCCCTGTAAAGTGACTTTGGATTTGGTATATTGATTCTTTTATATAGATTCTATTTATACTTATATATTTCCTTATTACTACCCCGTTATAATGTAAACTTCTTTCAGTTAGGAATTATTTCAAATGGAGACCTGAGAAAGACCTCAGTTTAAAAAGACAAAGGTCTCCCACTGCATCTGCGGTCATCTCCAGCTGTTTTGATCTATGTCCTGCCACTGGACTCAAATGGCTCCCTAGAATACAGTGAGGTTGGTGACTTTGCTCAGCCCTACTTCACTTAAATCCAATTCATTTACAAGTCGACACCACCTTCCTGATGTCATTGGTCCTCTTCTAGAATGAAGGATAAACAACAACCACAATATTTCACATATGATATTTGCATCCCTGATACCGCCTGTCACATGCTTAATAAATGTTTTTTCATTGTTTTATTTTTCCCAAGGTCAGGAAAGTAGTAGCAAATATAGGATGTAAATTTGTGCCTCTGACTTCAGATTCAATAGTTATGACTTTTGCCACAGTAATCAAGGATGGTTTCCTTATATTTCCTGTTCTCTAAGGAATTCTACTCTGCTCATACATCCTATAATTTTGTATAATATTTGTAGCTTTTTGGATTATTTTTCATTTTATAGAGAGGTGGAGTTAATAAAGTGCTGGGGAAGTCCAATGACTTGCTCATTTAAAAACAGGGAAAATAAGGAAAGTCAGTTGTTAGTCTGTATCTTGAGTGTCAAGAAATCAAAAGGCACACACTGACAAGCCTATGAAAGGTGTCCATCTTGCCTAATTGTTTTTCTGTTGACCCTAAATTCATTTCCAGTTTTTCAATACAATTTCCACAATATACAGGGGCAAAAGATACTAAAAATGAGAAAATGGACATAGATGACCTTCCCCTTTGTTATCTCCATATTAATATCCAGCTTTCTTTGGAATTTTAAGTCTTTTTTATGTCAAATGAATACTGAATTCATTTGATTTATTATGTTATCCATCTGAAATAAGTAGTTTGTTCTTAGAGACCTCTTGAGAATTCCGTCTTACATTCTTGAACAATTTTCCCTCTATATCTATTTGTTGAAATCCTATCCAATCTTCAAAGTCCCCAAACAACATGCAATATGATCTATTCAAATAATATTTTGAGAGCCTGAAAAATAGGAAATAGATAATGGAAAAGATATCAATTTGGACTAGCATAATTTCTTAAGGAAATTTAACCAAGTTACAGCAGTTGTCACAAGAAGTAACTTGAAAGAATGCAGAAGCTGTTTCCACCTTGATCTCCAGAGAAAAATAGTTACCAGGGCATTGTTGGTTTAGGATATTGCCTTCATTTCTCGACATTACTCTCGTTAATAGACACATAATTCAAGTCAAACTATATTAGTTACTGTTCCCTTGACTTGGTATTTGATTATTGATCTCACTTCCTTTTCACAGACTATTCTGTGTACCTGGAATGTACTTTTTTGTTGCTTTTGTTGTTGTTGCCATTTTTTTGCAGTTGCTTCGGGAGTGTTCTACTCTTTGTGACCCCATCTGGGGATTTTTCTGCAAAGATACTAGTTTGCTATTGCCTTCTCCAGCTCATTGTACAGATGAGAAAACTGAGACAAGCAGAGTTATGTGACTTGCCCAGGGTCACACAGTAAGTGTCCAAGGCCAGATCTGAACTCAAGAAGATGAGTCTTCCTGAAACCAGGCCCAGTACTCTATACACTGTGACACCTAGCTACCCCAATTCTTTCCCCATCTCCAGTCTTAGGATCCTTAGCTTCCTTCAAGTTTTACCTCAGGTATCACCTCCTTGAAGTAACATTTTTGTGGTGTTCTTAGAGTTTCCTTCCTCCTCAAATTATTTCTCATTTTCCTACCTGTGTAAGTATTCTATTCTTTCCTCTCAGTAAAATGAAAGCTTCTTGAGGACATGCATAATGTTTTCTACTCCTATCCTTATATTACCAGAGTTTAACAGAGTATACACTAAGAAATAATTATTGTTGTCTACATGTAATTGCAGTGGAATCCCATTGACTTAGTTGTTGAAAAGATGTAAATTAATTGTGAATGTTGTAAAAAAGGTTGGTAGAAGATTATATGAAATATCAACTTACATAGCCAACCAAACCAGACTGCCATAAGAGCATTTATAAATGAAATTGAAACAATGACCAGATATATGTGGAAAATAAAACCAATCTTCTAGCATTTCTGTACAGACACTAACATCTCACTTTTCCATGTGTTATATAAGGAAGCAGAAATAATATGTAAGAAAATGAAAGTAGTTAGAATATCTAAAGCATACAGCAGAGAAAAAATCTAAAAGCAAAGACAATTTCAAAAGCAGTGAAGTTTTGATTTTCAGTATAATAAAGAGGGGTGGTGTTTAAGTACATTGAAATTTTAAAAATAATAGTATTATAAATCAAGAGGACAGTAGTAACTACTCACCTGTATGCATATTCTTCTCACTCTTATAAAAATATTTCTGATAATTATCTCCACATCTAGTAAAAAATATTCTTGATAGAAATATAAAAAGAAAAAAAAAAGCAGGTACAAAGGATTTTCTCCAGCAGATCATACAGTTATATAAGTTATGAAACAATTTAGAGAAGGAATGCAAGATTAACCTGCAATTATATGTAGTTTGTTGATTTTTTTAAAAAGCAAACTTGGTAGATCATAACATAAACTTGAAAGCTTTTCTCCTTCTCCCATAAGGAATGTGCTATGTATATCCCAAGAAAATAGTTAGATATAACTTGGTATATATAACTTCAGACATAAGTTTGAACCATAATTCTTTGTTATTGACTTTTAATGCAGTCATGAAGACAGAAATATATACCTGCAAAAAGTGTTGAACACATTCATAGAAAGTGTGAAGTACAGCTTTCAAATAGATGATGTGATATATATATATCAATATCATATATATGATAAATAAATAGATGATGTGATATATAAATATATATGGAGAGAGAGAGAGAGAGAGAGAGAGAGAGAGAGAGAGAGAGAGAGAGATGTAGATACTAAAGTCCCTCAGAACGTTCTTCTGTGAAAACGGTGGTGCAGAATTTAGGAAGTCCCACAAATGATAGTCTTTTCAGGGCAATCCAAGATCACACAAAAGAAGTTTATCTTACACAGGGAAAAGCAACAACAACAACAGTAATAATAAAAGGATGTAGGATGCCTACATCACAGGTAGCTTTATGGAAAGCTCATTGAGTTTGCAGATCCATATGTATGTATTAGGCAGGCTCCACAAGTGGAAAATGAGCTAGGTCTAGAACTGAGAAGGATGTAGAAAATGAGTAGATTATATTTTGGAAATTGTATGACGCTTTCAACAATCTCTGACTGATTCTTATATAGGGAAAAATAAATACAAATGTTTTAATGTGTGCTATAGGTCTGAGACTTTAAATAAAATAGAGGACTTTCAAGCAATCCTGATGTAAAGACCAAAGCTGAATAGAATATTTGACTTTCAAATATAAGATTCAAAAGAAACATAAAAAGGTAAACATGAAACTGAAATTGATAAGTTCTTGAAAAGGTGAAACTATTTACCTTTGTATATAGGAAGATGAAACATAGCTTTTAAGAATTTTGCTATTATTGAGTCATTTAGAAGGATTCTACATAGAAAAATGTGCGGGACTAAATCAGTTATGTGATGCCCTGGAAAAAAATAGGAAGGAAGAAGAAGGGAGAAATTACAGAATCACAAAATCACAGAAAAGAAGCTCACAAGAAGGAGAGGAGGAGACAAGTAGGGTGAGGGGAATGTTAAAAGGGAGGGCAAGAGGGAGAAGGGAGTCTCCTATTTTCCTGTGGTGTGATGTAAATTTTCATAGCAAATTTAGTGAGCATGTTATTCCCACCTTCAGCCACAGGTGGAGAGAGTAACTTCATTTTTCGCTTCTCCCCTTCTCCCTTTTCTCCTCCATTGAACAAGATTTTTCTTATCTCTTTTATGAGTTATAGCCTGCCCAGTTCCATTTCTCCCTTTTCTTCCTGGTATTTTGCTCCTTCACCCCTTAATTTTTATCTTATTTTATTTTTGTGTGAATGTCATCTCTTCTGATTCAACACACCCTGTACTCTCTATCTATATACATATGTATGTGTGTGTGTGTGTGTGTGTACAATCTCTCCATCTACCCAAATACTGAGAAAGGATTCAAGAGTTATAACTATTTTATTTCCATGTAGTAATATAAACAGTTCAGCTTTAGAGAGTCTTTTATGATTAGTCTTTTATGATTATTCTTTCCTGTTTACCTTTTCATGCTTCTCTTGATACTTATCTTGGGAAGTCAAATTTTCTATATAGATCTGGTCTTTTCCTCATTATGAATGATTGAAAGTCCTCTGTATCATTGAATGACCATTAATTCCCATGAAGTATTATAGTCAGATTTGCTGGGTAGGTGATTCTTGGTTTCAATCCCAGTTCCTTTGACCTCTGAAATATACCATTCCAAGCCCTTGATCCCTTAACGTTGAAGCTGCCAGATCCTTTATTACCCTGATTGTATTTCCACAATACTCAAATTGTTTCTTTCTAATTGATTGTACTATTTTCTCCTTGATCTGGGAACTGTGAAATTTGGCCACAATATTCCTAAGAGTTTCTTTGGGTTTCTCTCAGGAGGTGAACGATGAATTCTTTCAATATCCACTTTGCGCTCTGATTCTATAACATCAGGGCAGTTTTCCTTGATAATTTCATGGGAGATAATGTCCAGGCTCTTCTTTTGATCATGGTTTTCAGGTAGTTCAATAATTTTTAAATTATTTCTCCTGAATCTATTTTCCAGGTCAGTTGTTTTTCCAATGAGTTGTTTCACAGTATCTTCTATTTTTTTTTTTTCAAATGTTTGGTTTTGTTTACTAACTTCTTGGTTTAACTCATAGTCATTTGTTTCCCTGAACTCAATTCTCTCTTTCAATGAATTATTTTGTTCAGTGAGCTTTTGAACCTTCTCCTCCATTTGACAAATTCTGCTTTTTAAAACCTCCTTCTCCTCATTGTCTTTTTAGTCCTCTTTTTCCAATTGAGTTAGCCTCTTTTTAAAGCTGTTATTTTCCTCAGCATTTTTTGGTTCTCCTTTAGTAAGCTGCTAACTTGTTTTTTTTAAGGTCTTCTATTGCCTGAGCCCAATGTAAGTCCCCTTTTGAGACCCTGGAGGCAGAGGCCTTGACTTCCTTTGACAGTATGCCTTGTTCTTCTTCATCTGAAAAGATGCAGGAAGACACCTCTTCCCCAAGAAAGTAACTTACTACAGTCTTATTTTTTCCCTTTTTGGGGGCATTTTGCCAGGAAGTTGCTTGACTTCTGAGTTTTCTCTCCACAGCCACCTCCCTTGCCTCCAGTTCTGCCAAGTCATCACTAGGTGCTGAGATTCAGATGAGCTGCTCCAAAGCCTTAGGGGCTTTAGGTGGTGGCAGGGCTGCTATTCAGTGTGAGATAAAGATCAGCTTCTCAGGAGGGGGCAGGGAAGTCACACAGGGTTCAGTTCCCTCAGGGAATTTACAAGAATGGATGTGGGCTACTGCCTCCTTTCGGAGCCCTGTCTGCTGTTACCTCTGCTGCTGCCCCTTCTGCTGCTGCCTGAGGAGGCCCTAGTTATGGGCATACCCAGCTCCCTTCTCAGCCAGATGAAAAGATCCTCTCACTGACCTTTGGTCCTTAAGGGACCTGTTGCTGCTGGAGATTCTGGCCCTGAAACTGCTGGGATCTCTTCCTCTGTGCCGTATGGCCAAGGCTGGGCTGGGCTGTTCTCCACAACTGGTACACAACAGATCTTTCCTGTAGGTCTTTCAGGTCACTCTGGGATAGAAATCTCCTGCACTCTATTGTTCTGTGGCTTCTGCTGCTCTTGAATTTGTTGAGAGTTCTTCTTTACAGGTATTTTATGGGCTGTGGAGTAAGACCTAGTGTATATGCGTCTCTCTACTCTGTCAACTTGACTCCGCCCCCTCCATTTTAATTTTTAAAAAACTATTTTCCTCAGTGAGCTTTTGAACCTTTTCCATTTGATTAATTGGCTTTTTAAGTCAGTCTTCTCCTTATTGATGTTTTGTACCTCTTTTGCCATTTTACTCTATTTTTAATGGCGTTATTTTTTTAGCGATTGTTCAGTCTCCTTTTGCAAGCTGATGACTTGCTTCTCATGATTTTCTTGCATTGCTCTCATTTCTCTTCCCAATTTTTCCTCCACTTCTCTTACTTAATTTTCATAATCCTTTTTGAGCTCTTTCATAGCCTGACACCATTGCATAATTTTTGGAGATTTTGGATGTAGAAAACTTGACCTTTAGATAGTATGCTTTGTTCTTCCTCATCCTGAAAGGATGGAAGAAAATATTTGATCACCAACAATGTAACCTTCTACAGTTTTATTTTTTTTCCCTTTTTTGGGTATTTTTTCAGTTTCTTACTTGAGTTTTGAGTCCTTTGTCAAGTGGAGGGTATACATTAGGGACCTGTGTGTTCTCAGTTCCTCCAAGGTGGGGCAATGAAGGGAGAGGAGTTTACTCTTCTCCTGACCTGCACTCTGCTCTGGAAGCAATCACAAGATTTACTGCCCAGGATCTGCTAGTAGGATTCCCTCTCTAGAGTCTCCACCCACTCCACCACGCCAGCCCTCCTTTTCACTCCAGGCCTGCTACTCAGAACTGAGACCAGATTGGCCATTCAATTACCTCAGTGTCTTTAGTCTGACAGCTCCAAACATGGATGCCTCTTTGGTGGCTGCTATTTCCCTTGGATCCAGCTGGACCTCACTCCCCTCTCACCCAGGTGAAAGAACTTTCTCACTGACCTTTGAAACTGTCTTTGGACTTTGTGTGTTGAGAAATCTGGGAACCATGGCTGCTGCCTGTCATTTTACACCCTGAATCCTGATCCAGTCCTGTGCCTGTCATTCTTCGAGGGCAAGGTTGTGCTCTGCTCTGAACTAAGTGCAATAGACCTTTCCTGTTGGACTTCCAGGCTATCTTGGGCTAGAAATCTCTTTCATTCTTGTTTTGTGACTTCTGCTGCTCTAGTACTTGTTTAGAATTATTTTATAGGCATTTTATAGACTATAGGGGGAGAGTTATAACAGGTATGTCCTTCTCCTCAGCCGTCTTGGCTCTGCTCACTCTGGAACCTTTCTTAAAATAAAAAAAGTAGTAGCTATCTATAGCCAAGAACAAGCATTTTTAGTAATGGTGATAAACTTAAAGCTTTCTCAGTAAGTTCAGGGGTGAAGCAAAGCTGTCCATTATCATCACTAGTTTTTCTTATTGTACTAGAAATGCTAGCTTTATCAATAAGTCAAGAAAAAGGAATTGATGGAACAAAAATAGTCAAGGAAACAAAATTATCATTGTTTGTGTATAATATGATGGTATACTCAGAGAACCCTAGAAAATCAACTAAAAATCTACTTGAATCAATAGCTTCAGCAAAGTTGTAAGATATAAAATAAACCCATATAAGTCATTAGCTTTTCTTTGCAGTGTTAACAAAACCCAGTAGTAAAAGATATAAAGAAAAATTTCACTTAAAATAATGACAGACAACATAAAATAGTTAGGAGTCTACCTGTCATGACAAGCCCAAGGAATATTTATAGTGAGTTTCTCTTTTAATGGACACATTTCATAGAAATGGGGGTGCTCAGCCAAATTTATAAAAATAAACACCATTCCCCAGATGATAAATGGTCAAAAAATATGAACAGGTAGTTTTCAGAAGAAGTCAAAGCTATCAATAATCACATGAAAAAATGGTCTAAATCACTACTGATTAGAGAAATGCTAATTAAAACAAGTCAGAGATACTACCTTACCCCATCCAAATGGCAAACATGACACAAAAGGAAAATGACAACTGCTGAGGCATGCACAAATTGTCCAACCATTTTGACGAGCAACTTGGAACTATGCTTGAAGTGCTATAAAAGTGTGCTAGCTCCTAACCTATAGTCCATAAAATACCTGTAAAGAAGAACTCCCAACAAATTTTGCAGTAGCAGAAGCCACAGAACAATGAAGTGGAGGAGATATCTGTCCCAGAGAGACCTGAAAAACTGACATGAAAGGTCCATTGCACACTGGACCCAGAGCAGAGCCCAGCCCTGCCTTGGCTGCATGGCAGCAAGGGGAGCAGATCTGAGCAGGCTTCAGGGACAGAATCTCCAGTGGTTACGCAGGTCCCTCCACCCACAGGCACCAAAGGTCAGTGAGAGGGTCTTTTCAGCTTGCCAAGAGGGGAGTGGGGTGTCTCCATAGCTCAGGCCCCCTCGGGAGGCAGCAGCAGAGGCAGCAGTGGACAGTGGCTTACAAAGTAGGTAGAAGCTCAGATCCATTGTTGAAGATCTCCACATAAACCCCCTGAGGGTACTAAGCCCCTTGTGTTGGCCCTACCCCCACCCCAAACAGCTGAATTTAATCTCACACTGAATAGCAGCCCCGCCCCTGCCAAAAGCCCTGAAGCTTGGGAGTAGCATTTGAATCTCAGCCCCCAAGCACTAGCTGGGTGGATCTGGAGGTGAGGTGGGTGTGGAGAGGAAATTCAGAAGTCAAGTAACTGGCTGGGAAAATGCCCAGAAAAGGGAAAAAAAATAAGACCATAGAAGGTTACTCTCTTGGTGAACAGATATCTCCTCCTATCCTTTCAGATGAGGAAGAACAATGCTTACCATCAGGGAAAGGCATAGATGTCAAGCCTTCTGTATCCCAAACATCCAAAATAGATATTCAGTGGGCTCAAGCCATGGAAGAGCTCAAAAAGGATTTTGAAAAGCAAAGTAGTAGAGCTTTTTATTTTCTTTTGTGTATTTTAAATGTTTTATTCTTTGTTTATTCTTTGTTCTTTTTTTTAACATCTATCACTCTTCCCTCATTTATATTCTTATAGAATCCTCCATCCCCTTAAAAATAAGTATAGTGATGCAAAACAAATCTACACATTGCCTCTGTCTGAAAATATTTGTCTCTTTTTACACTTCCAGATTCTCATCTCTCTGAAAAGGTGGAGGAAGTATGATTCATCACTAGTCTTCTAAAATCAAGATTTACCACGGATCTGATTAGAATTTTTAAAAGTTTCAGAGTTGCTTTCCTTTATATTTTTTGCTGTGTGTGTGTGTGTGTGTGTCTGTGTGATTCAGGGTGTGTGCCATTGGGAATCCCATTCTTTAAGAATATGCAGTGTTCTGCCTGCTGTCAATGTAGGTGAGATGCTTGCTGATGTAGAATATCTGTTTAGGGTCATGCATAATGGACAGACTTTCTCTCAACATCACAGCATATGTAGGCATTGTGTGCTCTATGATTGTTTCCTGTTTGCTTACTGATGGCGAGGAAAAGCTATTTTGATGGGCTGCTGAGTTAGAACTGAGTGAGCATACAAAATGTCTCCCTGGTGATGAGCAATGGGGACAGACTTCCTCAGAGCCTCTGCATGAAGCAGAAGTCTCTAGTCCCCTTTTCCAGATCTTAAGTGAAGGAATATTTGGGATGGCTATGAATCAGTGAGCTTTGAAAGATCATAAAAGTAAGTCATCAGAAATTCCTGCATAGAGAACATACCAGAATTTGTAGCCAAGCTTGGTAATGTCCATTGTCTTAGGACAAACCAGCTTGACTTGACCAGTAAACTAAGTCGTCAATTGGTATTTATTAAGTGTCTACTGTGATGCAGTCATTGCAATAAGTGCTAAGAATCAAAAGAAAGCCAAAAACAAACAAAAAATCAGTCCTTGGTTTCATGGAGCTCACAGTTTGATGGAGGAGACAACAAGTACACAGTTATAGACAAACACAATATATAAAGGGTAAATTCAAGATGACTTCAGAGATAAGTCATTAAGACTAAGGAGGGTTAGGAAAACTTCCTGCAGAAGGGATTTTACTGAAGGAAGACAAGAGGTGAACATAAGGAGGGAAAGAATTTAAGATATAAAGATAGACAGTGAAAATACCTGGAACTAGGAGATGAAGTATCTTGTCTGAGGAACAATATGAAGAGCATTGTCACTGGGTCACAGTGTGAATAATATGCAGTAAAGTACAAGAAGATGGGAAAGGTAGCAAAGAACCAGGTTATGAAGAACTTCAAAAGTGAAACAAAGGATTTATACTTGATTCCAGGGATAATATAAGCCACTGGAGTTTATTCAGTAGTGGGAAAAGAAGGTGTTTTAGAAAGATAAATTTGATAGTCCAGCGGTGAATGGACAGGAATGGGGAGAAATTGAGCAATGAATTAACACCAAAAGAAATGTCATGACCTGCAGAAGCAAGAAACTTGTCCAGTAGTTATGACATATTTGAAAATCATCTTGGAGTGAATGCTTTGTATTAACTGTTTTATGTTTAAGTTAACTCTCTTCAACAAAAGATTTATAGTAAAGCAAGTTCTCCCACACTCCAGTTCAGAAATGATATGTTTGTACTTCTGTGTTATCCATAACATAACAGTAAATATTTCTTTGTAAAATCTAGTTGATGTTCACCAGTGATATTGATCTTGAAGTGCTGATAAATGGGGTCAATCATAATATAAATGAAAAAATGTCATTTTTAATGAATATTAGGGAACACACAACACAATAGCAATTCACAGTAATTGTACTAAAGTAAACTCTATAATTACTCAGGGTTACCACAAGAACTCCAAGGAAGATGTAGGTAACCACCCTCTCTCTGAGGTCACAACTTTATTAATCTAAGTATAAGTTGGGATAAGGATCCAGACTCTGTATAGGCTACCTACTCTTTGCTATGGACATTCTACAAATTCCTCTCCATTTTCTTCTCATTTCACTGAATCATTCCCAGTTTCCCAAGTTTCTCTGAATCATTATATTCATCGTTTCTTATGGGTTTGATGTATTCATGTTCTATAAATATGGTTGTTTATATAATGTCATTCATCCATTCTCCAATTGATGGACACTTTTCAGTTTTTTGTTATAACAAAAACTGTTATTTTAAATATTTTTGGACATCAGTCCTTTCCTAGTGTCTTTGATGTCACTGGCATGAATGAGTGTTAATAGTATTACTGGATTGAAAGGTATGTGTAATTTAATGACTTGGGTTCTAATTTAAAATTGTTTTTCAAAGTTGCTGGGCCACTTGTAAACTCCATCATTGTTGCATTCATGTACATTTTTCTATTATAGACTCTCTGACAATTGCCAGTTATTTGTTTCCATTTCGCTAATCTAGAGGGTCTTAAATGGAATCTCAGAGTAGATTTAATATTTGTTGTCTCTTTATTAATGATATGGAGCATTTTTATATGATTGTTCTTAGATAATATGTCTTCATTGGAAAACTATATTCCAATTCATTTTAGAAATAAGGATCTTAAAATCATTGGGAGTTAGGATCTTATGTAACTTGACATAAATGACATAAAGGAAAAAAAAATCAATGTCTTTTGACTCCATAGAGCATTGGATCTTAAAAGAATTCAGCATTATTTAGTCTAACCTATTTTGTAGACGAGCAATTGAAGATTAGCACAGTGTAATGTCCTGTCCAGGTTGACGTAAATGGTAAAGGGGGTAAGTCAAATCCAGATTATATGAATCCAGTGCCTTTGGAAAATAAAATAAATTACATCATCTGTAGGAAAGAGCTAGAAAGAAAATAATTATCCTTTGATTGAGTCAATAGATAAACAAATTATGTACCCTCAATATGTTAGAATAACTGTATTACAAGAGTGAGACACGAAAAACTGAAAGCATAGGAAGACATGAGAACTTATTTATATGAAGCAAGGAAAGTCAAAAAGTAATACACATTGTGTACTACAGCAATATAATTGGAAAGAAGAAAAGAAATGAAACTGAATGCTGTTCTTATGAGGACAAACTTGACCAAAGAAAAGAGTTTAAAAAAAAACAAAAACATTCCTCTCTTCTTTTAAAATTGTACTTTTCTTGTCCATATGCTTTGGCAGTAGTAATCATCTTTTCATCCTCAGTACAACCCATGGTCAAGTCTCCTAATCTCCCTGATCCTCATCTCCCATCTGTAAAGTGGATATAATAATTACTGTAGTATTTGCCACATAGGATTATTGTGAAACTGAAGAGAGATGACATGTGAAACACATTTCAAACCTTAGTGTGCTATGGAAAAGTAGTTATTGATTTATACATAGTAGGTGCTTAAAATATTTGTTTAATTGAATTGAATGCTATGCTGGCTTCAGGTTCTTATTCTGTAAAATGAGGAAGTTATCTTTAATATTATGTTATCTACCCTTACTAGATTGCAAATTCCTTGAAGGCAAGCATCATGCCTAACAGGAATTCCATATAATAGATGCTTAATAAATGTCTGTTGAAGGAAAAAAAACAAAACAAAACAAAACAAAAAAAACATTCCTCCTCTCTCCCTAATTTGCAGCAGAGGGTAACTATTGGTAGGAAAAATTCCACATACTGATGCAGTTGATGAATTTGTCCTTTTTTCTTTTCCTTTATTTTTCTTAATCTTTTCTTACAATAAATGGTTTAGTGGATAGAAAAATAGGGAAAGAGATATTCCGAAATATTTGTGATATAAGAACAAGAGCTATCAATGCCAACAATAACAATAATAGCTAACATTTATAGAAAACGCTAAAGTTTTCATAAGTCTCCACATATGATCTCATATTATCCAAACAATAGTACTAAGAGTTAGCTTCTATTATTTTCCCCATTTTATAATAACGAAACTGAGTCTGAGAGTTTAAGTGCCTTGTCCAGGTTCACATAGTAAGTCTCTGAGAAAGGATTTTAAAAAAGAATTATCCAAATTGCTTTCTCACTAATACATATTTACTGTTAAATTATGAAGATTATTATTTTGGTGTTCATACAAAAATGTGCTTATCAGTGTTGGATGACAGAGTTAGATGAGTTAAAACATTTGAAAAGTAAGTTTCATACAGAGGATAAGTTTCTAAGTCTGATTAATAAAGTAATTTCATTAAAACTGCTCTTAGCTCTAATGTTTCTTGGTTCTTTAGAGGCATGGAACATTACATTGTAGAAGAATTCTGCAGACTTGGAGTCAACAGAGAATATAGTTCTCTCACACGACCTGAGTGATCAAGGGCAAGTCACTTAAATCCTTTTCTATAAATGGAGATTATTTAGTTCCCTGCTGTATATACGTCCCAGAGTTGTTGTGAGGAACAATTGAGTAAACGCCTCTCAAGCACTATCTAAATGACAAGTACTGATTTTCATTCTAAATTCTCTTCCAGATCCCAAATCCAATGATACTAAGTGGAATCAACTATGGTAATTTTCTTTGAAATCCTTATTTTGTAAGCAAATGTGAAAGGGAAAAAGGGGTAGATTGAGAAAGAGTTTGTACTTTGTGTTCTAATCAGATCATAATCCTTTTTTTCCTTCTCTCTTCTTTGTTCAAAGCAACATAGAAAAACTCATCTGTGTTGAGACTTGTCCATTTAGCAAGACCAGTAAAGCCCCTGGGTGGAGGAAGGACTAGTAAACTACTCTAGAAAAATTCTGATACTAGCCCTATCAGTCATCAGTTCTGTAAGAGCATGGAATTGGAATCAGGCATTGTAGTGCTTGGCATAAAGTAGACATAAAATGAATGCTTGTTGATTGAATGATTTTTAATTAGAAGGCAATAAAATAAGAGGGCATATCATTTATTTGTTCTTAAAATTAAAGCCCTTTGATAGAAATATTGCTGAAGATGGATCTCTTTTACTTTAAGAAACAAGGGAAGTTTGGTTGGTTTAACCTGGGAGATACCACCTGGGTGGCAACTCATCCAACATGCATGTAACTTTTCTATCCTGAGTCTTACCTTTGTCACTAATGGCTAGGCAGTAAGGTCCTAGAGGGAAGGTTGTAGGTTTCTTTTAAACTTTGTATCTACCTTAGTGCCAAGCATAGTGCTCCCCATATAGTAGTCACTTAAGTATATACTGAATAGAAATGACTTGAGCAAAGATGAGTTTGACTATGTGACTTTACTTTGACTTTTGACCTTACTCCATAAACACTAGTGGATCTTTAAACCCATCACAATCTTTCACTCACTCCCCAGACAAATATTTCCAGTCTTGCTATGCCTTACTCCTCTCTACATAATCTGTGATCTAGTTGCTCTGGGTTCCTAGCTAATGTTTGTGCAAGACACTCTATCTCATGACTGGCTATTTTCAGTGGCTGCTCTCATGCCTGGAATTCTTTCTCTCCTCATCTCCACCTCCAGACTTCCTTGGCTTCTTTCAGACCCCAGATCAACTTTCATCTTCCCCAATGCAGTTTAATGTTAATGGCTTCCCTCTGTGATGATCTTCAACTTAACCTGCATTACATCATTTTTGTACATAATTATTTGCACACTGTCTACTCCATTAGAATGTGGAGGAACTTTATATAGCCTTCCTTTATATCCCTACTGCTTAGCAGAATGCTTAACACATAGTAGATGTTTAATAAATGTTTACTGGTTAATTTGACTTAAAAGACACTACAGATTAGTGTCCCTAAAGAAGACAATTCCATTTTGGAAGAAGAATAAAAAGCACAGATAGAACATTGTTGGTCATGGTGTTCTGAGCTTCTCTGGGCAGGTCATGTGACCCACTTGTTAGTAAGGCTCTGAAATCTTTTCTAGGAAGGGTGTGGGCTTAGTGGGAGGTGGTTTTGGCTTTAGAAGTAAGCTCAGAAGCTCAGGCAGATGGTGTTGGCAAATGAGTTCCTAGGCTCCTGCCATGCAACACATCACTGTGGAGGTGGCTAGAAGAGCTATGAGGTCATGAAGAGGCAGCTGGTGGTATTCATACTGTATATGTCTCCAGGGCAATCAAAAGAAGTGCATCACTGAAAGAGAGAAGAGACACTATCTCTGAAGCAAATCAAACTCAGTCCGCATTGACTGTGGGAACCAAGGAAAATATGTGGGAGATGGAATGCTCAAAGGATCATAGTCTCATTCTGACTGCCTTCAGGCAAACACCTCCCTGTGACTCTGGCACCTCCTTATGATGGACTTGCCCACACAGGTTAGAACTATGCAAGATGATGGCTGAACCTGTCTTCCTTAGGGCTTTAATCTTCAATGACTCTATATCTTGTTTACCAGTGCCCTGGCCATCTCCTTGCAACTTTAAAGATACTGGATAAATGCTATCATATCCCAAGTCTCTCCAGAGCTGATCTGGATATTGCATTCCTTTGGACTGAATAGGGCTGTGGAAAAAGATGGGAATATAACCCAAAGAGATTAGCCTGAGAAATGAAATGAAGATTAATCATTTCAATCTCCACAAGGAAAGGACTATTTACTTCAATCTATATTAACAATGCCATTGGTGGCGTGGCTGGGATGCTGTTTATTATCACAAGATAATATCTCTCTTGAGGGAAATTAGCAGGTTTTTTTTCTTTCAGTATCTTTACTACTTACCTTTTGGAGACTAATCCAATATAGGGAGAAATAAATATTTGCTGATTGATTGATTACCAACTGTGCTATCACATAATCTTAGTTTCAGAGGAGCTCAGACACAGTCTACTTCAACGCATAGCTGAAAAAGCAGTCCCTTGTACAATATTTCTGGCAAGCAGTACTCACTCCTCAGTTTGACGATGCATAGCATTTTGAGATAGTCCATCCACAGCTTTTGTAGAGCCCTAATTGTTAGGAAGTTTTCATTTACACAGATCTGGAATCCTAGTCTCTCTTCTAAGGCCCAGCAAAACAGGTCCACCATACTTCTTCCACACAATAACTCTTCTAGTTTTTTTTTTTTTAATTAATTAATTTACTTTTAGTTTTCAACATTTGTTTCCATAAGATTTTGAGCTCCAGATTTTCTACCCATCTCTTCCCTCGTCTACCCCAAAACACTGTGCATTCTGATTATCCTTTCCTCCTATCTGCCCTCCCTTCTATCGCACACCTCCCTTCCCTTATTCACATCTTCTCACTTTTCCCGTAGAGGAAGAGATTTCTATACCCCATTACCTATATTTCTTATTTCCCAGTTGCAAGCAAAAACAATTCTCAACATTGGTTCCTAAAACTTTTGAGTTCCAACTTCTTTCCCTTCCTCCCTTCCCACCCATCCTCACTGAGAAGGCAAGCAATTCAATATAGGCTTTATATATGTAGCTTTGCAAAAACTTTCATAGTAGTCATGTTGTGAAAGACTAGCTCTATTTGCCTCCATCCTATCCTGCCCCCCATTTATTCTATTCTCTCTTTTGACCTTCTTCCTCCCCAAAAGTGTTTACTTTTAATTACTCTCTCCTCCCCTTTGCCCTCCTTTCTACCATCCCTCCACACCTCACTTATCCCCTTCTCCCCTACTTTGCTGTAGTGTAAGATAGATTTTCATACCAAATTGAGTGTGCATATAATTCTTCCTTAAGCCAAATATGATGAGAGTAGGCTTCACTTTTTCCCCTCACACCTTCCCCCTTTCTTCTCCATTGAAAAAGCTTTTTCTTACCTCTTTTGTGAGAGATAATTTGCCCCATTCCATTTATCTCTTTCTCCTCCCAACATATTCCTCTCTCATCCCTCAATTTCATATATATATAAAATCATATTCCAAGCCTTTTGATCCTTTAATTCAGAAGCTGCTGGATCTTGTGTTATCCTGATTGTATTTCCACAATAATCAAATTGTTTTTTTCTGACTGCTTGAAATATTTTCTCCTTGACCTGGAAATTCTGGAATTGGACTACAATATTCCTCAGAGTTTTTCTTTTTGGATCTCTTTTAGGAGGTGATTGGTGGACTCTTTAAATATTCATTTTACTCTCTGGTTCTACAACACAAGGCAGTTTTTTTTTGATAATTTCTTGAAAGATGGTGTCTAGGTTCCTTTTTTCATCATGACTTTCAGGTAGTCCCATGATTTTTAAATTGTCTCTCCTGGATCCATTTTCCTGGTCAGTTATTTTTTCCAATGAGATTTCACATTGTCTTCTCTTTTCCCATTTTTTTGGTTTTGTTTTGTAATTTCTTGGTTTCTAAAATATAATTAGCTCCCATCATCTCCACTGTAATTTTTTAAAAAATCTATTTTCTTCAGTGAGCTTTTGAACCTCCTTTTAATTTGGCAAATTCTGCTTTTCCCAGCATTCCTTTCCTCGTTGGTTTTTTGGGCTTCTTTTGCCATTTGAGTTAGTCTATTTTCTTTAATTTTAATTTTTATTATTATTATTTTTTTGCATTTTTTTATTCTTAATATAAATTTATTAATTTGACTTTTTACAGTCATTTTCACAAACTTTTGGGTTCCAAATTTTCTCCCCATTTATCCCCTCCCCCCACCCCAATACACCAAACATTCTAATCTTCCCTATCACCAATCCACCCTCTTTTCTATCATCCCTCCCTTCTCTTGTCCCCATCTTCTCTTTTGTCCTGTAGGGCCAGATGATTTTCTATTCCCCATTAACTGTATTTCTTATTTCCTAGTAGCAACAACAATACTAAAAAGTTGTTCTTAAAACTTTGAGTTCCAAATTCTCTCCATCCCTCCCTCCCCACCCATTCCCTTTGGGAAGGCAGGCAATTCAATATAGGCCCTATCTGTGTAGTTTTGCAAATGACTTTGATAATAGTCGTGATGTGTAAGACTAACTGTATTTCCCTCCATCCTATTCTGCCCCCCATTGTTTCTATTCTGTCTTTTCATCCTGTCCCTCCTTGAGTGTTGACTTCAAATTGCTCCCTCCTCCCATTGCCCTCCCTCCCATCATGCCCCCCACCCTGCTTATCTCCTCCCACTTTCCTGTACTGTAAGATAGGTTTTCATACCAAAATGAGTGTGCATTTTACTCCTTCCTTTAGTTGAATGTGATGAGGGTAAACTTCATATTTTTTTCTCAGATCTCCTCTTTTTCCCTCCAGTAAAAAGTTTCCTGCTTGCCTCTTGAATGAGAGATAATTTACCCCATTCCATTTCACCCTCTCTCCTCCCACTACATTTCTCTCTCACAGTTTACCTTAATTTCTTTTAAAATATGGTCCCATCCTATTCAATTTACTCTCTGCTCTCTGTCTCTGTATGTGCGTGCATGTGTGTATGTGTGTATGCATGCATGTGTGTACATGTGTGTGTGTGCATGTGTGTGTCTGTGTATGTGTGTGTGTGTGGTCCTACCAACTACCCAGATACTGAAAAGTTTTAAGAGTTACAAATATTGTCTTTCCATGTAGGAATGTAAACAGTTTACCTTTGGTAATCCCTTATGACATCTCTTTGCTGTTTACTTTTTCATGCTTCTTCTCATTCTTGTGTTTGAAAGTCAAATTTTCTTTTCAGATCTGGTCTCTTCATCAAGAATACTTGAACATCCTCTGTTTTATTGAAAGACCATATTTTCCCCTGGTTTTAGGCCTCCCGAGGGGGCCTGAGTTACAGAGACACTCAGTTCCCCTCTCGGCCAGCCCAGAAGTCTCTCTCACTGATCTGTAGTGCCTGTGAGTGGAGGGAACTTCGTGGCCGCTGGAGGTTCCATCCTTGAAGTCTACTCGGATCTTCTCCTCTTGGGGCCACGTGACCAGGGCTGGGCTCTGCAGTCCAGTGTGCGACTGACCTTTGGGGTCGGTTTTTCAGGGCTCCCTGGAATGGAAATCTCCTCCTCTGCATTGCTGCGTGGCTTGCACTGAATTTGTGGGGAGTTTTTTTTTTACAGAAAATTTATGTGCTGTGGTTTTGGAGCTAGTATACATGAGTCTTTCTACTCCACCATCTTGGCTCCTCCCGAGTTAGTCTATTTTTAAAAAAATTATTTTCTTCAGCCTTTTTTTGGTCTCCTTTAGCTAGCTGTTGACTCACTTTTCAGAATTTTCTTGTATTGCTCTCAATTCTTTTCCCAGTTTATCTTCCACCTCTCTTACTTGGATTTTCAAAATTATTTTTGAGCTCTTCCATGGCCCGAGACCATTGCATATTTATTTTGGAGGTTCTGCAAATAGTAGCCTTGAGTTTTGTGTCTTTCTTTGATGGTAATATTTGTTCTTCCTCCCCTGAAAGGGTGGAAAAAAATACTTTTTCACCAAGATTGTAAATTTCAATACTATCATTATGTTTTTCCTTTTTGGGGGCATTTTCCCAGTCAGGTACTTGAATTTTGAGTCCTTTGTCAAGTGTAGGGTATACTCTAGGGACCTGTAAGTTCTCAGTTTCTCCAAGGTCACACAATCAATGGAGAAGTGTTTACTCCTCTTCTGACCTGCACTCTGGTTTTGAAGCAACCACTAGCTTTTCTGCCCAGGGTCTGCAAGTAGAATTCCCTTTTCTCATCCTCTACTGCTCCACCAACCAGTGTTCCTCCTAACCCCAGGACCACCACTCAGGGCTGAGATCTAGATCAGCTGCTCAATTCCCCCAGGGTCTTTTGGCCAAGGGTTCCTAAAAAGGATGCTGCTGCCACTTGTGGCTGGGACTAGATGGTGTTTCCTTCTCATCCAGGTGAAAGAGCTTTGTCACTGACCTTTGAAGCTGTCTTTGACATTTGTGGTTGAGAAATCTCAGAACTGCAGCTGCTAAAGCCTGCTATGGTCCTATCTGAGCTGTGCCATGAGACCAAGGCTGGGCTGTGCTCTGTGGCCTGGACTCTGTGGCTGTACTCCACTCTGAGACTGGTGCAATAAACCTTTGCTGTCACCCTTTCAGGCTTCCTTGGGATGAAAATCTCTTTCACTCTGTCATTTTGTGGCTTCTGCTGCTCTTTCTCTTTATGTAATGACAGCCTTGTTGTCCTTCAAAACTTTCTTCAGTGCTTCACTTCTTCAATGAGTTCTTTTTTCCTGATAAGTCCTTAATATTCTTAGTCATGTTATTAAGCTCTTAGTTCACTAATGAACTCTTCCAGTTCTTGAAGTTACTGTAGCTATGATGGACACCAACTTTTGTGGTCTTATCTCCCTGTTTCTCTGCCTTTCTCTTCCTCTCCTTCTCCCTTCCCCCTCTCTCTTTCTCTCTGTCTCTCTCTCTTTCTCTCTCTATGTATGTCTGTGTGTCTCTCTACACACACAAACACACAACAAACACATGTGCAGATACACATGCACCTCAGTGCTACATGAATCAGTGGATGGAGCACTGGACTTGGAGTCAGTAAGACCTGAGGTCAAATTTGACTTCAGGTACTTAACTGTGTGATCTTGGAAAAGTCACTTATCTTCTATTCACCTTAATTTACTGGAGAAGGAAATGGCAAACCACTCTAATATTTTTGGTAAGAAAACCCCACGAATAATATGGTTCATGGGGTCACAAAGGGTCAGACACATCTGAATGACTGAAGAACAACAAATTTCACTGAATGAAGAAAGTGGTAATCTTGTTTTACTCTGTCCTCATTAGGGGACATCAAATGGCATAATGCTGTTAAAGTGCTTACTACAATACCTATATAAACGCTTATTCCTTTCCATTCCCCTGCTCCATGGAATTCTGTACACATATTTTAAAAAGGTCAGCACAGAGGGACTACATTCAGAAGAAAATAATAAAAATAGTGAGGAGATAGGAAACTAAGCCATTTGAGGATCTATTGAAGGAACTGTGGATGTTTTGCTTAAAGAATAGAAGACAGATGTGTGACTGCAGGTGTCACCAAGAAGATTGATGAAGAAAATGGTTGCCTGTGGGATCTGGGAGATTTCCTAGGTTTCTCTTCCTCAACTCCCTGGAGAATTTTTTACCTTTAGCTTGAGACTGAAGCCAGAAGTAGGGAAATGGGTGGAATGTGGGAGGGGATGACTGAGGAAATGAGATAGAGAAAAGCAAAAATGGAAGGAGCATGGCCTGCCACTGGGAGGTGACAAATGGCTTCAAGGAGCCCTGAGCTAGGGTGTTATGGAAGCTTCTGGGACTGGGAATTGTATTAAAAGAAGGAAAGAAGTAAATAATTTTAGCAGCTTCCTAGAAGATAGAAAATATTTTCACTTAGATTCTTTTGAGCCTCAAAATGAGTCACTTACTTTCGATCTAGCTGGACTGAGTCAGGTAGCAGCCATTAATTCCTTGGCCATAGGACCAGGTATGAAAGAAAATCACACCTCTAGAATGGAGCGACCTGTGGGAGTGGGTAAAGAGAAAATCTGACCCAAAGAGAGGAGTGAACCCAAAAAGGACAGATTTGAACTTTCTTCCCGATATCAAGTCTACCTGGACAGTCTACCAACACACATGCCAGGAAACTGAATCACTTCCATAAGAATTTTCTTAGGAAGATTCTGAAGATCACCTGGCAGGATAATGTACCAGGCACTGAGATCCTTTCTCAAACTAAATTGCCAAGCATTCAAATTCTACTGCAGAGTACAAGTCAGAGAGGCTGGCCACACTGTTCAAATGTCAAACATACGTTTGCCTACAAAACTTTTTTACAGGCAACTCACACAAGGGTTCACATGGTGATCAGAATAAAAAGATATAAGGACACTCTCAAAGTCTCTCTTAAGTACTTTATAATTGTTTGTATGACATGGGACACTGACATAGGACTGTCCAGGATGGCCTGCCCTCATGAGAGAAGGTTCTGTGCTCTATGAGCAAAGCAGAAGTAAAATAGCTCAAAGGAAATAGGAGATGCACAAATTTAGAGAATGCCCTCGAAATGTTCATGTGGAATATTTGTGTCTTATCTGTGGTAGAGCATTCTGAGTTCATATTGATCTGATCAGCCGTAGCTGGACACACTGAAACTGAACTCTAACACAATGATGTCATTTTGTTCTGCTTCAAGAATGAAAGGGGCAGCTAACTGGTAAAGTGAACAGAGCACTGGCTCTGGAGTCAGGAGGACCTGAGTTCAAATGTGGCTTCAGACACTTGACAGTTACTAGCTGGGTGAACTTGGGCAAGTCACTTAACCCCAATTGCCTTGCCTTACCCCCAACCAAAAAAGAATCAAATGATAACAATTCATTAGCACGCTATTCACTGTGCCTTCTAGTTTCCTAGGAGGCATCTGCTTTTTTTAGTGCCAGTTTTGTGCTGTTTCTACTACATCAACTTCATTGCCTCCCAAAATTTGACTGATATATATGTAGATGAGAAATATTTACTGTACAAGTCTGAGGTAGAAGAAAAATTTGGAATTTATACAAGACAATGTGTTTTCTTTTTATGTGTGATACCTATTTCAAAACCAATCACCGAGTTTTAGAATTGAAGTCTTCCAATGTAGGGAAGCACCCCATTCCTTTTTTGAGGAGCTCTGATTATTAGAAAATTTTCCTTATATCAAGTTTAATTTGCTTCTTTACAACTTTTATCCATTGCCTCTAGCTCTTTTCCGTGGCTATGTAGACAAATCTAATCCTGTCTCTAGATAAGAACCTCCAAAATATTTTGAGAAAGAACATTTTCTCCCTTAATCTTATCATTTCCAGAGTAAATATCTTTAGTTCCTTCAACTAATTCTCATATGCCTTGAACTCCAACGTTCTTTATCACCCTGTTTATCTTCCTCTGGATACTCACTACCTTACCAATATTCTTAAAATGTAGCATCCCTGATTGGCCACAATGATGCAGTCATGGTCAGAGCAGAACAGATTATAGCATTATGGTTCTTGGAAAGAATAACTGAACTTGTAGTTCAGGAATCCCTGAGTTGGAATCCCAGCTGTGCCACTTAGTAGATCTATGAGCTTGGGCAAGTCAAGGTTAACATCTTCCTGGGCCTCAGTTTCCTCATCTGAATAAAAGTGAAGCATTGTCTTAAATTATGGCAGGCATCTCTTTCAGCTTTAGATCTATGACTCCATGATCTCCTTACACTTGAAAGGTTGTCTCATTGTAAGCTATGCGTAATATAACCCATGATCACATTACCTCTTTTGGCTACTGTATCACAGTATCAACTTCTATTGATCTTGCTGTCTACCAAAATGTTCAGATGTTTTTTCAAAGTGTTGTTTAGTTATTTCATATTTGTGCTTATGAAATTGATTTTTTGAACCCTAATATGACTCGCCATTTATTTCTATTAGATTTCATCTTATTGAATTCAGTCTAATGTACTAACCTGTCAAGATTTTTTTGATCCTGACTCTAGTCGAATTTCATAGCAGTTCTTAATTTTATTCTGACTGTTTCATGTTTCTTGTTTCTTTTTATATTATCACTTAAACCTTAGAGAAGACCACAAGCTTTTTAAATCTTTTTTAACATCAGCAAATAGACCACATTAGACCAAGAGAAGACCTATGTTACTGATTTGTGAGATAGATATTTTCCCAATGCTGCCCTCTCCAGAGTTAGGAAAGGGGGAATGTTTTGGGGAGATAGAGGAGTTTTATCTTTTCCATTCTCACTTAATGACTTTCCTTATAGCATTCCCACCGAACACATTTTAGAAAACATTCTGGTTCTGTTATCTACTAACTGAATGTCCTTGGAAAAATCATTTAAACTTTGTGACTCAGTTTTTCCAACTGGAAATCAAGAGAAAAATACTTGTATTGCTTCCCTAACCATGCTTTCTCATTTTTTTTTTTTTACTAATCTAACCTTTTCCCATTTTTGTAATGGAGTCATCAAGTATCAGAATGTGTATTGACTTTGTTTATAGGGTCTTACCAAATTTTGTATAATATTTCATTTTCAATAATCATTTTTGATCTATGATCTGAAATTATTTTTATGGTGGTCTTTTTGCTTGTAACATCATTAATATTCTATACATAATGAAAAATATCCCACATAGTAATATTTCTTATTACCTTTGGGCTTACAATTAAAATTACTTTGTCTAACTACATTTTTGTCTAAGTAGTATTTGTGAACCATCATCCCATCTAGATTCAAAGTTGTCTTATTGTTCTTATAATAAGTATATCAAGATAGATACTAATCTGCTCCTCCAGGAATATTTACACTATTTGATAACTGGATAAAATTCCAAAATTAGAATACCAGTAATCAGATTAAATTTGTCTGATGGTCAGAAAACTGATTCTTAGTACCTTGTGCCTCCTTTACCGCAATGATGCCACAACCATCACTGAAGAAGCAATTGACTAAGGGCCATTTTTTTTTCTCTTTTTTTCATGGATTGCCATGCACAAAAAAAAAAAAAAATCATAGCCAGGTGGCCAGCCTACTGGTGATGTGTCTCTCTGTATTTAGCTTGGTTGATCCTTGGAAAACAGATCCAATCTGTTACCATGGCCATACTTGAAGCCTTTGCAGCCTCTCAGAACCTGCAAGAGCTAATGCTCTGCTGGCTTAGTATTTAAGAACTGAAAGACACCTCCACACCATAACAAAACATCAGAATAAGACTTTGTAGACTCTATATCTCACATAGTTCACATATAGTCAGGATCAAATGATAAAATACCTGTGATAGTGCTTTGTATATAAATTTGTGTTTATAAAATGTTATGTAAATGCATGCATTATCATTAATATAGTGATAATTTTAGTATTGTGATACTTAATAATAATTATGACATTGGCATATATCCCCCATGTAAAAATTCCATGTTTTATAGAAAAGGTTTATATCCCTATTCCTTAGGATGCAATGATGTCTAATAATAATAATTGCTAGCATTTATATAAAAGTTCTTTAAGCTGTTCAAAAACCTTTAAATATATTATTTCATTTTATCCTCACAATAACTTTGTGAGGTAGGTACAATTAATATCCTCATTTTACACATGAGTAAATATAGGCAGATAGAAATCAAAGTGATTTGTCCAGACCCACACAACTAGAAAGTGTCTGAGACCAGATTTGAACTCTAGAACAAAAATATAAAGTACCAGCATAGGACTTAGAATACATAATTTCATCATTTGGAGCTTATAATTATAGAAATTCGGGATGCTGGAGCTGAAAGCCACTTTGAAATCATTGAAAATAGAATTTAATTGCTAAAAAAATCTAAGAATTAGAAAGTTAGAATAGAAACTTACCAGTTTGCATGTGGGCAAGCAGGCCTAGAAGAAAGAAATGCCTTCCCTAAGATCATGTTTCTGAGATATAACACTGGGGCTACAGGTTCAGGCCCACACACTTTAAATACAATGTTGCCCTAAACTAAAGGTAGGGGAATACAGGTTCCAAGTGTCCAATCCCTCCCTAGTCTGTCTCCAGACTTGCAGATCTAAACTGGGTTTATTGCTGAGGGACCCTTCCTCTAATTAAGGATATTAACTTCTCCATTCTCACTCTTATTGGCTCATAATATCCTCACCTCAATTTCCCAGGGACAATCTTGCTTTTAGGAATAAGCCTAAGGCTTACCACCAAAAAGGGAGTAGAACACATGGAGGGTACAATACTAATTTATTCTTACACAGAGAGATATACTAAACATAAAAGAATCATAAGATAGTTTAACAGAATTAGAGCACCATTTAATAACTTAACTAATAAGTATGGTTATAATCTTTTGGGAAGCTAATCATTTAAGCCTCATCAGAACACAAAGCAGTTGTGCAAAAGCGCTAATTCATCATGTTACATTTCACCTACTCCTGGTGTTCAGTCACTCTCAGCATTTGTCTCCTGGTGAAATAGACTATGCTTGCCCCTTCATGTGATAGTAGTCAAATTTTTAGTGTGAAAGTTTTCCCTGCCATCATTCATTGGAGGCCACAGCTGCCAGCATTAGGAAGTATCCCAGGACATTTAGACTTTTTGTAACTCACAATGTTACATCCCAAACTCATTCATCTTGCTGCGATTGCTCAGTCACCTACCTACTCAGAGAAAGAACCACAAAAGAGGCATCATAGCCAGCTTGCCTAGTCAAGACATGATCTCATAGCCATGTGGAAGATGGGCAAGGGGAACATCCCCCCCACCCCATTCTCACTTTTGAGAGTCAGCTTAAATCTCTTCTCACTCTCTCACTTGCCACTTTTATTTATATACTGATTTCTAGCTCAATAGACAATTAGCAAGGTCTTCATCATTTATCATTGCAGGCGCCTCAGTGGCAAGTCAGTGACGATGTGGTTCCCTTAAGGTTCTATGAGACCCGCTTGCAGTAGGATAAGAAAAAATTGTGCATGTTCTGTACAAAAAAAAAATTGTGCATGTTCTACAGCAATATGGACAACTCTAGACATCATGCACCATGATCCTATCGCATTTCTTTTTTACAAAAACCATATTCACATACTCTCCTTCCTATTAAAGATTGGGGAAAGAATCCAAACAAAAAACTAATACTAGCAGAAAAAAAAATGACTAATTTTCAATGATATTGTTACAAAGCATTATCTGTATGTAACCTCTTTTTTTGCCTGATATCTTTTCTATTCATTACTTAATTTAGAGGGGAAAGACATTTGTGGACCACTTAGAGTAATAATATTTTCATTGTGGTTTTAGTGATGTACGGAATATTTCATCAGGTTCTCCTTTGGTGTATGTGAAGTCGACTTTGCACACAAAATGTTTAAATAAATAAACCTCAGGTAAAGCATTATCAGTACCCAAGTCAATTATAAAATGATAGGTCCTAAAAAATGTGATTCTCAGCATGGCATCTCATGTTAATGCTGCCACACTGTTGCCTCACTTGCTTCTTGGGAAAGTAGAAACCGTAGGAGAAGAGAAATGAGGATTTGCAGTACAAAGTACTTCATGAAGTCAGGACCACAACATTTGGGGGAGAATGCCAATTTGAGAAATTTGGAATAGAGAAACATTCTGAAATAGAAGCGGCTTTGGCAGGTTCCAAATGTTAGATCAGTACAAAACAATTTCAAATTAATGGGCTGAATTCAATTTTGTTCATATGAAAGTTTCTGTTTGGAAGGGCTCTGTGGGGTTTAACATATACTAGATTACTTGACATTCTGCATTTTAAAAAAGGCTAAAATTAGAAAAGAGTTTCAAAAGAGCTTCAGGTGCCATAGAGGTATTTCCATTTAGGTTGTAGTTGTGGCTCAAATAAGAATAATCATCCATAGTTACATGGTGGTTCTAAGACTACAAAGGAATTGCCAACAACATGCAAACCCATGATGATTTACAGACTTTTTTTCCACTAGACTACTTAAAAAATAACAATGAACAAAACAAAACTCTATTGCTTCTCCATTGCTATTAAATCTAAGGCAAGAGGCCTCACTTTTTTGAAATTATGAAATTTCAAATAGGATTTCTGAGACTTAGTTTCCCTATCTGTAAAACAGAGGAATTGAATTACACAAAATGTAATTAAATTCAGTAAATATATATTAAGTATTTACTGATTTCAGGACACTTTCTTTGACCCTGATAGAGAAACCCAGTTTAGATAAGATGCTAACACATAGTCCCCCACTTTCATGGAATTTAAAGTCTAGGGAATTGGTTTTTCATGTTGATAAAAATTCTAAAATTCTGAAGTCTGTGATTCTAAGTCCTCTCTGGCTTTAAAATTCAATGACCACATGATTCTAAGGTATTTTAAATTTGAACATTCTATTGTTATATGATTTTGTGAATCTGTGTATTTCCCCAGATAATTTGAGTTTATAGTTCATTGGGAGTAGATCTGTATGCAAGTATTTGTGCATGTCATATACACATTGCAATATACATGAACATGACACATATGCACATGTATATACACATGCATGTTTGTACATGCATGTATATAGCAAGTGTGTGCATGTATATATATGGATACGATATCATGTATTATATGTGTGCACACGTGGAAGTAATTGATATAGTGTGCATTAACACATGAATATATTGTAAAGTGATATGTATACTTGTGCATAAGCATATGTCTATATATGTGTGCTCATATAGACACTCTGTGTGAATCACTTCCATAAGCTGTCTCAAGACATTTTTGTGAGGGGGGAGTGGAGTGAATTGATCTGTATTTGATTCTTTCTGGCCAATAGCTACTGTTTGAAATTTCAACTTGTGGACCAAATGAAGAACTCTAGACATGGGTGGTTCTAAACTAGGTGTCAATAACTTAGAGCATTTTGAGGTCTAAGTGCTAATGAAGAAATTGTTGGCATTGTTCTTCTGTTCTCTATTGTCTGAGCAGTCTTTTCTCCTTTTCCTGGGTTCTTCCTTTACTTTTCTCTCTCTCCCTCTCTCTCCATTCCTCCCACCTTTCCAGTTTCACTGTTGCTTGTGCTTCTCCCTTGATCTTTTGGAAATCTCTCAGAGATGTAACTTTTTTTATGGTATCCACAGTGAGATGCTGCTGAGACCATTTGAGATACATCTAGGATGTATCTAATTGATATAGAAGTGATTATCACTTGAGCAATAACTAATGATTATGGTACTTGTGTCAAATACATACAAAATATATCCAGTCAAATAGCACAATAGACACCATAAAATCAACCTTTTAAGAAAATCTTTTTGGAGAAGGGACACACCTTGGAGGGATACCTCAGATCTTGAGTCATTTCCCCAAGGACTTGAGAGAATCTAAAATATATAGAGTTTCTTAGTGGGGAGAATGTTACTAAGAGTACACCTGAGTTTATGTTTGAAGAAGGGGGGGGGGAGGAATGAGTGTTCATTTTCTGTGTTATCTAATTAATCTTGCTAATTTCAGCTAAAAGAACGTAAGTAGTATGAGTGGTCTCTAAATTTTGTCACCCTGCCATACTTCGCCATCACTCCTGGCTAGTTACTGCTCTGATTACCACTTCACCTGCAAATAGTAGCTGATCTTCATGAACAGGAGACTCAAACAGTAAACGGCCTAGGGTGGATTTTTCTTTATGGTGTTTTGATGCAGAAGTTATTTAACTAAATGATTGTGATGACTGTGATGGGAGCTTCTGGCCCATGTATTGACAGTGCTTACAACAGTTCCCCTTCCAAGATTCAGGAAGGATGAATTTTAGAAAGTAAAGATGTCATGTGATTTCCTCCTTCAATATTCTAAAAGTTGCTCCTTCCTTCCTAATGAATGGGTTGAACGTTTGTGAGAAGCTAACTTTGCAATATGTAGACTTTGATGAACTGTAGCCTTCCCAAGTTTCCAGAATTATAACTGTGATTTTCTGGGATCCCATTCAGAACTGTTAAGATGTGCCCACAGAGATGATATTAAATGTTTTATATAATAAGGTTGGCCATGGTACAGCAACACTTGCCTCTGATGATTCTATAACATCTTCCACTCCTGCCATTTGGAATTTGTATGGAATTTTACTAGGCATTTCCCTACCCTGCTGTTCCCCATACCCTACTGCCTTCCTTCCTTGCCTTTTCTACTCAATATAGAAGATTAATTCTGTAGTTTCTAATATGGTGCAAGAATATTTATTATCTGTTTATCACTTATACATCTATACTTGATGTATACATATAAATATGCATATTTTAAAAATTAGGTGGAGTTATTTTTGGGAGGGGAACCTGTGATTTCATTAGTGTGAATAACTCCCTTCACCAATACAGATCACTCACTCTTAGGCATTTATAGACTTCGTGTGTTGCTTGTGGCAGACATGTTAACTCACTTGCATGTGGTCATCAGACTAGGACACATAAAAAACAAACTTCATTTCAAGTCTTGATTTCAAATCTGTCACTCTATCTACTCTATCACACATGCTGCCTTCCCCTCTTTCAATAACACCAGTGGCTCCCTATTATCTTCAGAAATAAATAAAATCCTCTCTTCAGAGTTTAAACCTTTCATACCTTGTCCCCTTCCTATCTTTCCTGTCTTTTTACACATTTATCTCCCCCTACTCAGTGTGATCTGTGATTCATTGACCTTGACTCCCTTGCTGTTCCTTGCAAAAGACAAATTATGCCCCTGGTTCAGTGCATTTTCACTGAGCCCTAAATCTTAGCCCAGATTTCCCTAAATCTGGAATTCTTTTTCTCTTTATCTTTGCCTCCTGGCTTCCTTGCCTTCTTCCAAAACCTGGCGGAGAGCCCACCTTCTGCAAGAAGCCTTTTCCAATCCACTTTAATGCTAGTGTTTTTCCTCTATTTACTATTTCCAATTTACTCTGCCATTAGGTTGTTCATAGTTGTTTGCCTAAGAAAGCTTACAGAAATCTACAGAAGTAGATTTCTTCTATTAAGGACCTTGCAGTAAACAGCTTCCATTGATTGGCCGCTAACAGGTTCCAACCCAAGTCTCATTAGTTCATTGTTTGGGCTCTGATGCTTCAAAGTGAGTGTAAGTATCAATTGTTTCTGTATTGGCAAGAAACAGTGAGGTCCTTCCCCTCCCAGACTGATTTTGTTTGACTAGGCAAAAGAGGCCATTCTTGACCTCATTTATTACCTAGACTCAGTCACTGAATGGGCATTTCCACAAACAAACTGAGACCTGGGAATGATCTTAGCTTAGACCAAGGTCTCCCACTGCACAGAGACATCTCTAATGCAGCTGATATCTATCTTGACTCTAAACCCAGGTGATTTGGGAGGACAGAGTGAGGCAGGTGACTTGGCATAACTCTGCTTCACTTAAATTCAGTTCACTTGCTAGTCTTGATACCACCTTCTCTATGTCATGGTTTACTTTGAGAATGAAGGACAAACAATAATAATTGTGTACATGCAGTTTGCCCAATTGGACTGTGTACTCCTTGAGAATAAGGGTTATTGTTGCAATTTTTAGCCTACTCTTAGCGTGTAGCACAATACACAACACATGATAGGTTGTTTATAAGTGTTCGTTAACTTGATTTCTTTGTCTTTGCACGTATGAAAATATTAATACACATATTTACATCAAGAGTCCTGCAGTATGAGATCCAAATTCTAATCTTGGTTCTACTATCCAGCTATATACCTTTGAGGAAAATATTCTGTATTTCTGAGCTTAGGTTTTTTTCATGGGTAAAAGAGTTTGGTCTAAATGATCTTTAAAGGGTTTTCCAGTTCTTAAAATGCCATAGTTTTATTTATTTTATTATCAGGATCTATTCCTATATTCAATGTCTTTAAGTCTTACAGCCCAATCTAAGTTGTAATAACCACCTCTGTCAGGGAATTCTTTATTGAATTCAAGGTTCCAGTCCAGAACCATTTCTTTCATCTTTTCTTAGAGAAAAAGCAGGCATACTATAGAAGTTTTTCAGGTCCCTGTACTATTTTTAAAGAGTAGGAATAAGAAATCACAGATGATTGCTCTGGCACATTTGTGACACCATAATTCATGTTATTGTTTCTTACATGTTCCATGTTCTACTGGCCTATTCTCCCTACAAAACATTTGATCTTCTATACTGGCTGTAACATTTTTGTCTTTGTGACTATGAGAAAGCTATCACCTCTCTGAACACCAATTTCCTCTTCTTTAAAATGAAAAGAATATTCCCCAGTTGATAAATGATCAAAGGATATGAACAGGCAATTTTCAGAGGAAGAAATTAAAGATATTTATAGTCATATAAAAAATGCTCTAAATCACTTTTGTTTAGAGAGATGCAAATCAAAACAACTCTGAGGTACCACATCACATCTATCAGAGTGGCGAACATGACAGAATAGGAAGATGATAAATGTTGGAGAGAATGTGGGAGAGTTGAAACACTGTTGGTTGAGCTGTGAGCTGATCCGACCATTCTGGAGAGCAATTTGGAACTATGCCCAAAGGGCTACAAAAATGTGCGTACCCTTTGACCCAGCAAGAGCCTCTAGGACTGTATCCCAAGAGATCATAAAAATGGGAAAATGTACAAAATGTACATGTACAAAAATATTTATAGCAGCACCCTTTGTGGTGGCCAAAAACTAGAAATCAAGGGGATGCCCATCAATTGAGGAGTGACTGAATAAATTATGGTATATGAATGTAATGGAATACTGTTATGCTATAAGAAATGATGAGCAGAAAGACTTCAGAAAGGGCTGGAAAGACTTATATCATCTGATGCTGAGTGAAAGGAGTAGAACTAGGAGAATTTTGTTCACAGCAATGACCACAGTGCATGAGATTTTTTTCTAGTAGACTTGGAACTTCATTGCAATGCAAGGACTTAAAAAAAATTCCCATGATCTTCTAAGGCAAAATGCCTTCCACATCCAGAAAAAGAACTAGGGAATTCTATTGCAGAATGTAGTAGATTATTTGTGTGTTTGTGTGTGTGTGTATTGCATTTTAATTTGTTAGATGATTTCCCCCACTCATTTTAATTCTTCAACACAGAATGACTGTGGTGAAAATGTATTTAATAGGAATGTATGTGTAGAATATTTACAAAATTTTATGCTGTTTTGGGGAGGAAGGGATGAGGTAGGGTGGAGTGAGAGGAAAGTAATAACCTAGTTTATTTGGTAGTTATTGTAGAACACTAAAAATAAATAAAATTAATTAATAAAAAAAAACAAAAAAAAATGAAAAGAATAATGCTACCTTTCCCATGATGTGTTTTGAGAACCAAATGAAATAGGAATTGTGAAAGTACTTTGCAAACTATTGATTGATTACATTATAAATGTTAATTATTATTCTCTTGTAATTAAGACCTAGCAAATTCAACATGTTCAAATTCTTAACCTTTAACTCCTTGGTTAGACTATGATATTTTATTTCTTAAATGGGAATTATGGAGGATTATTAGTAAAAAAGTTGTGCCTATCTTCTTCTGAGAGACCCCAAAAAGGAAAAAAAATACACCAAAAGTTCATGCTTGCTTGTATATCAAATTTCATTTTGGACCCTTGTCTTCTAATGACATGGAAAGATGAGATTTCAGTGTGCATACAAGCCCTCTGTAATTCTTCTTTCTAGCTTTTTATCTTTTATCTATGTCTCTAGCAAATTGGACCACTCTCTGTTTTCCACTACACCTGTTTTTTCTCCTCGTTTTTGGTTCACGTTGTTTTCCATGCCTCCTCCTCGTTGCCTCTTTTAATGCTCACAAACACTTTGATTGACAATTCAAATGTTTCTTCCATAAAAAAAACTCTTTCTCTCCCTAACTCCACATCTACTAACGGTCCTTCTTGAAACTTTGTGTTATGCCTCCTTGTACAAAACATTTCATCTCCAGATTCTAGGCATAGTCTTCATGCCTGAATTACCCTCCTTTGTCATCTTCACTTCCTGGCTTCCCTGGCTTCCTTCAAACATATGCCAGGCACTGTTCAGTGTTTTACAATTATTATCTCACTGATCATTATAACAACCTTGGAAGGCAGGTGCTATTAACACCGCCATTTTAAAGATAAGGAAACTGAGGCAAACAGTGGTTAAGTAAACTGCCCCATCATAGCATAACTAGTAAATGCCTAAGACTGGATTTGAATTCAACTCTTTCTAACTGTAGGCCCATCATTCTACTCACTATACCACCTAACCGTCCACTAGCATAGGCACCATAGGCACTCCATATTGCACTGTAATGTCACATACTATGATGTGACTACAAAACAGAATGATACAGGTTAAGTGCATTAAATTAAATAACAACCACCAAGTTTCACTCAAGTTACCAGCTTGAGAATTAGGAAAAGCTTCATGGAAGAGGTAAGTTTTAGCCTAACTATGAAGAACAGATAAGATTTTAATAGATAAATGTGGAAAGAGGCAAGACCATTCCTACACAAGGTACCATTCCTGGATCCAATTGAAAGACCATGCCTTGTTGTTGGATGAGTTGCTTTGGGTTGTTGGATAGATTTCTGTCATAGAGGATTTTCAGTCAGACATTTTCATTACAATCTCTCCACATTGTTATGTATTGGCTGTACGCCATGACTTGCATATGTGCCAAGATGCTTTTATAAAACCATTAGAAGCAGCCCTAATGAGATATTTAGAGGAACTGGATTCCTGAAGGTTAATGTGCCAGTAATGCATCTCTGACCACAAATGGGTGACATATAAGGAAGCCAGCAAAGGACAGTTTTTGAGCATAGTGCCAATTCATGTTCTTCTGCATTTAAAACTCATGGAGAGACACAACATGGATAGCATATCTTGCATTGGTCGCATCTGTAGTAATATGTTGTATTGGATTAAGCCTGGTCAAGTTACCAGGAGTTTAGATCAGCTTTCTAAGGTGATATAATAAGAAGAGAATCTGAAGTAACATCAGAGAATTTCCAGTGTGGTAAAGCTCAAGTACTAGAAATATAAGTTGTGGCCAGATCGTGAAGGAAAATACTTAGAAAATGGATTCTGAGTTGCATTTAACAGGCAAAACAAAACTTAACAAGATATTTTTTAAGAAGTCTGATATAACCATACCTATGCAATGATTCAGTTAAATTAAATTCAACAAACATTTATTCTTGTTTTTGTTGTTCAGTTGCTTTCCAGTTGTGTCTGACTCTTCATGACCCCATTTGTGGTTTTTTTGGCAAAGATACTGAAATGCTTTGCCATTTCCTTTTCTAGATCATTTTATAGAGACAAACAGGAGTAAGTGACTTCCCTAGTGTCACACAACTACTCTGAGACCAGATTTGAACACAGGTTTTCCGGACTGCAGCCCTGGCATTTTTTCCACTTTGCCACTTAGCTGCCTCATTTAGCTTATTAATTGCTTACTATGTGCAAGATACTATGTTAGACATTATGGATACAACAAAACATTCTTGACTTATTAAGAAAATAATTTTGGGAGGGGAGGAGCCAAGATGATGGAGTAGAAAGACTCACATATGCTAGCTCCGAACCCACAGCCCATAAATTTCCTGTAAGAAGAACTCCCCACAAATTCTGGAGCAGTACAAGCCGTGCAGCAATGGAGCGGAGAAGATTTCTGTTCCAGAAAGCCTTGAAAAACTGCCACCAAAGGTCCGTCGTGCACCACACAGTGGAGCCCAGCCCTGCCCTGCCCTGGCCCTGCAGCCCAGAGAGAAGCAGATCAGAGCAGGCTTCAAGAACAGAATCTCTGGCAGCTGCAAAGGTCCCTCCACCCACAGGAGCTTCAGGTCAGTGAGAGAGACTTCTGGGCTGGCCGAGAGGGGAGTGGAGTGTCTCCATAACTCAGCCCCCCCCCCCCAGGAGGCAGCAGCAAAGGCAGCAGCAGAGGAAGCAGGGGCCAGGGGCTCCTGGAGCAGGCAGGAGCTCCATTGTTGAAAGTCTCCACATAAACTCCCTGAGGGAACTGAGCCTGGGACGCAGCCCTGCCCCCACCTGAGCACCAGAACTTAAGCTCACATTGAATAGCAGCCCCCACCTCTAAAAGCCCTGAGGTTGGGGAGCAGCATTTGAATCTCAGACCCCAAGCACTAGCTGGGCAGATCTAGGTGGGGGTGGAGAGGAATCTCAGAAGTCAAGTAACTGGCTGGAGAAATGCCAAGAAAAGGTAAGAAAAATAAGACTATGGCCTACTTTCTGGGGGAACAGATGTTTCCTCCTTTCCTTTCTGATGAGGAGGAACAATGCTTACCACCAGGGGAAGACATAGAAGTCAAGGCCTCTGTACCCCAAACATCTGAAATAGATATCCAATGGGCTCAGGCCATGGAAGAGCTCAAAAAGGATTTTGAAAATCCGGTTAGACAGGTAGAGGAAAAGCAGGGAAGAGAAATGAGAGAGATGCAAGAAAAGCATGAAAAACGGGTCAATACCCTGCTAAAGGAGACTCAAAAAAATAGTGAAGAACATAACACCTTGAAAAATAGGCTCACTCAATTGGCAAAAGAGGTTCAAAAAGCCAATGAGGAGGACAATGCTTTCAAAAGCAGAATTAGCCAAATGGAAAAAAGTTTCAAAAGCTCACTGAAGAAAATAGTTCTCTCAAAATTAGAATGGAACAGATGGAGGCTAATGACTTTCTGAGAAAACCAGAAATCACAAAACAAAACCAAAAGAATGAAAAAATGGAAGAGAATGTGAAATATCTCATTGGAAAAATAACTGACCTGGAAAATAGATCCAGGAGAGACTATTTAAAAATTATGGGACTACCTGAAAGTCATGATCAAAAAAAGAGCCTAGACATCATCTTCCATGAAATTATCAAGGAAAACTGCCCTGACATTCTAGAGCCAGAGGGCAAAATAAGTATTGAAGGAATCCATTGACCACCTCCTGAAAGAGATCCAAAAAGAGAAACTCCTAGGAACATTGTGGCCAAATTCCAGAATTCCCAGGTCAAGGAGAAAATATTGCAAGCAGCTAGAAAGAAACAATTCCAGTATTGTGGAAATACAATCAGGATAACACAAGATCTAGCAGCTTCTACATTAAGGGATTGAAGGGTATAGAATAGGATATTCCAGAAGTCAAAGGAACTAGGACTCAAACCAAGAATCACCTACCCAGCAAAACTGAGTATAATACTTCAGAGGAAAATATGGTCTTTCAATGAAACAGAGGACTTTCAAGCATTCTTGATGAAAAGACCAGAGCTGAAAAGAAAATGTGACCTTCAAACACAAGAATGAGAAGAAGCATGAAAAAGCAAACAGCAAAGAAATGTCATAAGGGACTTACCAAAGGTGAACTGTTTACATTCCTACATGGAAAGACAGTATTTGAAACTCTTAAAACTTTTCAGTATCTGGGCAGTTGGTGGGAATACACACACTCACACACACACGTACACACATGCGTGCACACACAAACATACACATATGCATGCACACACAGAGACAGAGAGCACAGAGTGAATTGAATAGGATGGGATCATATCTTAAAAGAAATTAAGGTAAATGGTGAGAGAGAAATGTAGTGGGAGGAGACAGGGGGAAATGGAATGGGGTAAATTATATATCATTCAAGAGGCAAGCAGGAGACTCTTTAGTGGAGGGAAAAAGAGGAGAGCTGAGAAAAAAAAACCATGAAGTTTACCCTCATCTCATTCGACTAAAGGAAGGAATAAAATGCACACTCATTTTGGGATGAAAACCTCTCTTACAATACAGGAAAGTGGAGGAGAAGGAGATAAGCAGGGTGAGGGAGATGATGGAAGGGAGGTCAATGGGAGGAGGGAGCAATTTGAAGTCAACACTCAGGGAGGGACAGGATCAAGGATAGAATAGAAACAATGGGGGGCATGATAGGATGGAGGGAAATAGAGTTAGTCTTACACAACACGACTATCAGGGAGGTCATTTGCAAAACTACACAGATAGGGCCTATATTGAATTGCCTGCCTTCCCAAAAGGAATGGGTGGGGAGGGAGGGATGGGCAGAATTTGGAACTCAAAGTTTTAGGAAGCACTGTTTAGTATTGTTCTTGCTACTAGGAAATAAGAAATACAGTTAATGGGGAATACAAAGTCATCTGGCCCTATAGGACAAAAGAGAAGATGGGGAAAAGAGAAGGGAGGGAGGATCGAAGAGAGGGCAGATTGGAGATAGGGAAAATTAGAATGCTCAGTGTATTGGGGTGGGGGAGGAGATAAATGGGGAGAAAATTTGGAACCCAAAATTTTGTGAAAATGAATGTAAAAAGTTAAATATATAAATTTATATTAAAAAAAAGAATAAAAAAAGAAAACAATTTTGGCCATAGTATGAAGGATAGATTGGAAGGAGGAGAAAGTCAAAGCAAAGAAATATTAGGAAGTTATTTTAACAGTTTCACTAAAGACTAAGGTGGGACTTAAGACAGCTGGTAGCCATGAGGAAGAAGTATGTGAGAGATACTTTTGTCTTAAAGTTATTAGCATTTAGCAATGTGTTGGATACCACAAGTGAGGAAAAGACAAAAGTTGAAATGATCTCTTGGTGTCAAACATGGGGGTGGGGCAGGGGAAAGTAACTGGTGGTGACCTTTAAAAAAATGTTGGAAAAGTATAAAGGAAAACATAAACCTTTGTTGTGGACATGTTTTTAATGATGCTGGTAGCATGCTCAGAAGATGTCCCAGAGGCAGTTAGAAATGATGTTTGATGATCCATAGACCTCTTTTTCATTGCTCATCTCTGTCATAGGCCTCTTTCCATCAGAAATCTCAAGGAGGTGGATGGCATATTGTAGTGGAAAGAACACTAGGTTGGGAATTAAGAGACTTCTAGCATTGAGTCCAAATTTGTGCTTTCTGATTTTGGGCTTGTTGTGTTCCCCATTTTAGTCTATTTTCTCCTTTCAAAAATTAAAAGGTGGCCTTGGATAATTCCTAATCTGTGACATTCAATTTTATGGCTGAGACTTTTTAGAACCTTCTCCCATTTTGCATGATTACATTGTAGAAGCATACAATTTGATATACTGAGGAGAAAAGAAGGAACATTACAGGAAAATAAGGGAGGAAGAAAATATTGAAAGAAAGAAGGAGAACATAATGTGGAAATGAAAGTATTATTAATGAAAAAGAAAAAAATGAAACAATTAAAATTTAGGATAATGAGTTTCCTAAAAGAGATTCCCCAAGATTGGAGGGGATGGGGGAACAAAATAAAGGATATTTCATCATGCTAATAATAGTATTATTACTGTGTTGACATAATGAAGAATTTAGAGAAGCAGGGAGAAATATTAACTGATGCTGAAAAGCAAGCCAAGCCATGAAAATAGTAACTATCACAATGTAAATGAAAACAACAATTATGACTACAAAACTTGATGCTGCATAATTATGGCAACCAAACTTGGCCAGAAAGAGGAATTGAGAAAATGCAATTCCTTCCTTTCATAAAAGATATAAGGGAAAAGGAGAGAGTGTGGGTGCAGAATAATTCATTGCATGTCAGATGTGACTGAGTGCTGATCATTTTAGCTGAACTACTTAGTCTTTCTTTTTTTGACCTTTGTTATAAGGAATGTCTGTGAGTTAGCTTTGTTATAAAGGGGCAGAGCCAAGAAGGCAGATTAGACACAAACCAGCTGAACTCTCTCAACAGTCCTCTTAAAACCACACTGAAATAATGCCCCAAATCAAATTTTGAAGTGGCAGAGCCAACAAAAGGTGAGGGTAAGACGGTTTTCTGACCTAAGAAACCTTAGGAAGTGGCATGAAACATTTATAACACTAATGTGGAAGCCTGTCTTACCCACAAAAAAGGTGGCAGCAACAGCATTAAAGACATTAAACTCAAAAGAAGAGAAATCCCTATATGAGTTGTGAGATAGGTACAAACATACCCTCAAAACATGCTAATTGGATCAAAGTCCACAAGTATGCACGGATAAGAAAGAGAGAAGAACTGTAGAAGAAATTTGGGAAGAGAAAAAGAGAATTAATAGTTTGGTAAAAGAGGTACCAAAAGATGCTAAAGAAAACAAAACCTTAAGAAACAATTTGCTCAATGATAACAGGTACAAAAATTCAATGAAGAAAAGAACTCCTTTAAAACAGAAGAGCCCAAATAGAAAAGGAGGTACAAAAATTCTCCAACAAAAGAACTCCTTAAAATTTAGGGTTAGGTAAATTGAAGCTAATGACTCCATGGTACATCTAAAAACAACAACTAAAGCCAAATGAATAAAAAAAGAGAATAAAATGTGAAATATTTCATTGGAAAAATAATTGACCTGGAAAATATTTCCAGGAGAGATAATTTAATTAGACAATCTGAAAATCAAGACAAAAGAGAGTCTAGATACCATGTTTTGTGAAATAATCTAGGAAAGCTTCCTTGACATCTTACATCTAGAGGGTAAAATAGAAGTTGAAGGAATCCACTGATCACCTCCTGAAAGACATCCCAAAATAAAAACACCTGGGGATATTATAGTCAAATTTCTGAGCTCCCAGGTCAGTCAAAATAGCCTGAAAGAAACAATTCAATTATTATGGAGCAACAGTCAGAATCACACAGGATTTAGTCACTTCCAGATGAAAGAAACAGAGGACTAAGAGTATGATATTCTGGAAGGCAAAGGTTCTAGGATTACAAGCAAGAATAGCTTAGCCAGCAAAACTGAGTATAATCCTTTAGGGAAAATAATGTCTATTTAATGAGAAGAAAATAGAACTGAATAGAAAATCTAACATTTAAATTCAGTATTTAAGAGAAGCATTAAAAGAAAAATATGAGAGAGTAATCAAAAGGGTCTCCATACATTTAAACTGATTACATTCATATATTGGAAGATGATACATATAACTCCTAAGAACTTTATCATTATTAGGGCAGTTAAAATAAGTTTACATGGATAGTGGATGTAGACATAAGTCAATTATGTTGGAATGACCTCAAAAATGGAGTGAGAAGGAGAAAAATGCACTGAGAAGACAAAGAATGGAGAGGTAGGATGGGGAAATTTTTCTCACAAAATGAGGTGCTCAACAATGAGATTTTCAGTGGAAGGGAAGTAAGGGACTGGTAGGCAATGCTTGAATCTATGGAATTGCTTCAAAAAGGGAGAAATATACACCCACCAACCCCCACACATTCATATCTGAATAGAAATATAACAACCAATAGAGAAATAGGAGGGTGAAAAATAAAGGAAGGGTAGGAAAAATAAATGTGAGGATCAAAGGAGACAGTGGTCAAAGCAAAAACAGATTATTGAGGAGGGACAGAATGGAAAGAGAGAGAAGAAACAGAAGGAGATGGGATAGTCAAAACCACAATTAGTTATCATAACTGTGAATGGGAATGGGATTATTCCACTATAAAATGGAAATGGATATCAGAATGGAATAGAAACTAGAATCAAACAATATGCTGCTTACAAAGGACACACTTAAAACAGAAATACGGGCAGAGAGTTAAAATATAGGGCTGGAGGAGAATTTAATATGCTTGAGCTAAAGTTAACAAAAAAAAAAGTCAAGTAGTGGCAATCATGAACTCAGAAAAAGATGAAACAAAAACAGACCTAAATGAAAAAAATAACATAGATGATGAAACATCTTTTACAGTAAGATAGAGTCCTCAACTCTTAAATATATAATGAGTACGGAACTGAGTCAAATGAATAAAAATAAGTCATTTCCCAACTGATAAATGATCCAAGTATATAAACAGTTTTCAGAAGGAGACATCAAAACTATCTGTAGCCATATTTAAAAAGTTATAAATTACTATTAATTAGAAAAATGCAAATTATAACAACTTTGAGGTGCCACCTCATACCTATCAAAAATGACAAATGCTGGAGCAGGTGAGGGAAAATATGTACACTAATGTAATGTGAAATAGTGCACTGATTCAATCATTCTGGAGAACAGTTTGGAACTAGGTCCACAGGGCTACAAACTGTGCATACCCTTTGACCCAGCAGACTAGGGCTTTATCCCAAAGAGAAAAGAGAAAACAGTATAGATGTATGAAAATATTTATAATTTACAAAACCTATAATATATACATAAATATGTAATATATATGTGTATATATAATTTTTATCTTTTTGTTTTGAAAAAAATTGGAAATTAAGCTGATGTTTATGAATAGGTGAAGGGATGAACAGGTTGTGGAATTTGATTGTGATGTAGTATTATTGTGCTATGGGAAATGATAAGGGAAGTGGTTTTAGAAGAAAAATATGACAAGATTTATATGAACAGATACAAAGTAACATGAGAACCAGAGGATCCTTGCGCACAGTAGCAACAAAACTGTAATGATGATCAACTGTGAAAAACTTGGCTATTTAGATTATTAATTACAAGGATACAAGAAAATTCCAAGTAATTCATGTGTGTGGATGTGTAGGAAATGATAGAACTGATGAACTCTTGAGTGCAAATGCAAGTGTAATTTTCTTATTTTATTTTATTTTATTTTGTTTTTTAAAAAAATATATGGCAATATGGAAATATGTTTTGCAAAATTTAATATGTATAATTGATATATCACTTGCATTCTCAGTGAATGAGGACAGGGTCATAGGGAGGGTGAGAAATTAGAATTCAAAATTTAAAAAGAAATGAATATTTAAAATGCATAATAACTTTAAAAATATGTATAAGAAAAACAGCTACTCCAAGGAAATTAGATTTCTGAACTATATATATATATATATATATATATATATATATATACACACACACACACACACACACACACACATATATGCATTTATATACATACACAAATAAACATATGTACATATACATATTTACACACATATATGTGTGTGTATACACACATACACACACACATATACATACCCATACACACACATCTTCTATAGTCTTATTTTTTTCTCTTTTAGAGGCATGTTCTCAGGCTGTTCCTTGATTTTTGAGTCCTTTGTCAAGTGAAGGGTATACTCTAGAGACCTGTATGTTCTCAGTTCCTCCAAGGAGGAGGGAGAGGAGTTTGCTCCTTTCCTGGCCAGCACTCTGGTTTGTGACAACCGCAAGCATTCTTATCTGTCCAGGATCTGTGAGTAGGATTCCCTCTCCACTGTCACCACCAGCTCCACCACGCCAGTGCTCATCCTCACCCCCAGGCTGCCACTCAGGGCTGAGATCCAGATCAGCTGCTCAATTCCCCAGTGTCTTTAGGCCAAGGGCTCCAAAAGTGGATGCTGCTGCCACACTGGCTGCCACCACCCTGGAGTCAGGGCTGAGGTTACACAGGTCTCCTTTCTCATCCAAGTGAAAGACCTTTCTTACTGACCTTTGAAGCCATCTTTGATGTTAGTGGGTTGAAAAATCTGGGAACCCCAACTGCTATCCATGATTCCGTGCCATGAAGCTTACTCCAGTCCTGTCTGTGCCATGCTGCCACTCTGAACCCAGTGCAATACACCTTTCCTGTTGGCCTTCCAGGCTGCCTTGGGCTAGAAATCTTTTTCACTCTGTTGTTTTGTGGTTTCTGCTGCTCTAGAATTTGTTTAGGGTCATTTTTTACAGGTATTTTATGGACTGTGGGGGCCAGCTAGAGTAGGTCCATCCTTCTACTCTGCCATCTTGAGTCTGCTCCCAGCATGAAAAACTTAAATAATACTAAAAATTTTCAGATTATAAAAAGATAAACATGAATTTTTTTGACATTAAAATATCTCATTATGCATTTTCAATTCAATCAATAAACAATGATTTGATCAATAGAAAACAAAAGAATGAAATATACTTTAATGTTAAATGAAACTACCTGTAAGTGAAGCTATTCATTTAAGTAAAATGACTGTCCATCATACAAGGGGACATGTAAAAGTATAAATGTACATTATTTTTATGGGCATTTTATTTTTTATATATACTCTTTTATTTCTAAGATTACATTTTAAAACAAGTTTTAAACTTTTATTTAAGTTTTTCTTTGTCTCAAATTCAATTCCTCTTTTCCCTCCTCCTTTCCTGAGATGGTAAGCAATCCAATATAGTTTATACGTGGCAATCATGTAAAACAATTCCATATTAGCGATTTTGTGCAACAAGATTTGAATTAAAAAGAAAGAAAAAAAGAAAAAATTAAAATAACATTCTTCTGTCTGTATTCAGCCAGTATCACTTCCTTCTCCAGAGGTAGATAGCATGTTTCATCATTAGCCTTTTGGGATTATTTTAGGACATTGTACTGCTGAGTATAGTTATTCACAGCTCTTCATTGCACAATATTGTTATTATTATGTATAATGTTGCTCACTTCACTTTGCATCAGTTCATGTAAATCTTTCCAGGTTTTTCTGAAATCATACTACTTGTCATTTCTTATGGCACAATAATATTCTATCATAATCAGGTACCACAATTTGTTCAGTTACCCCCCAATTGATGGATATCTCCTTGATTTCCAATTCTTAGCTACCAGAAAAAAAATACATACATATATATATATATTTTACAAATTGAAACATTTCCCTTTTTCATGTCTTTGGAATATACCCCTTTCCTGGCCTACACTCTGGTCTGTGAGCAGCCACAAGCATTCTTATCTGTCCAGGATCTGAGAATAGAATTCCCTCTCCACAGTCACCACCAGCTCCACTACCTCAGTGCTCATCCTCACTCCCAGACTGCCATGCAGGGCTGAGATCCAGATCAGCTGCTTGATTCCCCTAGGGCTATTGCTGGAATAAAGGGCATGCACAATTTGACTGCCCTTTGGGCATAGTTTCAATTGTTCTCCAGAATGGTTGCATTAGTTCACACCTCCTCCAACAACGAATTAGTGTCCCAGTTTTCCCACATCCTTTCAAAATTTATAATTTTCTTTTTTTGTAATAAAACAGACATTATTTTTAAAATTTAAAGGAAATAACTTTTAAAGTTGTAGCAATTATCTAAGAAATAATTTCTTAAATATAATAAAATAAAAATTAAAAGTATGACAAAATGCAATATTTAATTTAAGAAACTACAAAGGATGACTCTCTGGGTAAGTTGGAGGGGGGATACATTAAAAATAAAGGGGGATCATATTAAAAAATAAATATGATGAAAAATCAAAAGTCTCAGTAAAAAACATAGTAATTGCTTTCATTTGAGTATGACTTTAAATTAATGGCTTAATAACCCTTTTGCAGATGTTAATGGAGATGTTAATGTGTTTTGTTTTTGTAGTTGGACTAGATAATGTCAAAGGTCTCTTCCAAATCTGACTATAATTCTTGTGATTGCAGAAAACTTCGAACTAGCTAATAGACATAGATATTAATTAGCTTTATATGTGGGCTTCAGTCATAGCATATCAACCAGGTATGAAGATATAGTTAAATCATGAGCCACTGATTCATTTAAAAATCTTTGCAGTTTTTATGTACATTGCACTTTAGAGTAAATAAAGCACTTTTACATTCACTGTAATTTAATCTTCACAATAAGGTGAAGAGATAGGCAGGTCCTGGAGTGGTATCTCCATTTTACAGATGAGGATACTGAATCAAAATGACTTGTTAATGTTATCTAGAAAAAAAAAAATTGGCTATCAGAACAATAAGCCAGAACTTTTGATTTTTAGTCCAATATTCTTTCCACTCATAGTGGCTCATTTTATTTGAAATGACTAAGTCAAAAGATTGTTATACTTCACCAACCAATGTGACTATTTTGCCAGTATTGCTGGTTTATCAATCAGAGCCCTAAGGAATTCAGAGCCAACCTGGTTTACTTGTTGATCTAACTTCACTATATTACATTCAGGCGATTACTAGTAATTGGATTCATAAAGACCTTTTGAACTGGACAAGTCAGGCTATAGACTTCAAAATGTCTTTAGAGTTTAATATCCATAAGGGTAAATTCAATTCACATATATGTTTCTCTGCTTCATGTTTTCTAGGTTTTGCCATATGTGCACAGATTAATACTTTGATGTATTTAGCATTTTCAACTAATTATACCTTGCAGTCTCATGTTAATTCCCATTTGAAATATTTGGCACTATTCCTCCTAATTCATTTATATTAATGAGGGGAGGATCCTCTGAGCAATAATCAGTTAAAAATCATGACTAGCTTTGTTAATAAATACCAGATTGGTGCATGATATTGTATTGGCTTGGCCTTAATTAAGCAGCTCTGAAAGCTGTACCAAGTGGGAAATCCTTATAAATTTCTCTTATAAAGTCTAGCTGCTCTTTTTTTTCTATTTACAGCCCAGGAAAGGAAAACAAAAGAATTTGTGGCTTTGAAATCCCCTAACTTGTTCACATTTAATGCACCTTATTCTTAATTAATATATAAACTAGGCATAAAAAGGTATTTTTCTTGTTTTTGTATTTTAGCAATAAAAAAAAAAAATCTTTCTTGGGATTCAACTCTTTGTAAGACTATCCTCTAGACCTTAGGGGTGTGAAAATGAATGAGACCTGGACTGTGGCCTCAAGCAATTTGCAGTTCAGTGAAAATATGAAATATCTGCTTAATAGCTCCATAATGTGATAACTTTGGTTATCTATTCACTGACATAGATTCAAAGACTTAAAAAATATTATCATGCGTTTCCATGAATTACTGTGACTAAAAGCATCTGATGACCAACCTTTAGATAATGAATTTCTCTTCCTTGTCTTGTTTTTGGACAATAGATAACAATCTATTTCTGAATCATTACTTGGAACTTTCAAAACTGATGCTACTTGCCAGAAGTTGTGATCTCCTGGCATTGCTTTTTAGGAGTGTTGGTCACCTCCACATCATAACAGTCTTCTGGAGAAAATCTTAAGTAGGCAAAGGAGATCACTTATAGGGAAATATTTATATTATAAGATAATATGGAAGAGTGAGTGTGGCATTCATAGCCAAAGAATGCTTAAATGACCCAGAAGAATGGCTCCATCATATCTGATAGATCCTCTCCAGTCAATTAATGGGAATATGCAGATGAGAATTGCACAGGAGGAGATGATAAGGATGGCTGATGATTGAAGAGACTACTCACATTGATGAATCCAAGGGTTCTATTAAAGCAATCACAGTAAGTACAGGAGATAAAGAAATGAATAAGACATCCCTGCCCTCAAAAAGGTTATGCTTCTGTGTAAGTGGGGAGGTAGTATACACAAATAAACATGAGGACACCCCACTTAAAGTGATCCCCAATCAATCCTACTTCAATATACATACAAATCAACATATTTTAAGTTCCTACTACATGTGAGGATTTCATAGTAACAGCTTAATTCATCTTACTTAATTCTACTGCAAAATTGTAAATCCTCAACATTTTAACCTAATTCTACTGTCAAATTGTAAATCCTTAAAATGTTTTGTGAATCACCTCTTTCTAATCCAATTTCTATAGAAATCACTGACCCCATAAGGCCTAACACATTTTTGCAGAAATGATTAAAAATATTAGTGAAGCCTTGCCTGTAATACAAGATATGTTGAGTGCTATGTAGGAATATAATAGGGACTCTAACCTCACAGAACTCACAGATTCACAAAGAAGATGTGATATACAAAGAAACAACAGTAGGACAAGGAAGAATATGATTTAGATTTTCTTTAAGAAAAATTTGAGGAAATAACCTGCATTTTTCCAAAAAAAGTAACATGAAGTATAAATAGTTAAGATAGAGATCTAAAAAATTATATGATTAAAGTAATAGAACTAGAGAAATCAGGGAATACTGAGACCCTCTGCTTTCAATTGCTGCTTGTCAATAGGATTTTAGTTACTGTTAACCACCTGTCAAAGTTTTAGAGAGGATTTTTGTTACAGGTGGGGCTGGATTAGATGACCACTGAGGTCTCTTCTACTTTTGAGAGCTTAAGCATATAAGACTATAATAATGTAATGTAATATTTGGGACTGAGGTGGGAAAAGGGACTACATTTCGCCTTACTTGGAGTCCAATTCATAGAAGTCTCATAATACTGGTGATTGCTGCAAGAAGACTCCTAGGAGGAGGTTATAGTAGAGGTCCCTTTAACAGTTTGTGATCCTAAGGAGGGAAACACAAGTTAGATCAGAAGTATGGAGACATTTGTGACTGAGTCATGAGTATATACAAAAGAAGGGAAGCTTGAAGCTGTAATGGATCCCAGAGCAGAAGGGGAAACACCTAGAGGTGATTTAGCAAATTCTATCTGCAGAAATACCTTCTCTCTGACAGCAGAAAGACTTTGATTTAGGAAAGCTATTATTTTCCACTGTCTGCTCAGGGAAAGGGAATGAAGTTTTATTGTTTTAAATATGGCTGTGGTTGTCTTCCCTTGCTTTACTATCCATGTCTATCTTGATTAAATATTTTTCTATTTCAAACAATCTGACAAACAAAAAATTATTAAATTTTCCTATATTTTAGGCACTATACTAGGAACTGGGACTCCTAAGGCAAAATAAAACAGTTGCTCCCCTCAGGAACTGGGACTCCTAAGGTCTATTCTTTTGGGTGGAGGTGTATATGTGTGTGTGTGTGTGTGTGTTTGTGTGTGTGTGTGTGTGTGTGTGTCAGGGGGGTAGAGGGCAATTACACATATACCTGTGCATATATTCAAAGCAAATGCAAGATAATTTTATGCTAGAATCATTAGCAACTGGTGGTAGTGAGATCAGGAAAGGCTTCATGTGGGATATGGTGATTGAGCTGACCTTTGAAGGAAGCTAAGGATTCTCAGCGGTAAAGTTGAGGACTGAGTGAATTCTATGCTGGGTAATAGCTTTCATCAAAAACCAAAAACCAGACAGCAGATATAGCTATGTGTAAGAAATACCAAAAGGATTGATTTTGCTAGATCATAAAGTGAATGAAGAGGAGTTTCTAATTTGGACAATATTGTGAGTAATTAAATATCTAAACTTTACAAATTCAGGTATTTCCAGAATTTAACCTGGGTGAGAAATGAAAACATAACAAATTTTGAGCTCTAGTCTGTGAGGGCTCAGAGCAGATGTGAGGTAATGGGCCACATCAGATTGTGGCTTAGACCATCATCAGCTATGCCCTGTACTAAGTGGTTGCTTACAATCCACACAATCATCAATTAAAATTAATATTCTTGTTCAAAACGTTCTCCCATAAAATTTCAAATTATATCAACTTTGAAGATCAGCTACTTTCCCCCATAACACTGTATACTCCAGTGGAAATACCATTTGTGAATAGCTTTGACTGCTGCTTCCTGTTTTGTGAAGAAGCTGAAGATCTCAGTCTCTGGGGTTAGCCATCTGGCAACTTTTCCAAGAACTAAATTTGCTTACAATTTCGAATAAAGCATTGCCAGGCATTTAGACTTTCTCTCACTCTCTCATAAGTACACTGTTCAATAATGTATTTGGAAAATGAATAATATACTTTGATGGTGTAAGATGGTCAGGAAATGTTTGTGGGAAGCATGAATGGTGAGACAAATTATTAGGCATTTTTCTTCTTTCAGTTTTACACTGCTTCTCCTTTATCCTCCTGACTTTTAAGTTTGTGCAGAGTTTTATGGGAGGCTATGAAGAGGCATCTGTTACACTTTTTTTCCAAGATTCTGCGTAATGAAACATTGAGTATGTTCAAGAACCCATCCAACAGATTAATGCTAAAAAAAGTTTATTGACAAGAAATAGGTAAAGAAAACTAGTTTATGAAAGTAATGAAATTAGAATTATAAAGGACATTAGAAATTTTCTATTGAGGAAATAGAAGTTCACAGAAGGGAAATGAGTTACCCAGGGCTTCACATGATAGCGGAAATGAGAACATAAACTTCTGATTCTCACGTCCAAGGTGTTGAAAATTTTTTGAGCAATGTATTATGGCTAATAACTTTGTTTTAGCCATTGGGGTTACAGTGGTTAAAAAAGGCTGAATTAGGAGTGAGGAGGCTTGGGTCTCTGCTATGAACTCATTTTCTGACAATTTACAAGTCATTTCCAAACTTAAACCTGTTTCTTCATAAATCAATAGTAAAAAAGGTTTTATTTCTTTCCCCTGAAGAGAATCTCCTTCATTTGGTCGCTTACTAAGGACCACATACACTCAGGTACTCTCACTGAGGAACCATGCAAAGAAATTAAATAGAAAAATACATATGTGTCTATATACAAGATGTTGGAGACCAAATATCTACTGACAGTTGTCATTTTTGGCATTAATTTTAAGGTAATGTATTAAGGCAGATGAGTAATTTATTTGTATTATTTTTATTTTATTCCTTTTATTGAAGATATCGTGATTTTTCACAGTTGTCAATACTCAATTTGGAGGTAGATCTATTGTTCAAAGATTTGTAACTTCATCCCTATTGGCCCTCCTTCTATCAATCCAGATTGTGGTCTTGAGTAGACTATAATTTCATGCCTAAAAATAGTTTTTATTACCTAATTTAATTGATTATATAAAAATGAATAATATTATATTTGTTTTTATTATGTATAAATTATTCATTTATTAAAACAGGTATTTTTATAAACCCTCTGACAATAAGCTCTTTTGCGCTGAGACTTGGTGGTCCTTGGATAACGGACCGAAAAAAACACTGCTATGCTCATAATCCAAAACTTTCTAAATTGGGGAGACTTAACAGAAAGGGTTTTCTACTTTAAGAATATTTAAAATAGAATATAAGCGCTTGAGGTCAGGGACTACATTAGTTTTGTCTTGGTATCCTCAGTGCCTAATACAGTACCTTAAATATAGTAAGCACTTACTAAATGCTTGCTGACTGATTGCAGAATCCAAGGTTGTATCTCATAGCCTGATTTGGTGTAGAATTTAGATTAACCTAGTCACTTATCACGGTGAATGTTAAAACTCTCTTGCATTCAGGGAAGATATATAATAAAATAATAACAGTATGATATAGTAGAAAGTGAGTTGGATCTGTAGAAATTAAGATAGCTAGGTTCAAGTACCAGAAATGCAATCTTCTACCAAAGTGGCCTTGGCAATTTGCTTTAACTTTGTTGTCACTTTCAGGGTCTGTAAGATGCAAGGTGGTAAATTCACTGACATCTAGGGACCCTTCAAGCTCTAACCCTGCAATTCTTTGTAAATAGTTTTGTATAGCTCCACAGATCTGAAAATAAGCAAACAAAGCTAGAACTTTGAAGTATTCCATTTCACTGCTTGTAGGCAAGTTTTCATAAAGGTTGTATCTGCTCAACAATATGGATCACCATATCTTGTTTCTTCCCTTGGTATGTTATAAAGATAAATATATTATTGTTATACTTTAAATTATTTGAGAGAAAAATGATAAATAAATTCTAGATATTTTTAATTATCTTTATGCTTTCAACCCTTGTTATTTTATTACTTTTCTCCTGTCAGGAGAAACTAATAGTGTTTTCATGTGTTTTTTTTTTAATTTTAATGATTGATATTGTATCTAATGTCACTATCTTTTTTTCTTCCTTCCTTTCTTTCTTTCTTTCTTTCTTTCTTTCTTTCTTTCTTTCTTTCTTTCTTTCTTTCTTTCTTTCTTTCTGTCTGTATATGTACAAATATGTATGTATATATGCATGTGTATATATGTATATGTATACACACATGTGCATATATACATATGCATGTACACACATGTGTACATATATACACATTTTTGCTGAAATACATGTAAGCAAAAAATTTACGATTTTTTTTAAAGTTTGAATTTCATATTGTTGATCTTCATCTCCTTGCCCATCTTTGAGAAGCCAAGTAATTTGACATGGATTATACATGTCAAATCACGTAAAGCATTTCCATATCAGCTATGTGGCAAAAGAGAATTTAGACAAAATACCACAAGAATTACATAATTAAAAAAAAATCTATGCTTCGTCTGCATTCAGACTTCAACATCTCTCTCTTTGGAGATGGATGGCATTATTCATCACAAATATTTTGGAATTGTCTTGCGTCATTTTATGATGAGAATAGCTAAGGAATTCAAAGTTTATAATAATAGAATATTGCTTTTATTTTGTATAATGTTCTCCTGGTCCTCCTCACTTCACTTTGCATCAGTTCAAGTAGGTCTTCTCAGGTTTTTCTGTAAGCATCCTGCCCACCATTTCTTGTAGGACAAGAGTATTCCATTACACTTGTATAATACAACGTGTTCAGCCATTAACCAATTGATGGTATCCCCTCGATTTTCAATTATTGCCACCAAAAAGGAGCTCCTACAAATGTAGTTGTACAACATAGGTCCTTTTACTTTTTTGTCTCTTTGGAGTACAGATCTAGTAGTGGTATTTCTGGGTCAATGGGTATACACAGTTTTATAGACCTTTGGGCATAGTTTCAAATTGTTTTCCAAAATGGTTGGATTAATTTACAACTCTACTAAGACTGCATCATATCCTTACCTTTCTACATCCCATCGGACATTTATCATTTTCCTATCCTGTCAAATTAGCCACTCTGATATGTGTAAGGAGGTATTTCAGAGTTGTTTTCTTTTTGCCATTCTCAAATTAATTGTTATTTAGATTATTTTTTCATGTGACTATTAATAGCTTGGATGTCTTCTGAAAACTGCCTGTTCGTATCCTTTCACCACTTTCCAATTGAGAAATGACTCATATTCTGATAAATTTGAGTCAGTTTTCTATATAGTTGAGAAATGAAACCTTTATCAGAGAAACTTACTATAAATCCCCCACAGTTACAAACTAATAAGCTTATGATCTGATTTTTTAAATACAGTGATTTCTAGAAAAATGCCCATTGAGGATAAGAGAATGTTCAAATCTCTTTTTTCGAATCATGTTATCTGTAATGTTCCCCTTCTATTTTTTCTCTAGGTAACACTATTTCTAAACTGAAAAATAGTGTTAGATTTGTGGAGCATTACTCATTACTCTCCACTGAGCCTTTTCCTGAAGAGGACTCTGTTATTCCCACATACAGTACATCATCCTAATTTCCTCATCTGACTTGATCACCTAATTTCTTCCTTATTCTAGGTAAGGCTTTTCATTTTTCAGTGATTCAGTGATGATGCACTCATCTCTAGGATTTCACCTGGAGCCTAGACCATAGAGCTGAATTCTTAGCTGTTTAGCTAAATATTAATATTTACCATTTTAAGGGCACTATCATTTTTATCATGTTCATCAGATTGTCAAGTAATGTGAAGCAATGAAGGATTCCTAATAAAGACAAGTCAGGATGCCTAAAAATCATGGGGCTCTAATGGTGGGACATAGTTATAATAAAATTCATAATAGATAAATGTAACATTATTTTCTTGTGTTCAAATAATCAGTTACATATATATGAAATTGATTAGATTGACTAGAATATAATTCTTTTGAGAAAGCCATCAGAGACTGGAATGGATTCTAAAATCAATATGGTTCAATAGTGTAATTCAAATGCAATCTCATATTGAATTAATAAAATCATAGGTGGTAACAGTACTACTTTCCTCTGTCCTAGTTTTAGCCTTTTTAAAGTACTATGTTCTGTTTTGGATATCAGATTTTAGGAATAACATTGACAAATGGGAGCTTATTCACATAAGGAAAATCAGGATGATCAGGAGTCTGGAAGGATTTCACTGGAGAATCAATTGTAGAAACATGGGAAATGCCAAGGGAGCATGTTAAGTCTCATGAAGTATATTAGTAGCAGTATTCTTTTGATCCTTAAAACAGCCCTATCAGGTCTGTGATAAACATCTCATTTCTCAAATATATAGAGAACTGACTCAAATTTATAAGAATGTGAGTAATTTCCAAATTGATAAATGGTCAAAGGATATGAAGAAACTATTTTTCATCTTATAGATGAGGTTAGTGATGATCAGAGAGGCTAAGTAATGTGCCTTTGTACGAAATGGCTATTAAGTTCAAGAAGTAGTGTTTGAATACAGGTCTTCTTGAGTCCATTGCTACACTTCCCTGACTAGGGAAAAGATTTGTAGTGGGCATAATGTGGCATGATGCTTTGACATCTCATTGTTGTAGGTGACCCCTTCATGGAATTAAACCATTCCTTATGATTTCTTGACAGTTTCTTCCTATAAAGTCTTCATATAAAATCTACCCAATGAGTTCACAAGTTTCTCTAGTGTTTTATTAAAATATTTTGAGAGTTAGCACTTGAGCTATTGTGTTGTCTCCCATTCATGATTTACAAAAAAACCAACTTTGTCTTCTGAGAATTTACACCTTTGGAAAGAGTATCATGTAGGAGGGGAATTAGACTTTTCTGTGTATCACTGAAGGGTCAATGAGTGGATGTTATAATATGGTGGACTTTGGTTCAAAATAAGGAAACATTTCCTCATGGGTAGAGTTGCCTGAAAATATAACATGCTGTCTTAGGGGTTATTCTATTAAGGGAATAGAGGGAAGCTTGATTAGGGGAGTTGTTTTGTAGTGTGTCCCAAGTACCTTGTGTTTTATCTATTGAGGCACTGAGTCAGAAAGTCATGCCCTCTGACTCTGAAAAGTGTGTAAATACTATGAGGGTGAGGTTTAACTTAGAGGGCTTAGTTTTTGGAAGAAACTTTATGTACCAGATTCTGGGAAGCCACTAAGTAGCCTCCCCCCACTTTGAAAACCCAGATGTTGTTGGTGTTTCCCTCTCTGGTAAAGATGAATGCATGTTAATGGTCAGGCCATTTAGAATCACTGTTGGTTGATTTTTGATTTCTCTGAAATTTTTATTTTGATTTTCTCTGATACTTGTGGTTGATTAAAGTGATTGTTATCCCTCAAAAGTTACCTTTCCTTTTAAAGAAACACATCAAGGAACCTGTTGTGGTAGCACCCCCCCACCCTGTATGTCTTGGGGTGATTACTGATACAATTATCTTATTGCTTTGAGTACAGGCTTTATCTTTCCAACTAAACTCCTTAAAGGTGGAGAACATATTACTCTTGCATATCCATAACCCATGGAAATTTTAAACACATAGCGGGTCCCCAATAAATAGATTTTTAAACCCTCAATTCTATAGCAGTCAGTAATTATTTGTTAATATCTCTGCCTTTGTTTCTCTGTCTCTCTGTCTCTGTATGTGTCTCTGTCCTCATCACCCTGCCTCTAATAATCTCCATCTGTCTGTCTCTCCTTGTCATTATTTGTCTCTTTTAGGCAAAAGTCTCCACAAGTTCTCTTCAATACCTACGGAGTTTTACATTGATTGTAGTGTTGTCAAATGTGATTCTTTGATTTATTGGCCTAACTCTTCCCACCTTTACACTTGGGGGACAGGAGTCATATGAGAGTAAGATGGTCAGTGGTTGGAGAGGGGATATCGCCCTGATGTTACCAATGTAGATACTGAATTGCTGAAGTCTGTTCAGGCTCTAGATAGGTCAAGATTTCTCAGTCTTTTTCTCCCTCTTTCCTTTATCTCTACTAAGAGGAAAGAAACTTCTCCATGGAATGAAAGAGCCTTATCTTTGCTTCTTAGAAATCTGTTTAGTCATTATGTGTTTAAATATTCTATTTGTCTCCACTCAAATGTAATAAAAATGTTAACTACTTGCATTACTAAATTGGGTGTAATATAGTTCACATGCAGCACTGAGAAGGGACAATTAGGAATGCCTCAGAGGGAAGAAAGAGATTTAAAACAGAGGATTACTATTGGCTAGGGGCTCAGAGCCAAAGATAGACATACTTATTCAAATTTACGATTTAACAGTAAAAAGGATATATTTAGCAGGGTGTCTCTAGGAAAATAAGTCATTAGTAGTGGCTAGGTAACTACTGGCTGTGTTTGTATTGAGGTGGACATCTTCCATGCTCCTATATTTAGTTTGAAAAGAAAGTCACTCTTCTAGAGGTGGAGAGGTTAAGAAAAGACCTGAAAAGAAAGTTATACACCTAAGGGGTGGAAGGAGAACTTTGACCCACATAAAGTTAGGGACTAGAAAGAAGGATAGATACCTACATGAATGATGACCAGCATAGCATAGCAGTCACCGCTACTGTCACATCTGCATAAATGGGGAAGTTTAAAAATCATTATGGATGGTAATGATAAATATGCTCTATGTCAGCTAGGAGGTTTATAAAAACATGTTAACTTTTCTTTGGAAACTAGAAAATATTTATATTTGTTGTCATCAATAATACTAAGCAATATTTATTGACACAAGGTGTTGTTGTTGTCTCTCTTTGTGTATGTGTATGAGCAAGAGTGTGTGGGTTGAATGAACGAGCAAAGGAATGAGCCTATGCTTGCACGTTGAAAAGCACCATGTGATTTCCCTTCTCTCCTTTGTGTTGGCCTAGGGTGCCAGCTCCATGTGTTTTTTAGTTTGTGATATCATCATCTTCAGCATCAGTGCTGCTGCCAAACAAGCACAGAAGAAAACAATAGTCAGGTCTAATTTCAGGCCATTGGGAATCACATTTGTCAGCAGTAGCCACAATTTTAATGTAGAACTCGAAGGTTGGTGGCTGGAAGTACCCACCGTTTTCTCCCATTATTCTCTCATCTCTCTCCTTAATTCCTCCAAACCAAGATACACACGTATACACAAGTTCAGTAGCAATGTACCAAAAAGAAATGATTCAGAAATTGGGAAAGGGGGAATTGAATTAATGCTATGCTTCCTTCCATGTCTGGTATTCTAGGTTAAGAAAACTGAAAAAAAGGCAAAGGTAGAAGAGAAAATTGAGAAAGAGTAAGGGAGGGAGGAAAGGAGGGAGAGATAGAAAGAGAGACAGAGACAAAGAAAGAAAGAGAGACAGAGAGAGACAGAGACAAAGAGACAGAGAGAGAGACAGAGAGAGAACAGATAGACACACACATAGATAGAAAGGTACAGAGGCAAACATAAATATAGATTGGAGTGTAGGGACTACCTCAGTTATCCTCAATCACTGGGTACTATTTTGTTTTTATGTCTTTACTATCACAGAAATTGTTGGCATATGTGTGTGTGTGTGTGTGTGTGTATGTGTGTGAATTTTGAATATATGGGGCCTTTTCATTTTCCTTTAACCTTGTAGTATATTTCTAGTATTAATATCGCTGGTTGAAATGGAATTCACAGTTTTTACTTTTCTGGTTTAATTCTTGCAATTTGGAATTGCTTTCCAGAGTAATTGTATACATTCATAGCTCCATGAACAGTGTCTCAGTGTGCCTAACATTTGGGAGCAGTTCAATATAGTGCAAACAAAACAAAACAAAACCAAAACAAAACAAAACCCTGGTTTAGGTATCAGGTAATACCTGTTTTAGCTCTGGCTTTTTCTCAGACTTACTTCATGTCTTTGGGTACCTCACTTCACCTCTTTCTTTATCTGTCAAATAAGGAGGTTGAACCATATGATCTCTAAGGTCCTTGCCAGCTTTAATTATCTAGGATATTATAGCTTTGCAGCAATAAAATTGAGGCAGTGGCTGACCTCATTTCTTTAGACAGCAGTTCAAGAATTAATAAGAAATAATTCATTTATCGTATAATGCAGGAAGTATTCATTGTGTGGCAATGTGTCAGGTGCTATGGGGGAAAAAAAGAAATATCAAATCGACCCCTTTCCTTATAAAATCTATTTTCCCTTGAAACATCTATTGTATTTCTGTTGTTGTCTGACAACTCTGACAACTTATTCCAGAGAACCATAGTCTCCACTGCTGCCCTGGTCAACTACTATAGCCATGTGACTGGCCTATGGCTCTGGTAACTGCTAATACTGGGCAAACAGAGCTGCTGCTGGGACCTTCATGGCCTGGGGACATGGAAAGTATGGAGTAAAGATTGAATGCTCCATCCTATCTTATGGATAACACAACTGCTTTCTAATGAAGAACAGGTAATCAAATAGGCAATCTAGAAATGTGATGAGGAGTGGCAGGAGATCAATGATATTGACAAAAGGTATATGACAAAGATTTAGCAGTATATGGATCTGCGAGTCCAAATAGACAAATATCAACTAATTAACAATAATAATTAAACATTAATGTTGATTATTTATAATGAATTAATAATGATAACTTAAATTATGAATATTTTGAATGGTAAAAAAATGAAGGCCCAACCATTAGTTAGAGCATGGAGTCTGTTCATGAAATGAAAAACCATGAAGGGAACAATCTTGCATAAGAAAATGAGGAAATTTCACTAATTAGAAGTAAAAGGTGAAGAGCAAGACAAGAGCAGAATGTAATGATTAGGATCCAAGGCTATTGAGCGAGGCAGCCATGGTCAATAAGCTTTTTGCTTGTTTTCCTTGCTCTATGTCATTTTAAGGTAAAGGGAGACTGTATAAGATAACAATTCCCCAGGTCCGATGGACAACTGTTACTGCAATCCACTATAAACTTATAGGAACTAGTGTCTAACCGGTAACACTATACACACCTGAAAAAAAAATAAGAATAATTAAGGAAAATTAAAAGAAAAAAAGAGGACAATATTGCATAATGGATAGAGAGCCTACCTTAGGGTCAGGAAGACCTGGGTTAAAATACTATCTCTGTCACATAATGGATGTACCTGGAAAAGTCATTTGACCTACCCAAATACTCTTAGACTCTAAATTGTGTAACAGTTGCCTACTTGCACTAGTAGAGGGAATTTTCTTGTATCTATGAGGTCAATACAAAAAAAAATTCTAATCAACAGTACAAATGGTGTCATACACTTGAGGCTTTTGCTGTTTTGATCCATTCTAGTGTCATTGTTATTGATGTCTTTTTTCCAATTTTTGTGAAAACTGGTGAATTTTATGTTAATATTTCTACCTTTTTTTTCTTGGGAAGTTCTGCTGTTTGATGAGGTAATGAAAATGACATTTATTATAAAACACAAGTGATCTCATAATGTAGTCTATGTGAAGTATCTTATGATAGATACAAACAACAAATATTAGCTAGTGTGATATTATGGAAAGAACATTGGTTCTAGAACCAGAGATTGTTTTTGCTGTTCGGTCATTTTTGGTCATCTCTTTATGAGCCCATTTGGAGTTTTCTTGACAAAGATACTGGAGTGGTTTGCCATTTCCTTCTCCAAGAATCAGAGAACATAGGCTCAAATCATGGCACTGATGCTTAGTTCCTCTGTGACTGTGAGCAAATAGCTTGTCTGTTCTGATTCTCAATTTTTTCATCCATAAGATGAGTGAGTTGGACTAGATGATCTCAGGCATCTCTTCCACCTATAGATAGTTCTTGTGGGAAACAGAAGTTACTAAAGGCTGGGGTGATTCTGAAAAGTTTCCAGACAAAGGTAAGAAATGATCAAGCTTTCTGCTATATCTGATGTAGTAAAAAGAACAATGAACTGGAATTAAGGGATCTAGGTTCAAATCCTGGTTCTGCTACTTAGGCAACATTTGGTCATCTTTCTTAACATCAATTCCTTTTTAACTATATAGCATTTTAAATCTTGTGAAACATCTTACATGTATTATCCCTTCTAAATATCATGACAACCACCTGGTGTGCGTAGTAGAGGTATTGCTATTCCCATTTTCAGATTAGGAAACAGAATCATTGAGGTTAAATGATTTTCCTGTGATCACATATCAACTACAATGTCAAGGGTAGAATCTGAATGCTGGTCTTCCTTACTCTGAGTCCCAACACTGTTTCTAATTCCATTACTTTCCCTTGAGAATTCTTATGGATGAAATTCCTTTTGTAAATGTTAATGTATTTCCCAAGTCAGGGTTATTAATTAGGACTATATCAGGAATCTATGTTAAAGCTTCCATTCATATTTATGTATATGTCTCTCCTTTCTGAAAGTTCTGAACATATATGAAAATCCTAGGATCATATAGCTAGAAGGGTTCTTAGAGGTTATCCTAACCAATGAGACAATTGAGACTAAGTGAGGTTAAGTGATTTGCCCAAAGTCAGGCAGCTATAAGAAGGCAAAGCCATGTTTGGAACTGCCTACTCCAAAGCCAGTGCTCTGTATGATAGATGCTGCCCCTGTCTTTTCCCATATGATTCTTACAACACTTCTGGGAAACAGGTGGTCCAAGACTTGATGAGGTAACTGAGGTCCAGACGGGAAAATCAACTTTATCAACATCAAATAAACCTCTCACCTAAAATTCGAACTCACGTCATCCCAGTCATTATTTCACTCACCCAGGGCTATTATTTCACTCAGGTGAAATCAGTTTATACTAGAATTCAATCAGAGTTCCTCACATGGTGCTCAGGCTTAAATACACATTCACCTCAGATAACAATTACCTAAGGCACACTGAATGGAATTCGTGGTTTAAAGCTCTGACAAACCCCAGAGCTACCATTGGCTTACAGGAAATAGTGAGTCAAAATTGATTAAAATGTGTCTCCTCTTCACTGAATGGCTGATCTCCATATAGAAATCAATTAATGTTAATAATACATAATCAAATCATATTTTAGAAATTTTCACAGAACAGTAACTAAAATGTTCATCTCCTCCATGCACTTGCCAGAACTGCAGTGAGCCAAAGCTTTCCTCATTCTATGCAAATGTGAGGCCTTGTTTACAATTGGGATGGGGGCTCAGGCAGGACTTTTCCAGTGGTAGTTTTTTATCAAGTTCTGTCAGCCATTTGCTGTTGAATTTCTTGTTAACCTGAGACAGGTGCCAGTGCCATTTGTGAGGTTGTCCTATTAGCTGCTCCAGGTTGAGTGGTAGCTCAGGGAACCTAGGCCAATAATGTATGCAGATTGAGCCAGGGAGCAGAGAAAGAGATAGCTAAATGGAAAGGCTAGGGGTAGGAGGTAGGAAGATGATAGAGGAAACAGGGGAGCACTTTGAAAAGTGTGACCCCTGTGTTTTCTGGGTAAGCCACTGGAGCCCCTGTGGGCCCACATTCAGGTGATTATGGCGTACACTTATTCTTGAGTACAGCATTTTCTGCTTTGACCCTATACCACAAAACTATTCATTTCAGTAGTTACAGAATGGCTTGAACAGTTTTTTTTCTCTCTGTATTTGAATAAGTCTGCCAAGAGAAGTAAACCCTCCCTTCTTCCATTCAAATATCCATGGCTTCTACTTCCATTAGATGACATGGGAAGGTTGGATGCAATCTTTGTTTGTATGGTAGTTCAACATGAAGACTATGCCAACAGAATTCAAGTGCTAAAAGGTCATAGGATTAAAGGTCTTGAGATGTAATGGAATGTGTGTGAGCATCTCTCTAGTCCAGCCTCCTCATTCTACAGGTACAGAAACTAATACCAGGAGAGTTGAAATGACCAAATAGCTTGCTGAAGGTCACAGAGGCAGTAAGTGACAGAGCCAGGATTTGACCTAGGGCTCTGTAACTTCCAAGTTATATTCTGCACCATGCTACTTGTTACCAAGCTGAAAAGTCTTGAAGAATAACACTAGTGGTGGGTAGTGTCACTGTCATTTGAATATTTCAGGGAAGCTCCCACAAGGCAATAGGATTGTTCAACCACAGAAACTCATAAAGAACCATCCACTAAAGAAGGTAAAGAAGGAATTGTGATTCAAAAACTCATGCCAAGGAAATCACAGATGCTCAAAGAATCAAAGGAATCAATTATCTAACACCAAACTTATTCCTCTCATCTTTAAGGTTTTATAGCATTGTCCTATCAAACTATAGTTTTAAGATTCTATTATTCCTTTCCCAACCCCTAACCCTGCCCCTGGGCCCCTTATTTGTACTTGCAGTGAGGTAGACAGACATCTAAAGTCTTTTTTTTCCATTTTTCAAGCACTTACCCACGCATTCTATTTGTAGTAGGTACTTAATGAATGTGTGTCAAAGGAAGGGACTTTTATTAATAAATAAAGTGAAATATCACACCATTTTATTATTCTATTTTTTTTCAAGTTGTTCTTAGTTTGTCCAGTTCCTAGGAATAGCTACAGGATATGAAATACCTCAGGAAAAGAATAAGAGAATTTCCCCTCTGACACTGAAACTCAATTTCTAATAGGTCAGTACACTGGTTTAAATTAAATCCCCAGCTGAACCAACTACAGAATTTCTGAGTTGCTAGGACTGCAGAGGTCATCTAGTTCAACTTTTTCATGAGCCAAAATTCCCTTAATAAATGGTCAGTTAAAGTCCTCTTCAAGACCTGAAGAAAGAGATAAGTTGCTATCCTCAGCGGTAGACTATGTACTGTTGGAAAGCTATAATCAGTAGGAAGGTTTTTTTTTGTTTGTTTGTTTTGTGTTGTTATTGTTATTTACATGATCTCCATTGTGGTCCTGGACATTCTGTTATTTTTTTCTTAATTAATTTCTTTTTAGTTTTTAACATTCACTTCCACAAGATTTTGAATTTCAAATTTTCTCCCCATCTCTCCACTCCTACCACATCGACAGCATGCATTAAAATTATCCCTTGACCCTCTCTACCCTCCTTTCTATTACTCTTCTCTCTTCTTTTATCCCCTTCTCTTCTTTTTTTCCTATATGGCAAGATAGATTTCTATATTTCATTGCCTGTACATCTTATTATTAAGTTGCATGTAAAAATAATTTTTAATATTCATTTTTAAATCTTTGAATTCCAAATTCCCTCTCTTCCTCCCTCCCCACCCATCATCATTAAGAGGGCAAACAATTTAACATAGGCTTATACGTGGCAACTCTATTATTGACATGGACTAACTTTCCAATTTTCTTCTGATGGGCTGCATATATTGGAGTATAATACCCATGATTTGTCCTGACCAATACAAAGTGATAGTATTATCATCACCTTTATTCTGGACAGAACTAGTGTAATTAATACTGTCCTAGTGCATTCTAAGATTGAGTTAAATTTTTTTGGAAGTGATGTTCTCCTGTTGACTTATATTAACTATCTGGTGCAATAAAACTGCTCAATCTTTTTTTTTTCATATAACATATTTTCTAACCACATTTTCACCATTCTGTTGTTGGTAAATGAGTTTTGTATTTCCACGTGTAGAATCTGACACTTATTCCTATTGAATGTAATTTTATTAGACTGAGCTGATCATTACAGCTTGTTGAGATCTTTTTAGAACTTGGTATTGTTATCTGGCATGCCATTTATCCCTTCTAGCTTTATGTCACCTGAAAATTTAATGAAAAGTATTCTATGATCTTTAAGGTTTTATAGCTATTACTTCTAAAAATGTTGAAGAGCACAGGGTCAAAGGTATATCCCTGAGGCTCTCCAGTGGAAACATTCCCACAACTTGATTGTAACCCAGAAATTATGTTTCTTTGTTTTCAGTCATTTAACCAGTTCTTGAATTCAAAGAAGTGGACTGACAGCTAGCCTATATAGCTACATCTTGTTCACAAGTATAGCAGTAGAAATAATGAAATAAAACAATTTTCTAAAATCTAGGTATATTATTTTTTACAGCAATTAGTTACCTTATATAAAAAAAGAAATGAGATTAATCAATTTTGACCTGTTCTTGATGAAGGAATACTGTCCCTTAGAGATCACAATTTCTTTATTAAATGCTTACAAATCATCCATTTAGTTTTGTATTCTATAATTTTTTCAAAAACTCAAATCAAACTTGTAAACAATTGTTCACATATTCTCTTTATTTTCCTTAAAGGATCCTCCATTAAGTTATCATGAACTGGAAAATTTTATTCATTTTAAAGGATGGGTTTTAGGAATTTCTACATTTTGAGTAATTTGGGGGAAGGGGGCCTCTTGGGATTACAAATATCTCAGCATAATCATTTAAGAGATATTTTCTCCTCTTTCTGTAAACTCTAATCAAAGGAATTACCTTGATGGAGTGGACATGTTCCTATCAGTTATTCCTATACTGTTCAACATGAACTTTGTCTAGCTTTTGGAATTCAGAACTTCATTGATGCTTTTGAGATGAAGTGTGGTATTGATGTGGTGTGGGGTTGTTCAGAACCCTAAAATGTCAGGAAATAGGGCTGTAATTCACTTGGAATTCACTCACTCAAATCTTTTGAGAGTAAAATAACTATTGTAACTGGTGTTATTGTAATGCCAAAAGGAACAGGGGGATCTCCTAGTGAATTTGAAATTAATGAGGGGAGAGACTGATGCTGAGATACAAAAGGGATGAGATTAAGGAGTGGTAAGTAGTCTGGGGTAGGCCAGGTGCAAGAAACAGTGAAAGGAAAGTCAAGTAGGCTAATTAGGGAACCTACATGGTATAAAGGAGTTGTCCTATCTGCAAGTAGTCTGGGGTGGGCCAAGAATCACAGTACAAGGAACGTCAGGCAAGTTAATTAGGAGATCTAGGTGGGTGGGCCAGTTGCCTTGGGCAGAGAAGCCAGTGATCTGGGTTGCTGAAATGTATGGTAAAATTATGGGACCGTGTTGTTTTCAAAGACATGGTCTTTTCCTTGTGGGTTCCATTACCCCATCGGTATAATAATTATTATTAATAACCATAATAGAAACATAGGTGTTATTTCTATCTCTATTGTACTGATGAGGAAACTGAAGCAAACAGAGGTTAAGTGACTTGCCTAAGGTCACACAGCTAGTAAGTGTGATATTCCATCCACTATGCCACTTAGTTGCCTATGTTGGAGCCATGTAAACCTGGGTTCCAACCAACCTGTGACCATGCTCAAGTTCCTTAAATTCTCAGGGATACAAAAAACTGTTTACAGCTATAAGTTACACATTGTGTTTGTCCTTTGTTGCTGAAGAAGACCATACCATCAGAGAAATGATGACATGACTTGCACTTTACTTTGTTTTGAGTGAGGGAGAGCTGTGCAGATCACCAGCTTCACTTCTCCTCCAGAGCCATCTGAATCCAGTAACTTGCTATTCCTCAGGATGACTGAAGATGACCCAGGATGCACTGGAAGACCTTGGGCCCTTTAGGCCAAGGACTTTGCAGGTACTCACTTAGGGTGAAGCAACACTCATACATTGAATAGGCCTGTTTAAGAAGTTGCCAGGGCATGGCCCCTTTAATGAGGTCAAGAAAAGAAAGAATCAGGCTGGATGGGAAACAGTAATTGAGGTCAGCCTCAGAAGAAGGATGAAATTTCCTTATCATGAGTTCCTTATATCAAGGTCTGGATATATAGGTCTGGATCAAAACTACAAAACAAAAGGACAACTTTATTTTTAAACATTTAAAGATTACTTACCAGGGTTATGATATAGTATAGTATAGTATTGTGCTAGACCAAACAATAGAGAAGATGCAAAGTTTGCATAATGCATAGTCCTTGTAGTCCTAGAATTTACAATTTGGGGAGGGCTACAAGAAGTGGAGAAGAACACATATGTTGGTAGAATATCATAACTCCCTGAATTACTGATGATAATGATAAGCATTGGTATTTGAGTTGGACTTTATAGAATGAATATAGGTGAAATAGAAGAACAATGAGAGGGAGGATATTCTAGAGACAGGGAACAGTAAGAAGAAAATCCAGTACATTTTTAGTGAAGAGAAAGTAGTTCAGAGTGCATTGAGCAAATTGATGAGAAATAAAACTGAAAATGTTGTTAGTACCAGATTCTGGAGGGCTTTATATATCAAATTATTTTGAAATTTGCTTGAGGAATAATCAAGAACTATTGAATATTTGAACAGAGGAGCAATATTATCTCATTTACATGTTGCAATTCTCACAGAAATGTTTGGGACAGATTGAAGGGACTGGTAGAAATAGCATTCCAACCACCCCACCCCCCCCCAAATACTCTTCTCTAAATTTTTCTTCAAAGGCATTGAAACTGTCATTGAAATTTGAGTGGTTCAGAGGACTAAGTATCTTGGTATTGATAAAGTTTCTTGGTCAACGGGATAAAAAATAGGCAAGATACAAGATTCTGGAGCCTTTCCTGAGTCTTCAGACCCTAGGACAGCCCCAGAAACAACACTGTGAAGGTGAACTTAATTGGATCAAAACTTTATCTTGGAGAAACAGCTCTTTCCTGCTTTAAATACTCTTCTTCTGCTACAACTAAATAAACCTTCTTTTGTTAACTGTTAATTGGATTACAATTGTCTAAGGTTCTAATTTTATGTCTAATCAATTCACCAATCTGAGAGAGGTCAGGACTACTACAAAAATGAAAAAGTACATGTAAAAAAAACTAGGAATTTATTATTGAGGTGAATGATACTGAAGGTCTGTTATGAGGTGGGTAACTATAAGAACAGAGAAGTTGACACACATAAGACAGACATTGTAGGAATTAAATCAACAAAACTTGAAATGTCACTACCTTTCTCAAAAATATCTAATGAGGGAAGGGGAGCCAAGATGGCATGTAGAGGAGGACTGACCTGCTGCTGTAGTGGTCCCCCCATAGCCCATAAAATACTTGTAAAAATGAGTCTAAACAAATTCTAGAGCAGAAGAAGTCACAAAATGACAGAACAAAAGAGATTTCCAGCCCAAGAAGGCCTGGAAGGTCACAGGAAAGGTCTATCACACTGGACTCAGGGCAGAGCAAAGTGCAGCCTTGGCTGTGCAGTGCTGCACAAACAGGATTGGAGCAGGCCTCATCACATGGAATCATGGGTATTAGCTGTGGTTCCCAGATTCCTCAACCCACAAACCCCAAAGACACCTTCAAAGGTCAGTGAGAAATCTCTTTCACCTGGGTGAGACAGGAATGCTGCCCAACCCTGGTTACAGGGCAGCTTATGTCACTGGGGCAGGAGCCTGCATTTTAGCAGTTCTCAGCCTAAAGACCTTGGGAGAATCCCACTTCTGATCTGGGTCTCAAACCTGAGTGGTAGTCCTTGGGTGAGGAGGAGAACTGATCTGGTGGAGCTGGTGGAGGCTCTGGAGAGGGAATTCTACTTACAGATCCTGGGCAGAAAAGCTTGTGGTTGCTCACAGACCACAAAGCAGGCCATGAGAGGAGTAAACTCCCCTTCTTTGACTGGCCACCTTAGAGGTACTGTGAACTTACAGTTCCCTAGAGTATATCTTCCACTTGACAAGGGACTCAGAAGTCAAGTAACAGCCTGGGGAAATGCTTAAGAAAGGAAAAAAATAAGATTATAGAAGTTTACTTTCTTGGTGAACAGGTATTTTCTTCCATCCTTTCCGGTGAGGAAGAACAAGGCATACCATCAGAGGAAGTCATAAAAATCAAGGCTTCTGCATCCCAAACCTCCAAAAAAAATTAGGAATTGGTCTCAGGCCATGGAAGAGCTCAAAAAGGATTTTGAAAGTTAAATAAGAGAGATGTAGAAAAAATTTGGAAGAGAAGTGAAAGCAATGCAAGAAATCATGAAAAGCAAGTCAATAGCTTAGTAACAGAGAACCCAAAATATGCTAAAGAAAATAACACCTTTAAAAATAGACTAACCCAAATGGCAAAGGAGGCCCAAAAAGCCAAAGAGAAGAAAAATGCTTTAAAAAGCATTTTGAGCTAAACGGAAAAGGAGGTTCAAAAGCTCACAGAAGAAAACAGTTCTTTAAAAATTATGGTTAGCCAAGAAATTACAAAACAAAACCAAAAGAATGAAAAAATAGAAGAAAATGTGAAATATCTCATTGGAAAAACAACTGACCTAGAAAATAGATCTAGGAGAGACAATTTAAAAATTATGGGACTACTTGAAAGGTATGATCAAGACAGGAGTCTAGGCATCAATTTTCATAAAATTAACATGGCAAACTGCCTTGATATTCTAGAACCAGAGGGTAAAATAGATATTGAAAGAATTCACCAATCACTTCCTGAAAGAGATCCCCAAAGAAATGGGCCTAGGAATATCGTAGCCAAATTCCATAGCTCCCAGGTCAAGGAGAAAATATTGTAAGTAGTCAGAAAGAAACAATTTGAATATTATGGAAATATAATTGGGATAACACAAAATTTAGCAGTTTCTACATTCAGGGATCAATAGGCTTGGAATATGATATTCCAGAAGTCAAAAGAACTGGGATTAAAACCCAGAATCACTTACACAAAACTGAGTGTATTCCTTCAGAGGAAATAATGATCACTCAATGGAAAAGAGGACTTTCAAGTACTCTTAATGAAAAGACCAGTGCTGAATAGAAAATTTGACTTTCAAACACAAAAATCAAAAGAAGCATGAAAAGGTAAACAAGAAATAAAAATCATAAGGGACTTACTAAATTTGAACTGTTTACATTCCTACATGGAAAGATAACATTTGTAACTTTTGAAACTTTTCTCAGTATTTGGGTAGATTGAGGAATTATGCACATATATAAAGACAGAGGGCACAGGGTGAGTTGAATAGGAAGGGATGATATCTAAAAAAGTAAAATTAAGCAGTGAAAGAGGAATATATTGGCAGGAGAAAGGGAGAAGTGAAGGAGGACAAATTATCTCTCATAAAAGAGGCAAAATAAAGCGTTTTCAATGGAGGGGAAAAACAGGGAGGTGAGAGGAAAAAAGTAAAGCTTGCTCTAATCATATTGACTTAAGTGGGAAATAACATGCATACTCATTTTGGTATGAAAATTTCTTTCACTGTAGGAAAATAGGGGAGAAATGAATAAGTAGGGGGTGGGAGGATGACAAAAGGGAAGGGAAATGGGAGGACAGAATAATTAGAGGTAAGAACTTTTGGGGAGGGACAAGGTCAAAAGAGAGAATAGCCTATATTAAATTGCTTCCCTTCTCAGCGGGGATGGGTGGGGAGGGAGGAAAGTAGAGAAGTTGGAACTCAAAGTTTAAGGAATGAATGTTGAAAATTGTTTTTGCTTGCATCTGGGAAATAAGAAATCCAGGTCATGGGGTATAGAAAAATATCTTTCCCTACAAGAACAGAGAGAAGATGTGGATAAGGGAAGGGAAGGGTGTGATAGAAAGGAGAGTATATTGGGGAAAGGATAATAAGAATGCACAGTGTCTTGGGGTCATGGAGGGTACAGATGGGAAGAAAATTTGGAACTCAAAATCTTCTGGGAATTAATGTTGAAAACTAAAACTAAATAAATTGATTAAAGAAAGAAAAAAAATAAACATGTCTAATGACCCCACATTTCCATGTCTCAAGTTAATTCTGTCCTAATTTCATTACTGATGAATGTCTCTGAGGGTCCAAATTTTGACATAATTTTCAACAAACCCTCAATACTCACAATATCACCAGTCTTGGTGGTTTGTAATTGTGTTTATGTAGTTCCTAGGTTTGTTGTTGCAGATAGACATTGAAAAGTTTTATGTTATCTAGTTATTTTAAATGTCTTGCTGTTGAACTTTGTTGGTAATATGTAGAAATTGATGACTTATATGGATTTATTTTATATCCTGCCACTTTGCTAAAGTTATTCAGTGTTTTAAGTAGTTTTCAGTTGATTTTCTAGAATTCTCTAAGTAAACCATCATATCATCTGCAAAAAATGATAATTTCTTCATTGCGTATTCTAATCCTTTCAAATACTTTTTCTGCTTTTAGTACTAAAGCTAATATTTCTAGTACAATGTTAAATAATAGTGGTAATAATGGTAATCCTTGTTTCACCTCTCATCTTATTGGAAATGCTTTTGTCTTATTGCCATTACATACAGTGCTTGCTACTGGTTTGCAATTGATTCTGCTTCTCATTTTAAGGAAAGCTCAGTTTATTCTATGCTTTCTGGTGTTTTTAACAGGGATAAGTGCATTATTCTGTCAAAATTTTTTTCTACATCTATTAATAGTATCTGATGACTTGTTTTAGTTTTGTTATTGATATGGTCAATCATGCTGATAATTTTCCTAACACTGAAACAGCTCCACATTCCTGGTACAAATCTTACTTGGTCAGAGTATATTATTGTGGAGAAATCTCTCTTTTCCAGTATCTTATTTAAAATTTTTGCATCAAAATTCATTAGGAAAATTGGTCTATGACTTTTTTCTCTGTGTAGGCTCTTTCTAGTATCAGAACCATATTTGAATCATTAAAAAGAATATGGACCATGTGGTGGAACCAAGATGGTGGAGTAGAAAGATTCACATATGCTAGCTCCGAAACCACAGACCATAATTACCTGTAAAGAGGAACTCCCAACAAATTCTGGAGCAGTGGAAGCCTCAGAGCAATGGAGTGGAGGATATTTTTGTTCCAGAGAGCCCTAAAAAAACGGCTCCAAAGGTCCATCACACCCTGGCACCAGAGCAGAGCCCAGCCCTGCCTTGGCTGCACAGCATTGAGAGGAGCAGATCTGAGCAGGCTTCAGGGACAGAATCTCCAGTGGCTGCGCAGGTCCCTCCACCCACAGATACTGCAGCCTGGTGAGAGATCTCTTTTAGGCTGGCTGAGGGTGGAGCAGGGTGTCTTCATAACACAGACCCCCTCAGGAAGCAGCAGCGGAGGACAGGGGCTCCCAAAGCAGACAGGAACTCGGATCCATTACTAAAGATCTCCGCATAAACCTCCCTGAGGGAACTGAGCCTTGTGAGGTGGCCCTGCCCCCACCTGAGAACCTGAATTTAATCTTACATTGAATAGCAGCCCTCCCCCCTGCTGAAAGCCCTGAGGCTGGGAAGCAGCATTTGAATCTCAGACCTCAAGCACAAGCTGGGCAGATCAAGAAGTGAGGCAAGGGTGGAGCGGAATCTCAGAAGTCAAGTAACTGGCTGGGAAAATGCCCAGAAAAGGGAAAAAAAAAATAAGACGATAGAAGGTTTCATTCTGGTCAACAGATATTACCTCCTTTCGTTTCTGATGAGGAAGAACAATGTTTACCATTAGGTAAAGACATAGAAGTCAAGGCCTCTGTATCCCAAAAATCCAAAATAGATATCCAATGGGCTCAGGCCATAGAAGAGCTCAGAAAGGATTTTTAAAATCAAGTTAGACAGGTGGAGGGAAAACTGGGAAGAGAAATGAGAAAGAGGCAAGAAAAGCATGAAAAATGGGTCAATACCTTGCTAAAGGATACCCAGAAAAATGCTAAAGAAAATAACACCTTGAAAAATAGGCTTACTCAATTGGCAAAAGAGGTTCAAAAAGCCAATGAGGAGAAGAATGCTTTCAAAAGCAGAATTAGCCAAATGGAAAAAGAGGTTCAAAAGCTCACTGAAGAAAATAGTTCTCTCAAAATTAGAATGGAACAGATGGAGGCTAATGACTTCCTGAGAAACCAAGAAATCACCAAACAAAACCAAAAGAATGAAAAAATGGAAGAGAATGTGAAATATCTCATGGGAAAAACAACTGACCTGGAAAATATATCCAGGAGAGACAATTAAAAAATTATGGGACTACCTGAAAGCCATGATCAAAAAAAGAGCCTAGACATTATCTTTCATGAAATTATCAAGGAAAACTGCCCTGACATTCTAGAACCAGAGGGCAAAATAAGTATTGAAGGAATCCATCCATCACCGCCTGAAAGAGATCCAAAAAGAGAAACTCCCAGGAACATTGTGGCCAAATTCCAGAATTCCCAGGTCAAGGAGAAAATATTGCAAGCAGATAGAAAGAAACAATTCCAGTATTGGGGAAATACAATCAGGATAACACAAGATCTACCAACTTCTACATTAAGGTATTGAAGGGTGTAGAATAGGATATTCCAGAAGTCAAAGGAACTAGGACTCAAACCAAGAATCACCTACCCAGCAAAACTGAGTATAATGCTTCAGGGGAAAATATGGTCTTTCAATGAAACAGAGGACTTTCAAGCATTTTTGATGAAAGGACCAGAGCTGAAAAGAAAATGTGACTTTCAAACACAAGAATGAGAAGAAGCATGAAAAAGTAAACAGCAAAGAGAAGTCATGAGGGACTTACCAATGGTGAACTGTTTACATTCCTACATGGAAAGACAATATTTGAAACTCTTAAAAGTTTTCAGTATCTGGGTAGTTGGTGGGACCACACACACACACACACACACACACACACACACACACATGTACACTTATGTTCATGCACACACACATACACACGCATGCACGCACACAGAGACAGAGAGCACAGAGTGAATTGAATAGGATGGGATCATATCTTAAAAGAAGTTAAGGTAAACGGTGAGAGAGAAATGTAGTGGGAGGAGAGAGGGTGAAATGGAATGGGGTACATTATCTCTCATTCAAGAGGCAAGCAGGAGACTTTTAGTGGAGGGAAAAAGAGGAAAGCTGAGAAAAAAACATGAAGTTTACTCTCATCACATTCGACTAAAGGAAGAAATAAAATGCATACTTATTTTGGTATGAAAACTTATCTCACAATACAGGAACGTGGGGGAGAAGGAGATAAGTAGGGTGGGGAGGATGATGGAAGGGAGAGCAATGGAAGGAGGGAGCAATTAGAAGTCAACACTTGGGGAGTGACAGGATCAAAAGAGAAAATAGAAACAATGGGGGGCAGGATAGGATGGAGGGAAATATAGTTAGTCTTACACAATATGACTATTATAGAAGTCATTTGCAAAACTACACAGATATGGCCTATATTGAATTGCCTGCCTTCCCAAAGAGAATGGGTGGGGAGAGAGGGATAGGGAGAAGTTGGAACTCAAAGTTTTAGAAACAACTGTCGAGTATTGTCCTTGCTACTAGGAAATAAGAAATGCAGGTAATGTGGAGTAGAAAGTTATCTGGCCCTACAGAACAAAAGAGAAGATGGGGACAAGGGAAGGGAGCGATGATAGAAGAGAGGGCAGATTGGTGATGGGGGCAATTAGAATGCTTGATGTATTGGGGTGGGGGAGGGGACAAATGGAGAGAAAATTTGGAACCCAAAATTTCATGAAAATGAATGTAAAAAGTTGAATAAATAAATTTATATTAAAAAATAAATAAAAAATAAAAAAAGAAGAATGTGATAGGATTCCTTCTTCACCAATTTTTCTGTGTAGTTTATATAGTATTTAAATTTATTATTTTCTAATTATTTGATAGATTGCACTTGTAAATCCGTCTTGACCTCGAGATTTTTTTCTTAGGGAGGTCATTGAAATCTTGGTCAGTTTTTTTTTTTTTTCTTAAATGAGGTTATTTACTTTATGTCCTCTTCTGTTAATCTGGGCAATTTATATTTTTGTACATATTCATCCATTTTAATTAGATTATCAGATTGATTGGCATACATTTGGGCAAAATAGTTCCTTATTATTTCTTTAATTTTTTCTTCATTGGTGACGAATTCACTTCTTTGGTTTTTGATACTAATAATTTGCTTTGCTTTCTTTTTTTAAAAAATATAAAATCAAGCTATCGTTTATTTTATTGCTTTTTTAAATAAAACTAGCTCTTAGTTTTACTTATTAGTTCAACAGTTTTTTTATTGACAGTTTTATTAATCTCTCATTTGATTTTCCAGATTTGTAATTTAATATTGAATTGAGTATTTTTAACTTTTCTTTTTCTACTTTTTTAGTTCCAAGTCCAATTTACTTTTTTGCTCTTTCTCCATTCTGTTCATGTAAGTATTCATAGATATAAAAAATTCCTCTAAGATTTGTTTTTCTCATACCATAAATTTTGTTATGTTGCCTCATTGGTTTTTTTTTGATAAGTTATTTGTTGTTTCTGTAACTTAGTATTTTATCCACTCATTCTTTAGGATTAGATTATTTAGTTTCCAATTAATTTTTACTTTTTTTCCATGTTTATTACACATAATTTTATTGCATCCTGATATGAAAAAGGTTAATATTTTTGCCTTTCTGCATTAGATTGTGAGATTTTCATGTCCTAAAATATGGTTAAGTTTTGTGTAATTGCCATGTGTAACTGAAAAGAAAAGATATATTCTTTTCTATCCCCTTCAGTTTTTTCCACAGGTCTATCATATCTAACTTTTCTAAAATTCTGTTTACCTCCTTAACTTCTATCTCCTTTATTTTGTGGTTACATTTATCTAGTTCTGAGAAGGTGAGGTTGAGGTCTCCCATTAGTATAGTCTTGTTGTCTGTTTCTTTCTGTAGGTCACTCACATTGTCCTCTAAGAATTTTAATTCTATGCCACTTGGTGTATATATGTTCATTATTAATATTACTAATTATTATATAAATTATTATATAAATATATAATAATTATTATAATATTATATATAATATATAATAATTATATAAATATTACTAATTACTAATATTACTATTATTATTGTCTCCAGTAACTTTTAGCAAGATGTAGTTTCCTTCCCTGTATCTCTTAATTGGACCTATTTTTGCTTTTGCTTTATGTGAAATCAGGATTACTACTCTTGCTTTTTAAAAAAATCAGATAAAGGATCATATATTCTGCTCCAGCCTTTTACTTTTACTCCATGCATATGTCTTGGTTTCAAATGTGCTTCTTGTCAACAATATATATTATGGTTCTGTTTTGTTTAATCCACTCTGCTATCCATTTCTGTTTTATGGGAGTGTTCTTCCCATTCACATTCATAGTTATGAATACTAACTATATTTCACTACATTCTATTTTCCCCCTACTTATACTTTTTAATCTCCTTTCACCCTGTTCCTCTTCACCAGTGTTTTGCTTCTGACCACTAACTCCCTCAGTCTGCCCTCCCTTCTATCAGCTTCAGGTTTTTATACCTTTTCCCTTCCTACTTATGCCCTCTCTTTTATCATTTTCCCCTTTCCCTTTCTCCTTTCCTCTCCTACTTCCCTATAGGGTAAGACAAATTTGTACACCTAGTTCAGTGTGTATGCTATTCCCTTTGAGATAAATCTAAAAAGAGTATGGTTCAAACAATGCTCACTCCCTCCTTTCTTTCCCTCTACTGTAATAAGTCCTTTATACCTCTTCATGTGATATAATTTACCCCATTTTGTCTTGACATTCCTCTTCTCTTAATACAATCCTTCTTTTAATCCCTTATTTTTCATACCATGATATAAAAGTTAATTTATACCCACACTCTCTAAGTATACTACTTCTAACTTCTTAAAAGAGATATTTTTCAAGTTACAAGTATCATCTTCCTGTGTAGGGATATAAATTGTTTAATCTTATTGAACAACATGTTATTCTTGTTTTTCCTTTCTTGATTACCTTTTTATGTTTATCTTGAATCTTGTATGTAAAGATCAAATTTTCTGCTTAGCTATGGTCTTTTCACCAGGAAATCTTGAACACCCTCTATTTTCTTGAATATCTCTCTTTACCCCTGAAAAATTTATGCTCAACTTTGACAGATACTTAGTTCTTTGTTGTAATGCAAGCACCTTTGAATTCCAGAATATCATATTCCAAGCTCTCTGTTCATTTAAAGTAGAAGCTGCTTAATCCTGTGTTATCCTTAGTGTGACTCATTGATATTTGGATTATTTCTTTCTTATTACTTGTAGTATTTTATCCTGGATGTTTTAATTCTGAAATTTGGCCATAATACTACTTGGAGTTTTCATTTTGGATTCTTTTTCAAGAGATGATCAGTGGATTCTTTCAATGACTCTTTTACCCTCTGGTTCTAGGATATTAGGGCAGCTTTCCTTTATAGTTTCTTGATACATGCTAAGAAGGCTTTTTTTAATCATGAGATTCAGGAAGATAAATTATTCTTAAATTATCTTTCCTTTATCTATTTTCCATGTCAGCTTTTTTTCCAGTGAGATATCTTACATTTTCTTCGACTTTTTCATTCCTTTTATCTTTTTTGACTAATTTTTGATTTCTTAGTGTTAGCTTCCACTTTCATAGTTCTAATTTTTAAGGAATTATTTTCTTCAGTTTTGTATGTCATTTCCCATTTGGTCAATTCTACTTTTAAATGACATGTTTTCTTCAGTGAATTTGCCCTCCCAATTTGACCAATGCTATGTTTTAAGGGGTGGTTTTCTTCAATTATATACTTCCTTTTACAAGTTGTTGACTTTTTTTCATAATTCTCCTGCGTAACTCTCATTTCTTTCCCCAAATTTTCATTTGCCTTTCTTATATGACTTTTAAAGTCCTTCTTTTATGCTCCTTCAAGAAGACTTTTTGGGCTTGCGACCAATTCATATTCTCCTTTAAGGCTCCACATGAAGGCATTTTGACATTACTGTCCTCTTCTGAATTTCTATTTTGATCTTCCCTGTGGCCATTGTAGCTTTCTATCGCCAGGGCTCTTTTTGTTTTTTGCTATTTTTTTTTAACGTTGAGCTCTTCTCCTGGGGAACAGGAGGCACTATCTCAAACTTCTTGTCCCGGGGTTCAAGAATCTTGTCACCATGCCAGGATCTCAGGTACTTGGCTTGGCCAGATACTATCTTTCCTAAGTTGTGGTAGGCTGCACTCCCCTTTTACCTATGTGAGACAGAACATTCCTGCAATCTTTATAAGTTGTCTTAAGCTTGAAAATTGTTTCACACCATCATTTTTACGGGTTCTGATGTACCAGAATCGATTTAGCGTCTTGTTTTAACATTATTTCTGAGAGAAACTGGGGAGAGCTCAGGTAACTTCCTGTCTTCTCTCTACTGTCTTGGCTCCACTTCTCACATGGACTATTCTTTTTTTAATATATAAATTTATTTATTTTTAGTTTTCAACATTCACTTCCATAAGTTTTAAATTTCCTCCCTTTCTCTTCCCTCCCCCCTCCCCAAGATAGATGCAATCCAGTATAGGCTCTACATATACATTTTTATTAAATATAATTTCACATTAGTCATGTTGAGTAGAGGAATTAGAAGAAATAGGTAGAACTATGAGAAAGAAAAAAGAAAGTTAAGCTAAACTAAACAAAAATTGAAAAAGAGACCATATACTATGCTTCAGTCTGAATTCAGACTCTATATATCTTTCTGTGAATGTAGATGGCGTTTTTTATCATGAGTTTTTTGGAGTTGTTTTAGATCCTTTCATTGCTGAGAAGACCTAAGTCTTTCAAAGTCAGTCATCCCAAATTGTGGCCGTTACAGTGTACAATATTCTTCTAGTTCTGTTCACTTCACTCAGCATCAGTTCACGTAATTTTTCCAGGTTTTTCTGAGGTGTGCCTGGTTATCACTTCTTACAGCACAATTGTACTCCATTATGTTCATATACCACAACTTGTTTAGCCATTCCCCAATTGATTCATGTGAACTATTCTTGCCCAACCTGTGGTAGAGCCTTCTGAGATGTATTGCTCTGATTGACCCCTGTCAGAAACACTGTACCTGGATTCCAATGTGTCAGTACTACCTTAGTCCTCTTTAAGAATGGAGAACAACTACTGATTCACCAACTAACCATGCCTTTTATATTAATATGTTTTCCAGGCTTCACATCATAGAGCACCACCTCCTTTGTGAACATCTCCTATTCCCTTGGCTTTCACTACTTTTTCTCCTAACATTACCTTGTATTATACTTATCTATACATAAATTCTCAGCTAGAAAGGTTTTGTAGTGGGATAAAACAAGAGGAGATTTTCACTAATAATTTCCACAAAGGGAGGGAATAGTCCAGCTACAGCCTCCATGGTTGTAGGAGGATAGTGAATGCCAGCCTAAGAGAAGTATCAGAAGGTCTTTGGCAAAGAGAGGGTCAAATTTTGTGAATGCAAGGTTGATACTATGCAAGGAACATTGGGGGTGATGGTTATTCTATATAATATCATAAGCCTGCAGAAGGTTAAGTGCTAGTGTGAGGGCAACAGTTAGCACTGAGATAACTGTCATCAAGAAGAATAAATAGACTTTCCTGGGCAAAAGGATAGCCTTACAGAGAAAGCATATTCCTTTCCTCAGATGCTTGTGTCCTAGGGCAAGATACTGTTCACCCTATGCCAGTTCAGTTTTGTCTAAGTACAAATTATATCCTTCTAACAGATTGTAAGCTCCTGGAGAGCAGAGATTGTTTTTCATTTTTGTCCTTATATTCAAGAACTTTAGATATTGTAGGGATATAAACAATGTTTGCTGATGACTTGGTAACACACTGGATATAAAAATGAAGAATAAATAATGCTAAAAATACAAACATAAAATGTAACCAAAAGCAATCCCAATATTGTAAGTATGAGAGGAATGAAACTCCCTATCACCACAAGTTTTCCTAAGGAGACTACAAAGCAAATCATAGAGGGTTCTTACACCAACTGAGGAACTGGGATAGATATTCTTTTACCTCTCTCACCTTACTGAGATTGTGCATATTTATTACATTTGGAAGGAAGAGAATTTTCCAGAATTTCTGGCAAATCATTTCTCTCTCTGTTGGCTAGAAAGTCTCCTCTCCATTTTGTGCTGTGTGAAAAATTTCTACTGTTCATCTCATAGTATTGATGGGAGGAGGTAAGACCTATCTGTATCCTCTACTTTGCAGCAACCACTGGTTTAAGCAGTTCTTTTGGGACTGATATTGTTGATAGCATTAGTTTTTTTTTTTTCCTCTTTGCTTTTGTTCTGTTATTGTTGAATATAATTTGCTATTTATAATATTGTGTAAGGTCTTAACAATTGATCATTTTAATTTTTTAATGTGTTTATAATCATTGCCTCATTGCTTTCTGTGCATAAAATGGGGGAAGATTTTCGTTAAAACAGTGCCATCCATCTTATTTATGAGATTTTGCTAGGTAAGTTATGTTCTGTTTTCCTATTCTTTTGATCTCAAAATATGACCTCTTTGATAATATAAACACTAAAATTTTAACAAAGAAATGGCTCAAGTATCTATTTCTTTATTCACATGGTATGTGAGAGGAAAGAAGGAACATGAGAAAATATTAGATCACTTAAATGAATCTGATTCAATTGAAAAAAAAAAGACATGTATTACAGCATCTTGTGCAGTATGCTGTGTGTGGTGTTGTGTATACTAAAACAGTATAAAAAACCCTGCTCTCAAGGAGCATTGATTCTCCTGGAAGGAAAGCAGCATTTGGATGCATGGTTAATGTAGTACTTGCTGAATAAATTGCAATATAAGTAAATCATGAATATATACATAATGCAGATAAATAATTGTAATAAAGGTTGAATACGAATAGTCTTATTTAGGAAGATCAGAAAAGTGATTCAAATAATGTAGTTCCTCAGTTAAAACTTGAAAGAAGCTAAGAATTCTAATGGGTAGAAATGAGAAGAGAAAACCAGTTACAAGGGCCAGTGGTTACAAAAGGAAAGAGGCAAAGGAGAGAATGCTGAGTGTGGGAAATAATAATTAAAAAAAACAAAAACAAAAACGAAAAAAACAAGGTTGGCTGGAATCATGTAGCTTATATGAAGCAGTTTTGTTCAGTTGTTTTAACTTGTGTTTTACTTTTTATGAACCCATTTGGCAAAGATAATGGAGTGGTTCGCCATTTCTTTCTGTGACATATTTTACAGACAAGGACCTAAAGGGGAGACTGTTAAGTGACTTGTCCAGAATCAGTTAGTAATTTTTTTAAATTGAATTATTTTATTTGTTTTCCATGTTGGACAATCACTTCCATATATCCTAGATTATTTTTCCACTCCCTATCCATTATTCCTCCCTCCCTACCCAATCCCTCCCTGAGATGGCATACAATCTTATATAAGTTCAACACGTACATTCCTATTAAATGCATATTGCACAGAAGGATTAAAATAAATGAGGGAAACCATGAAACAAAACAAAACATAATACAAAAGAAAATGGGCTGTTTCTGTCGGCTATCAAATTCCATAGTTATTCCTCATTATGTGGAAGGTGTTTTTGCCTCAAAAGTTCGTTTGAAATTTTTTAAATCCATGCATTTCAATGAAGTACTAAGTCTACCAGAAAAATTTCTCACACACTGTGGTTGTTGCCACAACAAAGTTCTGGTTCTGCTCCTTTCACTCAGCATCAGTTCATATACATCTTTCCAGGCTTCTCTGAAGTCTTCCTGTTCATCGTTTTTCATAGCACAATAGTATTCCATTACATTCATATACCACAACTTGTTCAGCCATTCCCCAATTGACAGACATCCTCTTGATTTCCAGTTTTTGGCCACCACAAAGGGAACTGCTAAAAATATTTTTTGTACATGTGGGATGCTTTCCATTTCTATGATTTCTTTGGGATAGAGTTCCAGGAGCAATATTTCTGTGTCAAAGGGTATGCACATTTTTGTACCCCTTTGTGAATAATTCCAAACTGCTCTCCAGAATGTTTAGATCAGTTCACAGCTCCACCAAGAATGAATTAGTGTTCCAACTCTCCCACATCTTCTCCAACATTGATCATCTTCCTGTTTTGTCAGGTAGACAATCTGATAGGTGTGATGTGGTACCTCAGAGTTGTTTTGATTTGCATCTCTCTAATCCATAGTGATTTAGAATATTTTTCATATGATTATAGATAGCTTTAATTTCTTCCTCTGAGCATTCTGTTTACATCGTTTGACCATTTATCAATGAGAGAATTACTTGTATTCTTGTACACTTGACTCAGTTCTCTCTATATTTTAGAAATGAAGCATTTATCACAGACATTAGTTCCAAAAATTCTTTCCCAGGTTTCTGCTTCCCTCTTAATCTTGTTTAGATTGGGTTTATTTGTGTAAAAACTTTTCAATGTAATATAATCAAAACCACCCATTTTGTACTTCATAATGCTCTTTATCTCTTGTTACGTCATAAAGTTCTCCATTCTCTATAAATCTGAGAAATACACTATTCCTTGCTCCCCTAAATTGTTTATAGTATAATTCTTTATACCTAGATCATGTATCCATTTGAACTTTATTCTTATGTGTGAGGCATTAGTCTATGGCCAGTTTCCTCCACAGTGTTATCCAGTTTTCCCAGAAATTGTTTACCTAATTTACTTATTTATTTTTAGTTTTCAGCATTCATTTCCACAAAATTTTGAGTTCTAAACTTTCGACCCATCTCCTCCCTCCCTCACCCCAAAACACTGTGCATTCTGGTTACCCTTTCCTCCAATCTACCCTCCCTTCTATCACAACCCTCCTTTTCCTTATCCCCATCTTCTCTCTTTTCTTGTAGGGCAAGATAGATTTTTACATCCCATTACTTGTATTTCTTATTTAACAGTTATATGCAAAAACAGTTCCTTGCATTCATTCTTAAAATTTTGAGATTCAACTTCTCTCCCATCCTCCCTCACCACCCATCACCACTGTGAAGGCAAGCAATTCAATATAAGCTACATATGTGGAGTTTCACTAAAGACTTCCATAATAATCATGTTGTGAAGGACTACCTATATTTCCCTCCATCCTATCCTCCCCCCCATTTATTCTATTCTCTCTTCTGACCATATTCTTCCTCAAAAGTGTTTACTTCTAATTACTCCCCTCCTCTCATTTGCCCTCGCTTCTATCACACTCCCTACAATCCACTTAGCCCTTTCTCCCCTTCTTTGCCATAGTATAAGATAGATTTTCATACCAAATTGAGTGTGGATGCTATTCCCTCCTTAACCCAAATGTGGTGACAGTAAGTTTCACTTTTTCCCTCTCACGTTCCCCTTTTCTCCTCCATTGAAAAAGCTTCTTCTTGCCTTTTTTATGAGAGATAATTTGCCTCCTTCCAATTCTCCCTTTCTCCTCCCAATATTTTCCTCTTTCACCCCTTCATTTTATTTATCTAGATATCATCCCTTCCTATTAAACTCACCCTGTGCCCTCTGTCTTTATATATGTGTATAGCCCCTCCATCTACCCAAATGCTGAGAAAAGTTTCAAGAGTTAAAAACATTATCTTTCCACGTGAGAATGTAAACAGTTAAACTTATCCCTTATGATTCTCTTTCCTGTTTACCTTTTCATGTTGCTCTTGATTCTTGTGTTTGAAAGTGAAATTTTCTATTCAGCTCTGGTCTTTTCATCAAGAGTGCTTGAAATACCACTATCTCATTGAATGACTGTTTTCCCCTTGAAACATTATACTCTGTTTGCTGGGTATGTGATTCTTGGTTTTAGTCCTAGTTCCTTTGACTTCTGGAATATTATATTCCAGGCTCTTTGATTCCTTAATGTAGAAGCTGCTAGGTCTTGTATTATCATGGTTGTGTTTCTACAATACTAGAATTTTTCCCTTCGGAATGCTTCCAATATTTTCTCCTTGACCTGGGAACTCTGGAATTTGGCTACAATATTCCTAAGAGTTCTGCTTTTCAGATTTCTTTCAGGAGGTGATGGGTGAATTTTTCAATATTTATTTTACCTTCTAGGTCCAGAATGTTAGAGTAGTTTTCCTTGACGATATCATGAAAGTTGATGTCTAAGCTCATTTTTTGATCATGGCTTTCAGGTAGTCCCATACTTTTGGAATTTTCTCTTCTGGATCTATTTTCCAGGTCAGTTGTTTTTTCAATGAGATACTTCACATTTCCTTCTATTTTTTTCTTTCTTTCACTTTTGTTTTGCAATTATTTGGTTTCTCATAAGTTCATTAACTTCCATCAGCTCCATTCTAATTTTTAAAGAAATATTTTCTTCAGTGAGGTTTTGAACCTCCTTTTGCATTTGGCTAATTTTAATCTTTAAAGCATTCTTCTCCTCATTGGTTTTTTGGGCCTCTTTTGCCATTTGAGTTAGTCTATTTTTAAAGGTGTTAATTACTTCAGTATATTTTTGAGTCTGCTTTAGCAAGCTGTTGACTTGCTTTTCATGATATGCTTGCATTGCTCACCTCTCTCTTCCCAATTTTTCTTCCATTTCTCTTATTTGCTCTTCAAAGTCCTTTTTGAGCTCTTCCAGGGCCTGAGATCATTGCATATTTTTTTTGGAGGTTTTGCATGTGAAGTCTTCACGTTTAGATCTCCCTCTGAAGACCTACATTGTTCCTCCTCCTGAAAGGATGGAATAAAATACCTGCTCACCAAGAAAGTAATGTTCTATTTTCTTGTTCTTTTTCCCTTTTTTGGGCATTTTCCCAAGCAGTTACTTGACTTTTGAGTTTTTGTCAAGGGGATGGTATACTCTGGGGACCTGAAAGTTCATAGTTCCTCTATGTTGTCACAATCAAGGGAGAAGAGTTTATTCATTTCCAGGCTTTCTCTCTGGTCTGTGAGCAGGATTCCTTCTCCAGTGACTCCACTAGCTCCACCATGCCAGTCAGAACTTCTCCCTGCCCCAGGGACCCTGCTCAGAGCTGAGATTCAAATTAGCTGCTCAGTTCTCCCAGGGGCTTTAAGTCAGGGCTCCAACAATGGAAACTGCCTCTGCCTGGGGCTTGAGCAGGAAAGCTGGATTTTCTTCTTACCCAAGTGAAAGAGCTTTCTCACTGACCTTTGAAGCTGCCTTTGGAGTTTTTGTGTTGAGGAATCTGAGACACGCAGTTGCTGCCAGTGGCATCACACCTTGAAGCCTGCTCCAGTTCTGTCCTTGCAGACATGACCCACACAGGGCTATGCTCAACTCAGCACCTGTGATGGGTTGTGCTCTTCTCAGTGCCTGGGTTGGGCTGTGCTCTGCTCCATGCCCATGCTGGGCTGCACTCTACTCTGCACCTGTGCTAAGGTGTGCTCCTTAAGATCTTTACCTCCTGGGGAAGACAACATATGGAATGTGATGATCACAGAGGGACATTTTGATCACAGAGTTGGCAAGAAAGGTCATACAGGATAGATCACTGTCACTCTCTCTTTTCCTGCAGTTTATGTAAAATAGTGAGTTCTTATCCCAGAAACTGGGGTCCTTGGGTTTATCTAATAGCAGATTGCTGTATTCATTGCCTACTATGTAATGAGTACCTAGCATATTCCACTTGTGTACCTTTTTATTTCTTAGCCAGTACCAAGTGGTTTTGATAATTGCTGTTTTGTAACACAATTTGAGACCTAGTAGGGCTAGGCCACCTTCCCTAGCATTTCTTTTCATTAGTTCCCTTGATATTTGAAACTTTTGTCCTCCAGATGAATTTTGATATTATTTTTTTCTAGCTCTAGAAAATAATTATCTGAGAGTTTAGTTGGTATGGAATTGAATAAGTATATCAATTTAGGTAGAACCATCATTTTTTATTATATTAGCTTGCCCCACCAATGAGCAACCAATATTTTTCCACTTATTTATTTCTGACTTTATTTGTGCCAATAGTGTTTTGTAATTGTGTTCATATAGTCCTTGGATTTGTTTTGGCAGGTAGACTCCCAGATATTTTTTAGTGTCTACTGTCACTTTAAATGGGATTTCTCTTTCTATCTCTTTCTGTCGGGCTTTGTTAGTAATATATAGAAATGCAGATGACTTATCTGGGTTTATTTTGTAATCTGCAACTTTGCCAAAGTTGTTTTTTATTTCAAGTAGATTTTTTACTTGACTCTCTGAGATTCTGTAAGTATATCATCATGTCATTTTCAAAGAGTGATAACTTAGATTTTTCTTTGCCTATTCTAATTCATTGAATTTCTTTTCCTTCCCTTATAGTTACAGGATGTATTTCTAACACCATATTGAATAACAATAGTGACAATGGATATCCTTGTTTCACCCCTGATCTTATTTTAAATGATCTTATTTTAAACATATAATGTTTCCTGATAGTTTGAGGTAGATACACCTTATTATTTTATGAAAAATTCCATTTGTTCCTATGCTTTCCAGTATTTTCAATAAGATTAGGGGCTGTCTTTCATCAAAAATTTTTCTGCTTCTATTGAGATAGTCATGTGGTTTCTGTTAGTTTTGTTGTTGATATGATCAATAATGCTAATGGTTTTTCTAATATTGAACCAGCTGTGCATTCCTGGTATAAATCCTACCTGATCATAATGCATTGTTCTCGTGGTAAGTTGCTGCATTCTTTTTGCCAATACGTTATTTAAAATTTGTGCATCTATGTTCTTTAGATAAATTCATCAAGAATTTTCTTTCTCTATTTTGGATCTTCCTGGTTTAGGTATCATAATCATATTTGTATTATAAAAAAGAATTTTGTAGTGCTCCCAAATAGTCTGTATAGTATTGGAATTAACTGTTCTTTAAATGTTTGATAGAATTCACTTGTAAGTCCATTTTGCCCTTGAGATCTTTTCCTAGGGAGTTCATTGATGACTAATTCATCATTGATAGCTATTCAATTTCTTTTTCTGAGATGGGGTCATTTAAGTACTCAGTGTCCTCTTCCATTAATCTGGGCAATTTATATATTTTTTTAAATAATCATCCATTTCATTTAGATTGTTAAATTTATGGCCACACAGTCGGGCAAAGAAAATTCTAATTATTGTTTTAATTTCCACATCACTGGAGGTTAGTTCACCTTTTTCAGTTTTTGTAATTTTTTAATATAAATTTATTAATTTAACTTTTTACATTGATTTTCACAAAATTTTGGGTTCAAAATTTTCTCCCCTTTTCCTTTTCCTTTTTGATATTGGTAATTTGATTTTCTTTTTCTTTTAATCAAATTGACCAAAGGTTTATCGATTTTCCTTTTTTTCATAAAACCAACTTAGTTTTATTTATTAGTTCAATAGTTTTCTTAATTTCAATTTTATTAATCTCTCCTTTGGTTTTCAGTTTTTCTAATTTGGAGTTTGCTTGATGATTTTCAATTTGTTCTTTTTCTAGATTTTTCAGCTGCATGCCCAATTCATTGATCTCTTCTTTCTCTATTTTATTCATGTAGGCACTCAAAGATATAAAACTTCCCTTAAGAACTGTTTTTGCAATGTCCCATAAGATTTGGTAGATTATCTCATTACTGTAATTTTCTTGAATGATGTTGTTGATTGTTTCTATAATTTGTTGCTTCACTCAATCATTCTTTGGGATTAGATTGTTTAGTTTCCAAATAGTTTTTGATTTATATTTCCATGGCCTTTGACTACATGTAATTTTTATTGCATTATGATCTGAGAAGAATGCATTGACTATCTCTGCCTTTCTGCACTGGATTTTGAGGGTTTTATTGCCTAGTACATGGTCAGTTTTTTTATATGTGCCATGTACTGGTGAGGAAAAGGTATTTTTCTTTCTATCCTCATTCAATTTTCTCCAGAAATCTATCATATGTCTTATCCAGAGTTTTATTCACCTCCTTAACTTCTTTCTCATTTATTTTGAAGTAAGATTTATCAAGTTCACAGAGGGGGATGTTGAGGTCCCCCACTAGTATAGTTTGCTGTCTGTTTCTCCCTGTAACTCCCTTAACATCTCCTCTAAGAATTTTGATGCTATAGCACTTGTAGCTATATGTTAATAATGAAATTGCTTCCTTGTCTATGATGCCTTTTGGCAGGATATTGTTTTCTTCTTTATCTCTTTTGATTAGATCTTTCTCTGCTTTTTCTTTGTCTGAGATAAGAATCACTACCCCCACTTTTTTTTTTACAGTATCTGAAGCACAAATTATTCTGCTCCAACCTTTTACCTTTGCCCTCTGTGTATGCCCCCATTTCAAATGTTTTTCTTCTAAACAACAAATTGTTGGATTATGATTTTTAATCTATTCTGTCATCCATCTACATTTTAAGAAAGATTTCATCCTATTCACATTCACAGTTACAATTTCTATCTTTGTTTTTCCCTCCATCCTCTTTTCCTCAATTTATGCTTTTAGTTCTCCCTTCCCCTCCACAGTAGAGTTTTAATTTTTGACCACCACCTCCCTCAATCTTCCCTCCCTTCTTTTAGCCCCCTCCCTTTTTATCCCCTTTTCTCTTAATACTTCACCCCTGCCTTTTAGCCTCCCCTCCCTTTTTTCCCCTTTCCCTTCTACTGCCTATACAGCTAATTGCATTTCTATACTTAACTGAGTTTGTTGTTCCCTCTTTGAATCCAATTAGATGAAAGCACCTCTCAAACAATGCTCATCTCCCTCCTCTTTTTCCCTGTATTATAATATAATTTTCTGCCTCTTCTTGTGATGGAAATTATTTTTTTCTGCCTCCTCATTTTCACACCTCCCATTGCAATCCCTAAGCACACTTAAATCACATTTGTTATCATCACATCGTTTAATTTATGCGCACTCTCTCTATCCATGTATATCCCTTTTACATTTCATAATACATATACAATTCTCACTATTAACAAATATCATCTTCCCTTATAGGAATGTAAACAGTTTGCCCATATTGTGTAACAAGTTTTTTTTTTTTCTGCCATTTACAGTTTTATACCTTTCTTGAGAAGGGTGTTTGAAGATCAAATTTTCTATTTAGTTCTGGGCTGTTCATCAGGAATGTCTGGAAAACCCTTATTTCACTGAATGTCCATCTCCTTTCCTGAAATATTGTGCCCAACTTTGCTGGGTAATTAGTCCTTGGTTGTAGTCCCAGCTCCTTTGCCTTATGGAATATCATATTCCAATTCCTTTGATCTTTTAATGTAGAAGCTGCAAGGTCCCATGTGATCCTGACTGTATCTCCTTGATATATAAATTGTTTCTTTCTGACTGCCTGCAGAATTTTTTCCTTCACTTGATAGTTCTGGAATTTGGTAACAATATTCCTTAGTGTTTTTACTTTAGAGTCCCTTTCAGGAAGTGAATGGAAGATTCAATTGAAGACCATTTTGCCCCCTGGGTCTGGGACTTCTAGGCAATTTTCTTTGATGATTTCTTAGATGATATTGTTCAGGCTTTTTTTGTTTCATCACAGCTTTCTGGTAGAGAAATAATCCTTAGAATTTTCTCTCCTGGATCAATTTTTCAGGTCAGTTTTTTTTCCAATCATATACTTTACATTGTCTTGTCTTTTCATTCTTTAGATTCTGTTTAACTGATTCATGATGCTTCATCAATTTTGAGTTTCTACTTGCATGATTCTATTTTTTATGAAATGGTTTTCTTCAGTTAGCTTTTGCATTTCCTTTTCCATCTGTCCAATTGTTCCTTTGAAGGGGTTATTTTTTTCTATTTTTGCTTTGCACTTCCTTTTCCCTTTGTCCAATTATCCTTTTAAATTCTTCTGTGACTTTTTTTTTTCATATTTTTAAAGTAATTGGTCAGTTTTTCTTCAGTTTCTCTTATTTGGGTTTTTTAATCCTTCTTGAGCTCTTCCAAGAAGGCTCTTTAGGCTTCAGACCAATTCATATTCCATTCTGAAGTTTTAGATGGAAGTACAGTCTCAATTATGACCTCTTTGATATTTGTGCTTTGGTCTTTGTCCTCATAGAAGATTCTATCTTCTCTTTTCTGCTTTGCTTCTTACTCGTGATAATAACCCTTTCCCTGACTCTAAAGCAGATCTCTGCATCTTTGACACAGAGAGCTGTGTCCCACAGTTCTTGTTCCTAAAACTTAAGGCTTTGTGTGTTGTGATCTCTTGTTCTTTCAGCTATAAGTAAAAATGTTACAGCTTACCTGGTGCTGAGCTGGCTGGTGTTGCAAAGCAGAGACCAGGTGAGGTCTTTTTTGGTTTCCCTGCAGTTACCCTGGGGTTAGCCTGTTAAGTGTAGAGGAGGGGTGGTTTGGCCACAGGAGGTCTCCTCTGCTCAGCTGGAGGATAGGCAAGCTCAGCAGTTGATGATTACATCTGCAAAAATGTCTTTCTGATTCCTGTTGGGTGCTGAGGTGTGCCTGGGGTCCTGATGTTGTCAGGTGCTGGTTTCACCACACTAGGACTCAGAATCTTCTCCCAGTTTATTGATTTGGGAGTTTCTAGGACAGCTCTGATCCTGTATTTGTCCCTTTTGTCAACAGCAAAAAGAACCCTTCTTAGTCATCTTTCTACTCTAATGAACTAAGAGTCTGTTTACCCCTTCTGCTGCTCCCACTGTTTCAGGGCTTTTCCTGGGGGGATATTCTCTGGATTCTTCAAGTTTAACAAGGGGAAGGAAATAGCAACTACCGATCACTCCATCCTCTTAGCTTGCAGAACAACAGCTAGTAAATTTATGAGGCCATATTTGAACTGACGAAGATGAGTCTTACTCATTCTAGGCCCAGCACCCTATCCATTTGTTCCACTAAACTGAATATGAGAGGAATCTCAGCAAATAGGTCAAAAAGCCAACTTTTCTTGGCCTCTAATTTTATATTTATAAAATTTAGGCCTTAAATTAGATGACCTATGTGCAAACATTGTCTTCTACTTTTTCATTCTTTTGGTTTTGTTTTGTAATTTCTTGGTTTCTCCTAAAGCTTCCATCTGTTCCATTTTAATTTTTAAAGAACTATTTTCTTCAGTGAGCTTTTGAACCTCTTTTTCCATTTGGCTAATTCTGCTTTTAACAGCATTCTTCTCCTCATTGGCTTTTTGGACCCATTTTGCCATTTGAGTTAGTCTACTTTTAAAGGTGTTATTTTCTTCAGCATTTTTTGGGTCTCCTTTAGTTCTCAGTTTCTCCACGGTGGCATAGTCAAGGGAGATTAGTCACTCCTCTCCTGGGCTGTGCTCTGGTCTGGGAGCTACCACCAGCTTTTCTTCCCAGGATCTACAAGTAGAATTTCTTCTCCAGAACCTCCACCAGCTCCACCACACCAACATGCCTCCTCACCCCAAGGGCCCCACTCAGGGTTGAGATGCAGATCAGTAACTGGATTCCCCCAGGGGCTTTAGGGCAAGGGCTCCAAAAATAGATGCTGCTGTGTTTGGGGCCTCCTGGGGCTGAGCCGCGGGCAAGAAGACCCTGCTCCTTTCTCACCCAGGTAAAAGAGCTTTCTCATTGACCTTTGAAGATTTCTCTGGCATTTATGTGTGGAAGGATCTGGGAACTGCAGCTGCTGCCTGTGGCACTCTGAAGCCTGCTATGGTCCTGTCCATCCCGTGCATCACAATCAAGGCTGAGCTGCACTCTTTTGTGAGTCTAGTGTGATAGACCTTTCCTGTTGGCTACCTTGGGATGGAAATCTCTTTCACTCTGACGTTTTGTGATTTCTGTTGCTCTAGAATTTGTTTAGAGTCATTTTTAACAGATATTTTATGTACTATTGGGGGAGAGCTGTTACAGGACATTCTCCTAATCCACCATTTTAGCTCCACCTCCTGCTCTCAAATTTTGTCATTTCTACCTTCACAACATCTATATATATCCCCTTCTCTTCACTCATAGAGCCATCACCCTGCCCCTATTAACTCCTATGCTACTGAAATAGATTGTTTGTTGTTCTTCCTGATTAAAGATTCTTCCCCTTTAACCCACAATCTTCCCCAATGCCAATGTGTGTGATCTTTCAAAAGTTTGAGTCAGATGATGTCAGCCCCTTACAAATTAAACTCCATCGACTCTCTACTAACTCCAAGATCTAATAGAAAAGACTCCATTTGATTTTTAAAGCCTTTGCAATGTAGTCCTTTTTTACTTTTCTTCCTTCTGACTACTTTGCAGTCTAGCAACACTAGCTTTTTCACCATTTCCCACACATGTCACTCCATCTCAGTTCAATGTCTTTTTAACTGGATGTTCCTCCTCGCATGAAATGCTTTCCATTCTTGTTTTCATCTGATGGATTCTCTGACTCCCTGCAAGACCCAAATCATATTCAACCTTCTGCAACATATTCCTAATGTCTTCCTTCCAACATTAACCTATGTAAATAGTGTGAGTTCTTAGTTGTCTCCATGTTGTCTCCATCATCAGAATGTGAACTATTTGAGAGCAGAGATGAAGTTTTTAACTTTTTCTTTTTATCTGTAATGGTTGGCACAGTTCTTACCACATAATAGACATTTAATGTTTGTTGACTGATTGATTCACTCTGACTATAGATGGAATTGAGACTCTACTGGAATAGATTACATCTTGGGGATGGATCAGTTGGCACCTTTATTTGTGAGCAGAGTTGGCCATAGCCCATTTGATATGCAAAGAACTGACACTCAGATAAACTACCCATTGCATGACTAATACTTGAAATTGTACCTTTAAAATTTTATGTGTGACATAGAATATAGGGAATTGAACTAGAAGTAAAGAGATTTGTGTCTCAGCTCTGACTCAATGTGTCACCTTGACCAAATGGCTTCTTCTTCCTTGTTCTGACTAGATCATTTTTGAGAAAAATAATTTTCTATGTATGTAATTTCTTTAGTTTAAGGCTTCTATTCCTGTTACCAATGCAATTTAATTCACCTGGGAAACATGCACTGAAGTGTTGCCAGTCTGTTACATGTCTGAATGAAATTTCTGAGACCAGGGTATAATACAGAGATGGTGGGTAAGTAGAAGACAACCAATGTATATAATAAACTGAGATTTGGAAGCCAGAGTCATAAAGAAGGCAGAAAAAGTTATTTAGGATGATTTGTCTGAAGACAAGAAGACTTGGGAAGAAGATAAGAGTTGTCTTCATATATTCTAGCAGCTTAATGAACATGGGTGTTGACTCATTCAGTACAGACCAAGTAGGTAAATTCAGAAGCAAGAGTTTGATATTTTAGGAAATGATTCCAGGATGATCCTCAGGATAGAGAGATGGTGATGTCTTTCTTATTTAAAGGGATCAAGCACAAGCTCTATGTTAACAATTTATGAGTTGATGTGTTTACTTCAGTTAGCATTTATAGGTTGCCTATCTAGTATTGTGTTAAGCACAGGCAGCTAGGTGGTGCAGTAGATAGAGTACCAGTGCAGGAGTCAGGAGGACCTGAGTTCAAATCTCACCTCGGACAATTGACACTCACTAGCTGTATGACCTTGGGCAAGTCACTTAACTCCAATTGCCTCATCCTGGGTTATCTCCAGTCATCCTGATGAATATCCAGTCACTGAATTCAGATGACCCTGGAGAAGAAGTGAGGCTGGTGACCTGCACAGCCCTCCTTCACTCAAAACAAAGTCAAGTTCAAGTCATGTCATTACTTCTCTGACGGTATGGTCTTCTTCAGCAATGAAGAAAAAACTCATAAGCACTGGTAGAGAGATAGTTGTTTGAATGATATATAAATTTTGCATTTATGGAATAATTAAAAGTGTGTGGTACATATAAAAGTGAAAACACTATAAAATAATCTGACAGGTACACAAAAGAGGCATAAAGTAATATCTGAAGTTTGAAGAGAAAAGGATTGTCTTACATTGGAATTAGGGAGGAAAGATAAGACAAGACTCTATTAGGAGCAAGGATCCAATAGTGGGGAAGGATTCAACAGATAAAAAGTTGATGGGAAAGTATTCTAAGCCTCAGAAACAGTGTAAACAAAAACTCATGTGTTCAAAAGGGCAAGGTGTGTTGGATGGTTTTCCTGGAGTACAAAGTTATGGGAGGTATAAGATAAGGGTACAGAGACAGAATCAGACCATTGATAGAAAATCCAAGATGTCAGGCAGTTAACAGAAGCAAAAAGATGACTCAGGGACCGTTGGAGAAAAAGCAAAAAAATAACTTAAGCAAAGAAATAACAGGATCAGAGTTTTGTAATGACGATCCTTCTGAAATGATTTTTGCATTGCATAGCAAAACTCGATGACCCCTGGGTTTCTTTTTGCCATGAAGCCAGAGCGTGGTAAAACCTAAATATCCCAACTTTTACCATCATAAAGAATTCCTGGCAAGTGGGAGAATCAATTAACTTGATTTCATGTCTCTGTTACTCTTCAGTAAATCAATCAATAAATATTTATTAAATAATAACACTGAGGATATAAAAGGTAAAAAAATAATATCCTATTCTCAATGATCTCACCATCTAATGGTGGAGACAACATGCAAAGAAACAAGTTATAAAGGGATATAATGGGAGATAATCACCAGTGGGAAATCACCAGAATTAAGAAAGTCCAGAATATGTGAGAATTTAGCTGGAACCTGAAGGAAGCTGGAGAAGCCCAGGCTTGACTATGAGAAGGGAGAGTATTACATGTATAGGGAATAGCCAGTGAAAATGCCCAGATTTTGGAGATGAATTATTTTGGGATTATATTTTGTATGCTTCATCTGAACCCCATGACATAAAATGAGAAGATTAAGAAATGGAAAGGACACTGGAAATCTTATACTCCAGCTGTGCATTTTATAGATTAGAAAACTCATGTTCAGAGAAAAGGAGTGTGTAACAGCAAACATCCCAACATACCCAGGATGACCTCCTAGTACAGGTTCTTTGATCTGCTCTTCTAGGAAAGACTGCTCAAAAGAGGGTTAACAATTCTACTTTTAACTACTTTTGCTAGTTCAGGAGAAAAGTCAGCACCTTGAACATTAGAGAAAATAAAAGCAGAGAAAATGAAAACAGAGAAAATGCAAACAGAGACAATACAATAGATAGGGCTCTGACTGCCTGAAACAAAGCAACATTTCTATACACTTTACATACACCACTGGATAGAGAGAGCTTTTACATATGAACTGTCAGGGCTCTGAATATATGACTACTCAGAAAAATGCCAACTCCAATATATATATATATATATACATACACACACACACATAAACCATAAGGCATCACAACCCTTGTGACTCAGTGCCTATTCAACTTAGGCAAAAAGATGTGGAAGCCTTCCTACAAGCAAGCCCCGCCACAAGCAAGTTCCTCCTTAGGCAAGTCCTTCCCTCAATGGACTTCAAGTGAAGTCTATTAATGGGTGGGGAAGATTTTATTATCCCATTAACATTACATAGTGTCACAGAGATGAAACAAGCTGATTCCAAATCCATTGCTCTTTACACTGTACTTGGAGGTAATTCTAAATGTGACTAAACTGTAAGTTCCATTAGGGCAGTGAATATATCTTTATTTATCTCATTATACAGTTATCTTTTCAAAAACATGAGAAGATATTTTTCAAACATTCCAGAGAGAAGCATCACTGATTTTCTACTAAGCCCTATATATTCCTAGTTATCATCTTATGCCTCTGTCATCCAATTCTCTCATAATCAATCATCATTTGTCTGAGAATGCATTATTTGTATCCATACATCTTTAGATCCATTGCTTCTCACAGTCCCTTCTACCAAGGCTGTCAAGGAAGACAGTCTCAAAGAGGAGAGCCAATACAGAAGTTATTGTTTTTGTCTTTGTTACACTTCTTTCCCAGGGGTAAAGTTAGACCTTGGGGACCATGGCATTGTTTACTCTTTTAGATTTCTAATATAAGCATGTGTATTAGGCACAGTGAGAGGGATACACGTTGCACTAAACCATCCTATAATGTTGCAAAAACATTGACTCCCCTTAATAGCCTTGGGGAAGAAAGCTGAGTCCATGGACTTGCATGGGCTAGGATTAGACTGAACTGGTTTGGGTTGGCCATAATATAGTTTTACAAATTAAGGTCCTACAGCTCCAGTATTGGAAGCACAATAACCATTTGGCTGGGAATCTGGATCACTCGTTGATTTTCAGTAGCAACAAAAAACTAAGAAATTATGTTTCACTGGGGAAAACAAGTGTCTAGTAACTATTCTAGCTGTGAGCTGAAGTGACAACTCCTTTTTCCTGGACTTTCCCTTCCCCTAGCCAGTATATGTCTGTCTGTCTCTCTGCATATATGCATATGTACATAGATAGATTAGATAGATAGAAAGATAGACAGACAGACAAATAGATAGACAGATACAGATACAGATATAAATAGATATGTATGAGTATCTACAGAAACATAGAAGGGTTGAAATCTGAATCAGTAGAGTGATTAACCATACCAACACCAATGAAAAACCACAGAACCATTTAAAGAGTCAGATTTGGAGGTAGTATCTCTCTGTTTCCTGAAATTAGCTTGCATTCACTTTATATATCATTTGTATCTGCTTCTATGTGTACATGTAAGCCCAGAAAGAGCAGAGAATATTTCATTTTTGTCCTTGTTTGCCTAGAACCAGGAACAAAACCTGACCTGTAGTAGATGTTTAATAAACCCTGTTGATTGATTACATGCAGCTAGATGGCATAGTAGACAGAGTGTGGGGCCTGGAGTCAGGAAGAACTGAGTTCAAATTTAGCCTCAGACACTAGCTGTGTGAGACTGGACAAGTCTCTTAGCTCTGTTTGCATCAGTTTCCTCATCTGTAAAAGGAGCTAGAGAAGTAAATGAGAAACCACACGAGTATCTTTGCCAAGAGAACACTAAGTGGGATCATGAAAATTTGGACATGACTGAAATAAGTGAAGAAACTTTTCATTTTTCTTCTTCCTCCTTCACTATATAGTTAAAGACAAGAGAACCTCTTGGGTCCTTGATTCATCTGTGCCATTGAGGTGGTGGGAACATATTGCCTCTGAGGAGAATTGTGTGGCTCATGAGTATAACCCAACACTGTGAGTTTGAACTTTTTATCTTTATTCATTTTAATAGCCTAAAGATTAGCATACCAAGGCAATTATTTTTCATCCCAAGCCACACAAAAAAACTAACTTTTTCCCCCTTTTCTGCCCACTCTCCTTTTGTTATTTGCATTTGTTTTAAGTTTCAAAGACATTTTAGCATTGGGGAATTTGAACAGAAGACTTAAATAGACATTATTAATGGGAATATTACACAATTAAAATCAGACCTTTAATGTAAATTGAATGAAATGCTCAACTGCCCTGCCAAATTGAGTGAGCAGTTTTGTGGACTGAAAACACAAGAGAGGGCATAAATAATTGAAAGGTAATTTTGTCAAGTCAGAAGAACACAGAACTAGGAATCAGGGAATATGTGTTTTTGTCCTTGATTCTGCAACTAAATAGTTATGTGGCATGGGCTAAATAATTTCCTTCTCTGAGTCTTAGTTTCTTTATCTACAAAATGGTTTAGAGTTAAAAGGAGTTGAAAGAGGAGATTATGTCTGGATTTGAAATTTTAAGATGGTTTGAATTTTCTGTTCCACAGACTGATGAAATTTATTTTATTTTACACTAAAATGAAGAACTGTATAATGAATATTGCCTCGAAGCAGTAGTGTGCTGCAGGCATCCTATATCTGGCCTTTCCAAAGCTGATTGTTAAATATTATGTGAACATTTACACATTGTAAATTAGCAGACACTACAAATAAGTCTTGCTTTTTTGTTTTGTTGGTTTTCTAGACTTAAGAAAATGATGGAAAAATAGTAGTGATGCAAATTAACCTTAAGACTATGAAGTGCATTCATTTTTTTCCTTTGGCAAGAAAGCTGTTAAATATTTACCAACACAATTCTAGCTCGAAGGAAGTTTATATGAGATGGGCATATCTTACTAGGTTATGACAGACTCCCAGAACTTGTTGATCTAATTTCATTTAATAGATGATGAGAATGAGAGCTGCGTGCAGGAAGAGAAGGGAAGTAACTTATCCAAGGTCACACAACCATCAACAGAAGTTAATAGTAGAAAAAAAGATTGTCACAAATAAATCAAATAATGGATAACTGCACTGCATCTGACCCCAATAGTAATGGAGAGGCATGATGTATATAAATATTACTATATGAAGAATATATCATCAATGATGGTTTTTGTAAGGTATTCAGGAAACATTTGCTCATGAAAGGAGATGGGAGAGGCAGATATTGTGTGTGAGCTAACAGATCATTCAAGAGTTGTATTAGTGAGAAGACATAGAAAAAGTTCTTGAGCAGTTATATGGATCCCATCACTGGAGGATTTATGTGAGAAGATGAAAAAGTAGCAGGAAAAGCAATGTCTTCTCCTTGGGCTCAACATCCCCAGTTCCTTTAACCTTTTCTCATTTAGTATCAATTCAAAACCATACTGGCTACATTATTGCAGCCTCCTCTTGGATACACTTTTGTTTATTACTATACTTCTAAAATTTGGTACCCATAACTTAATGCAATATGTTCTGACCAGAGCCAAGACTAGTAGACTTGTCCTTTTCTTTTTATTTCTTTCTTAATGTAGCCAAAGTTTGCATTAACTTTATAATGCCGTAACACAGTGTTGATTTCTCTGAATTTGCTGCCCACCTCGATCCCATGATTATTTTCACATGAACTGTTCTCCATTCTTCTGTTTATGGGGCTAATTTCTTGAACTCCTGTTAAATTTTATCTTCTTAGAATCAGCTCAATTTTCTAGCATCGCTAGAACTTTCTGTATCCTATCATGTGTTAGTCATTCAGCAACTTTTGTATATTCTTCAGATTTGAAAATAAGATTAATTTGGCATGACATATTCTTAGTGAAGTCATGCGGGTACATTTTTTTCAGTCTATTTTTAATTTGTTAAATACTTTTGGAAACATTAAATATTTTATTTAAATATATTATGTATACATATATATGAAATATTTTCCCATTTTTAAAATTAAAAAATAAAAATCATTTTTTTCAAATTCTAAATTATCTTTCTCCCCTCCTTGTGAAGGCAAATGATATGTTATCAATTACACATGTGAAGTCATGCAAAACATTTTCATTTGAGTCATGTTGCAAAAGAAATAAAAAACAAAAATAAAGTAAAACAAAAATATCCTTTACTCTGAATTAAAAGTTCAACAGCTCTGTCCTGGAAGTGGAAAGCAATTTTCATGATTGGCCATTGTCTTCAACAGAGTTGCAAAATCTTTCACAGATGATCACCTTTACAATATAGCTGTTATGTACAATGGTCTCCTGGTTCTACTTACTTCACTTTGCATAAATTCATGTAAGTCTTTGGTTTTTCTAAAACCAAGCTACTCCTCATTCAATTTCCTATTGTCATATCCTGATGGATATTTGTGCTGTACTGTTTTCATCTCCTTGCTAGTATTTTATTTTAACTTCTGCTTCAATATTCATTAAAGAAATTGATCTATAGTTTTCTTTCTCTGCTTTTGTTCTCCCTGTTTTAGGTAACAGAATCATATTTGTGTCATAAAAGGAATTTGGTATGATTCTTTCTTTCCTTATAGCATATAGCATGTAGCATAATAGTACTCCATCACAATTCTATACCACGAATCATGCACCCATTCCCTGATTGATGGCCATGTCCTCAATTTCCAAGTCTTTGCCATCATGGAAGAAAAACCTGCTATAAATATTTTTGTACAAATAGATACTTTTCCCATTTCTTTGTTCTCTTTGGCTATAGATCTAGTTGTGACATTGCTGGGTCAAAGGATATGAATTGTTTTATAACCTTTTGGGCATAGTTGAAAATTGCTCTCCAGTATGTTTGGACTAGTTCATAACTCTACCTATAATGTATTAGCATCCCAATTTTGCACATCCCCACCAGCATTTGTCATTTTCCTTTTGTGTCATGTTTGCCAATTTGATAGGTATGAGATGGTATCTCAGGGTTTTAATGAACATTTCTCTAATGAGTAGTGATTTAAAGCATTTTTTTTACATGATTGTTGATATCATTGATTTTTTTTCTCCTGAAAATTGCCCTAAATACTTGCAAAATGAGGCCTTTATCAGAGAAACTTGTTATAAATCCCCCCCATTTCATTTTAAGAAAAACTCCACTTAATTCCTATGCTTTCTTTTTAAAAAAAATAGGAATGGGTGTTGTATTTCATCAGTGTTTTTCTGCATCTATTGAGATAACCATATGATTTTTATTCTTATTGTCATTGATATGGTCAATTTTGCTGATAATTTTCTTTATACTGAATCAGCGGCGCATTCCTGATGTAAATTCTACTTGGACATAGTGGATATTTCTGTTATACTGTTTTCATCTCCTTGCTACTATTTTCTTTCAACTTCTGCTTCAATATTCATTAAGGAAATTAATCTATAGTTTTCTTTCTCTGCTTTTAGCCTCCCTGCTTTAGGTAGCAGAACCATATGTTTGTCATAAAAGGAATTTGGTATAATTCTTTCTTTTTTTAACATAGTGTATATAGTAATGGTATTAATAGTTTCTTAAAAATTTCATAAAATTCACTTGTAAATATATATGGTGTTGTGGGTTTTTTTTTCATCAGGGACTCATAGATGGCTTATTCAATATCTTTTGAGGATACTCTTATTTAAGTACTATATAATGTGTGTATTGTAGAAATATTCTATTTCTTCTTTTAATTTGTGTGGTTTATATTTTTTGTAGATATTTATCCATTTCACTTAGATTTTCAGTTTTACTGGCATATAATTGGGCAAAATAACTAGGAAGTTCTTTGCAACTACATAATCATATTCTAGAATTTTCTCTTGAAATGATTTCAAGCTCATTGGTAAATAGTGCCATCAACCTTTTCTCAGTACAGATCATATTTTCTCATTTTATTTTGTCTCCTCATTTCCAGTTGTCTGTAGAATACTGATACAGAAATAGTCCCCGCACTATTAAGAAAAAGACAACATTTCTCATCTGTTGGAACATATATTTTCTTTTTTGTTTTGTTTTGTGACATTATTCTTTCTTTGCCCAAAACATTGTTTCCCAACTTTATTACAATGAAATCAATTGATCACTCCCAATTTACTTAAATAATTAAAAAGATCGTTTATACCCTTATGCTTGTTTCAGATAGTTTCATTTCATTCATATTGAATCAAGTAGGTCTGAGAAAAGGTATTTAATTTGCAAGTATCAAAAGTCATTAGATGAAATGAGATACCACATCATGGACAATATGTTAAGATTAGATGAAATGAGAAAAGTCATACTCTATGAAACCTACATACACTAAGGTAGTTTAAAATTAGCCATCTCAGGGGCAGGCCATTCTAGTGGTGAAAGCAATTCAAGCTAAGTTCCTGAGATAGGACAGCCTAAGGACAAAGGAGAAAAATTCTGTCTCCCACATTCTTTGCCACTTCTCTTGCTGAGGATAAATTTCAGAAGATCAGATTTGGGATTTCCCGTGGATATGCAAGCACTGGCCACAGGACTGTGTCAGGAATCAAAGACAAACAAGACACCCTAAGGTGGATTTGGAAATCTGTAGGAAACCCAGCAGAAAACTATACAATTGCAAAAAGGAATGTTATAAAGGACCTCTAAAAGAAAGAATTTCCAGCAACTACGTACTGTGAGTTATCACTTACTCTCTAAATTTGAGGTAACTTTCACCTGAACTCAGTCTATACTTGTGAGTGCATGTGTCCCATGCTTTTAGGGAGATGTTTTATTTATACCAATTGTTCTTACTACCTTAGTAATTCACTGTCCCATTTCTAAAAGTCATTTAAGTCTGGCAGGCTAAGTAATATCAATAGTCAAAGGGGAAACTCAAATGAGGTTTAATAGAATTATGTTCTACATGGCATACTGGATAGAGTGCCAGGGCTGGAGTCAGGAAGACTCCTCTTCCCTAGCTCAAGTCTGGCCTCAGACACTTTCTTTCATTGTGACCCTAGGCAAATCACTTAACCCTATTTGCCTCAGTTTCCTTATCTCTAAAATGAGCTAGGGAAGAAAAAAGGCAAATCATTTCAATATCTTTCCTAAGAGAGCCCCATATAAGGTCATGGAGATTCAGACACGATGGAAACAAATGCAAACAACAAAATAGTATTATAGTGATATTCCCAGGTCCTCAGGCTATCCCTAGAAATAGTCAGTAGCCCTAAAAAGAATCAATGTGTCTGTGCAAATGGACATGTGGTGGGATAGTTGCCCCAGAACTTGTGCTGTAATATAGAAGTGGAAACCTTCTGTCCAGATTTAGAGCCTTGAACCTCTCTTGTTTCTTTCCTTGAATCATATTGTACAACATATCTGTTTTCCATCCTCCTACAAGTTCACATTTCCATTGGATTCCCTGAGTATTAAAAGATTTGTTGATTTAATGTAAAGCAGCTAATCAAGCCCTTACATTTTCTCCAACTCTTTATCCTTTGCAACAGAAGTTGGCAAAAAAAAAAAAAAGCCACCACTATCTGCATGTTTTTTCTACTGGAGTTCAGTGGATGATACCGACAAAAGATCTGAACTGTGTTATAACAGAAGATTAAAGTGAACGTCAAATAATGTCAGAAGGAGAGTCTAGAAGTAGCAAAGGGGAACAAGGAGTAGAAAAACTTCTAAGGAACAAAATTCTCGGTGACATAAAAGGAGATACTACTGGAAAGAGCACCAAAAGGTGAGACAAACTTTAGGAAATAGAAAGGTTTGCACAATCAATAGATAAAGGACAGAGTGTGAGAGTAAAGAATCTAGAGGAGGTTGTTATTGATATAGAAGTCAAGTTTGCAAAAAACAGGGCGAAAGAGTGTAAAGGATAGCCTCCACAGTAAAGGAATCTCTTCTAAATAATGTATCTTCTCTGGACTCACTCTCCCAACACACATTGGGATGAAGTTAGGTTCACCAGGAAGCACAATTACTGCTCCTATTAAAGATCTAAGTGTTACCCTAAGGACTTTCTATTATGGCCATTCATGAATCCCCATTCTGTTTATTCCCCAATACCAATTGACTATTGACAGTTATTTTTATTTACTGAGAAGGTATATAAAGAAAAATAGTTGCAGAACAATTCCCCTAAAGTAAGGGACGTACTACAGGCAGCTGGTGGTTCAATTGATAGATAGAGCTTGGAGTCAGGAGAGCCTCAGACACTCAGTAACTGTGTAACCTGTGGTAAGCCACTTAACCTGTTTCCCTAATCCACTGAAGAAGGAAATGCAACAACTATAATGTCTTTGCCAAGAAAACTTCATATGGGGTCATGAAGAGTTGGGCATGAATGAAACACTGAATAATAACTATAGGGGATATACTACCCCTGCCCTGTCTTGAGGTTCCTAGAAAAAGTGAGGTTATACTTAATATACAAATATCCATATATTTGTGGAACTACATGTAGAAAACATGTGAGACTTAAAATTACTTCGCAGCCCTCAGTTCTGAGATTCTTTTTTTCCCCTTGAGTGGAGTCCCCCAAAGTTTGCTTAAAAGTGAGCTCTCATCTATGGAAGAGTTACTCCCCTTCGTTATCTAGATTGGTTCTTTGCAACGAATAGTGTCTCAGCTGATATGTCAATTCTTGGCTGACTTAGGTGAAGCAGGTCACCTTTCTGCTACATTGGCTTCTCACATGATTTTGTTGCTGCTGTGACTGGCACTGGTTGAGAACTGGACTTAAAACTTTTATGGATCTCCAGATCTTACTGGTCATTTGACTTTTCCTTCTGAGAATGCCTATTTTCTGGGGTCTGAAAAGAGTAAATGCCATCTATTCAAACACAAAACCCAAAAACAAACAAGCAGAAAACCCTAATAATATAGACATATTGATTATTCAAAGATATGTGGTGGCTGGATGATAGTCAATGCAGTAATTACTCCATTTCCTTCATCCCACCAAATCTGGAAGGCCCAGAATGTCTTGCCCTATTCATGTAAAAAATGCAAAAAAAAAAAATGGCCAAGTGAGGGGACACACAAATCTTTTCTCTAAATTCAGTGACTCGAATCATTGGTACTTCTTGGTTTTCACCCAACTAAAATGCTCTTTTTTATCACACAGAACTAGCATCTCAGTCGCTTCTGTTCAATGGAGGCTTACCAAGTTTCCACATTTTGGCTTGAAACCAAACTGGGAGTTTTGTACATACTTTGTGTTACCCACCAGGAAGGAAAAAGATGAGCTTGTTCTAAGGATTGAACCCTTATTACCCAATCCTCTGTTATATGGGGTTGGGAGTGTGAGAAGTTATAACAGAGGAAAAAGGTTAGGAGAGAGGATATAGGAATCTGTTCACTAGTGACAATTTTTGAAGGAGCAAAAAAGTCAAATATTATTAAATTTGCTTCCATAATCACCATTGTATGGCTGCCCAATTAGTTCTCTATTATTACATAATGACAACAATCATTTGGTGCTCTATGTTTTATTATAAGACAAATGAGAATAATTCTTTTTTTGTCATTCTTTACCTTGACTGAAGGTAACCACAAATTTATAGGAAGTTATAAAAAATGTAAATTATATGTTGCTAAATTTTAACCAACACATCACATGCAGTGGTGTATAACAATAATAAAAAAAAAAGTTTTAGCCAGAACATGTATTCAGTAGTTTTGTTCTAAAGAGACTTTGATCATTGCATAATTACTACAACAGAAAATTGCAGCTAAATTGTTAGGTTCACATCATAGAAGAAGCTGAATCAAGGAGGGAAATCTGTGCCCTTTTCAAACCTTTGCTTATTGTTCTACTATCCTTTGCTGAGTCAGATATCATAAATAATAGAGTCAAAAGGAGACTTAGACAAGGTCTAGTCCAGACTTTTTTGGTAGATAAGAAAATGAAGTTTCTTGAAAGGAAAGTGACTCAACAAAGGTCATGCTCCATGACAATGGCAAAGTTGTGCTTAGAAAATGTAAAGAAAAAAAGATAGTATATCTTTTCCCTGCTCTGCCACTTTTTACCCCTATGATTTTTGAACAAGTTAGTTGTTCACAACAAACTTTGAGTACCTTAAAATGACTAGTAAAGATGGCAACGTAAAAAGTTAGGTTCAAGGCCAACTCCCCTAAATAGTTCCCTAGTGAAGATTTTAAGAGCGATCATATGAAGCATTGGTTAATAAGATGAAAAGGCAAAATTAGCCTCCTTCAGCAAGTGCAGTTCTGCACAGGATGATAGCCAGAAGCCTGTAGATGGTATGACTGGCAAGATGAGAGCGAAATTTGAAGGCAGCCCAATCTCCAGAAAATAGAACCTACACTGCCCTTCTCCTTTGAAGCCAACAAAGGAGAAAATTATTTTCCTATAGGTATCTGACAGGGAGACAAAAACAGTTCTATCCAAAGCAGTTGTATGTATGCATTCCAGCCCATCAAAAGAAATGAAGCTAGCTTAACTCATGGTTAGAGACAGCAGAAGGAAGGAGATACAACATCTCAGCAGGAAAGAGTAGGAAATCTCTGAAAGTAGCTTGCTTACACTGATGAAAAATTTTTCTTTAAAATAAGATTGGTGCCATATTGATTTACATTTTCATAAATAATCCTTTTTTTTAGACTTATTTTTTTCCTACTTTGCATTAGAGGATGACGTTCTGGTGTCTGTTTAACCAAGAATGAAATAAAAGTTGTTTTTTTTTTTTTTAATTAACTTCAGTGGATAGATGATGAATGATAGAGGGAGAGTAAAATTATACTCTTAAAGTGCCAAAGTATAGTAATAAGGGTAACATTGTTTTTACCTAACCTCTTTGGGCCTTAGTTTCTCTTTCTTTACATTTGCAGGTGAGCTTAAAATAAAAGTTCTTTAACTCTAAGGACTTTTAAAATTCTAAATTATTTGATCCTATGATTCACCTTTTCTTTTGAAATACCCCACGTGCAAAAGAACCCAAAAAGTTCTTGAATCCAACGGGGAATAGTTGGATAAGGGGAGTATTCTATTTCCACAGGCCCACAGAATCATAGGCTCACCAGATTCAAAATAAAGTAACCCTTCCCAAGTTGAGATTCTTAATGTAGATATTTTGGGGGGCTAAGGCACAGGTGGAGTGTAACTATTTTGACATAAGTTAGGGACATTATCTCTTTTGATTTCACATCTGAAATGACATTCTTGGTCCCTCTTTTTAATGAACTTTATCACGGGTTTTAAAAGTTGGAAGGGACCTTAAGACCTGAACCTCTCTTTGGTATAGGGAGCTTCCTTAACAAATGGCTAATTTGAATATCATAACATGATGGTTTTTAAAAAAAAAAATTCCCTAAAATGCTGTAATCTACTTACTTAATATTTACTTAAATTTCCTATTTATTTAATATTTCTTTGCTTGAAAGAATTTATTTTGCTGCTTTGTTTTTTAAACTTTCTGACATAACAATTTTTACAATGTCAAGTTCCAATCCAGTCCTCATGAATTAACTTAAGCAAAATCTCAGTGAATTCAATTTACTTAAGATCTTAGAATCACAGTTTCAACCTCCCTAAGTTGGAATCCTTAACATTTTTTAACCATGTATTTTTATTCTTTTTTTCCTTGACCCTGACAGTTCTTTATGGTCTTCTTTAGTCAAAGTGGGAAAATCCTTAATATAAAGTACACTTCAACAAGTTTTTTCTAGGTACTGGGAGTATAAAAAGTAAATACATATAGAATGATAAGAAACTTACATATCCTGCAAGTACAAATAAAACGTTACTCCAACATATATCTCCAACATACAACAATTTTAACAAATCTGAATCATGTTAAGAAACTAAATTTATTGTGTAGCTATCTAAGTGACCATTTGCCTAAGGGATGTATGGTTGTAGAGATAGATATATTGAGAGAGAGATATAAATACAGATATTCATACATATATATCTATATCTTTGCACATGTGGAATATGCACATGTACATAGATGTGCATATACAGACACACATATTCTTATGTACATGTACATATACATGTAAATTCCATGGAACAATGTTATGCTTGTGTGTATAGCTATGAAAGTATATCTTCATAAATGCATACACATACATATACATATATCCTGAAGATGGTGATTAGGTCAATTCATGAGGAATATCTGATTTTAAAACTTGTCCTTGTAAAAACTGTTGTGTCAGAAGGTTCATAACAGAATTAATTATGATTTTCATGGGACAATTAAGTATGTATACAGAGTATTTTGAGGAAAACACATTAGATGACAGATGTATTAGATAATTAATAGATAAATAAATAAGAAAATTAAATAAAAATCCACATTATATATAAAGTAGATATTCATATGTTCTATGGATATTAGTATACATTCATGTATGAATATATACATGTATATATAAAACATAAAAATACATATGATATTTATTTCTTTTAATTTTCCTAAAATACTTTTTATATATTACTTGTCCCTAGCAGAAAATGATTTTGCTACTAAATTTTTGATACATAATATATACATATGTGCATACACATATGCATGTACATACACCAAAGACATGCACAAACACTGATAAATATGATATGAGACAGAAAATGATTGGAACCTAAGCAAAGTGGTTTCAGGTAATTTAAGGAGGGTATTTAGTACTAGTTTATTTTTATTATTAATTTCAATGTAATTTGTTTCCTTTGTAATAGCATATATTTTATTTTATGAATTTAAATATTTTCTGAGAGATAGTTCATAGGTTTTATGAGTCAGATGAAGAGGCCTGTGATAATCTCTGTCTTCCATCAACAACTCTATTTGGTTTTCTATTCTACTGAGCATCAAGCCCTGCCTAGAATAAGCTGATCACCTGAGTTTTTGATACTCAGCACCTTCTCAATTCTTCAGCCTTCCTCTCCCCTCTTATTACAGGCTTTGATGGTGCTGGAAAAGGAGTGGAATCTGAATTTTCCAGGAAATTCTTGATCTTTCATCAGCAATTCTATTTAGTTTTGATTTTATAGAACATCACATTCCCATGCTGGGTACTTCCTGGTACTTCTCCCTTTCAGCTTCCTTCTCTGTATTTTCTCCCCACCCAACATAAGTCATAAGCTCCTTGAAGGCAGAGATTGTCTCTCTTTTCCTTATTGTATTGTCAACAATTAGGTGCTTAGTAAATGTTTACTGAGTTGAATTAAATTGAACTAAAAGGTAAAAAATGGGGGGAAAACAAAGTTAAAAATTGCAAAGACAAAAAGGTTAAAAAGTCTGAAGGTGAGCTCTTAAAAGGAAGAGTGTGACCTTGGGCAGATAACTTTCTCTCTTTGTCCTCATGCTTCAGGCTGTATAAAATAAAGTGTAAGGGAGATGGCAGGGTTCGACTAAATGGTCTTTAAGGCCTCTTCTAACTTTCAATCCTATCATCCAATACAGTGGGTTTTAAGTACCTACCTTGAATTCTCTGGCATCTAGGGAAATTCACTACAGGGTTTTGTTCTTCCTTCTTTGCCAGAGAAGACCATGGCATCAGAGAAATGATGTTATGACTTGTACTTGATTTTGTTTTGAGTGAGGAAGGACTGTGAAAGGTCACCAGCCTCATTTCTCCTCTAGAGCCATCTGAATTCAACGACTGATATTCCTCAAGAGGCATGGAGATGACTGAGCATGCATTGGGAGACCTTGGGCCCTTTAGGCCAAGATCTATGCAGATACTCACTTACTATACTAATCCTTTGTACATTCACCCTCAGTATACATCAACTCTCTGTAGTGGCTTTAACTGAAATAGGCCTTCTATTCATAGAAAAACCCAAACCAAAAAATCCAAACATTTTTTAGAAGGCAGCAACAAGAGTGTGGGAAGAGCTTCAGACTTTTCACATTTGCCAACAGCAACATGAATTTCCTTTGAGGATCTAAATATTTGTTTTCCTATCTGTAAAATGGGTCTATAATACCTGCTTTGCCCTGTCACCCTCATGGAATTGTCCTGAGGATCAAATGATTTGAAGACTATGGATGTTCTTTCTTTTCTTTTTACATTTTGGAGGTAATTAGGGTTGAGCGACTTGTCCGGGGTCACACAGTTGTAAGTGTGAGGCTAGATTTGAACTCAGTTCCTCTTAACACCAGGAACAATATTTTATTCACTCCATCACCTTGCTGCCCAACCTTGCCTCCTTTTAAGCTCTATTCTCTAATAATATTCTAGTATACTGAGGATGAGAGGAATTTGAGTTACAATAATTCTTCAGGATTTCTAATGACCCAATGTTTCATTATTACAAGTATTTCCTCTTTTTATAAAGCAAATTTCAGTCCCTTCATATTTAATTAAATGGATTTCATACATTTTTTTTCTTTTTTTTTTAATAAAAATTTATTTATTTAACTTTTTACATTCATTTTCACAAAATTTTGGGTTTCCAAATTTTCCCCCCTTTTCTCCCCTCTCCCCACCCCAATACACCGAGCAATCTAATTTTCTCTATCACCAACCTGCCCTCTCTTCTACCACCCCTCCCTTCTCTTGTCCACATCTTCTCTTTTGTCCTGTAGGGCCAGATGACTTTCTATTCCCCATTAACTGTATTTCTTATTTCCTAGTACCAAGAGCAATACTAAACAGTTGTTCCTAAAACTTTGAGTTCCAAATTCTCCCCATCCCTCCCTCCTCACCCATTCCCTTTGGGAAGGAAGGCAATGCAATATAGGCCTTATCTGTGTAGTTTTGCAAATGACTTCGATAATAGTCGTGTTGTGTAAGACTAACTGTATTTCTGTCCATCCTATCCTGCCCCCCATTGTTTCTATTCTGTCTTTTGATCCTGTCCCTCCCCAAGTGTTGACTTCAAATTGTTCCCTCCTCTCATTGCCCTCCCTTCCATCATCCCCCCCCCCCTTGCTTACCTCCTTCTCCCCCACTTTCCTGTATTGTAAGATAGGTTTTCATACCAAAATGAGTGTACATTTTATTCCTTCCTTTAGTCGAATGTGATGAGGGTAAACTTCTTGTTTTTTTCTCAGCTCTCCTCTTTTTCCCTCCACTAAAAAGTCTTCTGCTTGCCTCTTGAATGAGTTATAATTAAACCCATTCCATTTCCTCCCACTACATTTCTCTCTCACCATTTACCTTAATTACTTTTAAGATATGGTCCCATCCTATTCAATTCACTCTGTGCTCTCTGTCTCTGTATGTGTGTGCATGTGTGTATGTGTGTGTGTTTGTGTGTGTGTATGTGTGTGTGTGGTCCCACCAACTACCCAGATACTGAAAAGTTTTAAGAGTTACAAATATCGTCTTTCCATGTAGGAATGTAAACAGTTCACTTTTGGTAAGTCCCTTATGACTTCTCGTTACTGTTTATTTTTTCATGCTTCTTCTCATTCTTCTGTTTGAAAGTCAAATTTTCTTCTCAGCTCTGGTCTTTTCATCAAGAATGCTTGAAAGTCCTCTGTTTCATTGAAAGACTATATTTTCCCCTGAAGTATTATACTCAGTTTTGCTGGGTAGGAGATTCTTGGTTTCAGTCCTAGTTCCTTTGACTTCTGGAATGTCCTATTCCATGCCCTTCAATCCCTTAATGTAGAAGCTACTAGATCTTGTGTTATTCTGATTGGATTTCCACATTACTGGAATTATTTCTTTCTAGCTGCTTGCAATATCTTCTTCTTGACCTGGGAATTCTGGAATTTGGTCACAATGTTCCTAGGAGTTTCTCTTTTTGGATCTCTTTCAGGCAGTGATCAATGGATTTTTTCAATAGTTACTTTGCCCTCTGGTTCTAGAATCTCAGGGCTGTTTTCCTCGATAATTTCATGGAAGATGGTGTCTAGGCTCTTTTTTTTTGATCATGATATTCAGGTAGTCCCATAATTTTTAAATTGTCTTTCCTGGATCTATTTTCCAGGTCAGTTGTTTTTCCAATGAGATATTTCACATTCTCTTCCATTTTTTTCATTCTTTTGGTTTTGTTTGGTGATTTCTTGGTTTCTCAGAAAGTCATTAGACTCCATCTGTTCCATTCTAATTTTGAGAGAACTATTATCTTCAGTGAGCTTTTGAACCTCTTTTTCCATTTGGCTAATTCTGCTTTTGAAAGCATTCTTCTCCTCATTTGCTTTTTGAACCTCTTTTGCCAATTGAGTGAGCCTATTTTTCAAGGTGTTATTTTCTTCAGCATTTTTTTTGGTCTCCTTTAGCAAGGTATTGACCCGTTTATCATGGTCTTCTTGCATCTCTCTCATTTCTCTTCCCAGTTTTTCCTCCACCTGTCTAACTTGATTTTCAAAATCCTTTTTGAGCTCTTCCATGGCCTGAGCCCACCGGACATCCACCTGGGATGTCTGGGATACAGAGGCCCCGACCTCCACGTCTTTCCCTGATGGTAAGAATAGTTCCTCGCCATCAGAATTAAAAGGCAGGAACATCTGTACCCCATCAAAGTAGCTTTCTATAGTCTTATTTTTCTTCCCTTTTCTGGGCATTTTCCCAGCCAGTTACTTGACTTCTGAGATTCCTCTCCACCGTCACCTAGATCTGCCCAGCTAGTGCTTGGTGTCTGAGATTCAAATGGGCTTCCCTTGGCAGGCATGGCTGCTATTCAATGTGAGCTTAAGTTCTTGTGCTTGGGTGGGGGCAGGGCCTCCTCCCAGGCTCAGTTCCCTCAGGGGCTTTATGCAGAAACCTTCAGTAATGGGGAGGGTGGGGGCAGGGCTGTCTCCCAGGCTCAGTTCTCTCAGGGGGTTTATGCAGACACTTCCCGTAAAGGAGCTCCTGCCTGCTCGGTGAGTCCCGGCCACTGCCTCTGCCCCTGCCTCTGCCTCTGCCTCTGCCGTTGCCTCTGCCGATGCCTCCGAAGGGACCCCAAGTCACGGAGACACCCCGCTCCCCTCTCGGCCAGCCCAGAAGTCTCTCTCACTGATCTGTAGCGTCTGTGGGTGGAGGGATCTTTGAGGCTGCCGGAGATTCCGTCCCTGAAGCCAGCTCAGATCTGCTCCACTGGGGCCACAGGGCCAGGGCAGCGCAGGGGTGGGCTCCACTTTCCGTGGTGTGACGGACCCCTGGGCATGGCTTTCCAGGGCTCTCTGGAATGGAAATCTCTTCCACTGTGTTTCTGTGCGCCTTTCATTGATCCACAATTTGTGGGGAGTTCTTCTTGCAGGAAATATATGGGCTGTGGGTTCGGAGCTAGCATACGTGAGTCTTTCTACTCCGGCATCTTCGCTCTGACTTCATACTTTTTTGTGGGAAAAAATGTTATTCATTTGATAGCCAAGGCATTAGTACTGTTTTCCTTTGTTTTTATAATTTGTATTAGGTATGGAGTTAAATGAATGAGCTAAAATTCTGATTCTGTTACTACCTGGGTGATCTTGGGTCAGTTACTTCTTTTACTATGAGCCTCAGTATCCCTAGTTGAAAAATGAATAACTTGAACTAGAATTTCTCCAACATTCTTCCTGGTTCTAAATCTTATGATTCTAAAAAGAAAAGGAAAATTCCTCAACTAAACAAAAACCTGTTTGACAATATGAAAAACCACTAAGGTCCCTTCCACCTCTATATACTGTAATCCTATGGGGAAAAAAAGTAAAATCTAACTTCTCCAAACCTGCTTAAGACAGTATGAAAAACCATTCACGTATATACAAACAGGTTAAAATTCTCTTTTGGGTTTATTTACCTGAGAATGAATTTCAGTTTGAAGAGGACTTTATGTCGTTTCAGAGAAAGCACCTAATATATAAGCAATTTTCAACAAGAGTGCTAGACATTTGTCTTTATAACAATTTGTATGTAACAGCTTTTATGCAAATGACACTAAAGTGGCACCTTTTTTTCTAAATTGGACATTTTTATGGTTATAATTTTCTTCTGTAATAACAGCAAAAAAAAAATGGCTGTCCCAGTGGAGTTGAACATTTCATCTCAAGCACTGTTTTGTGAAGTTGGAATGACAAGTTTCTTTCTTTGGAGCAAAGAATGACAAAAAGAAGAGAGGAGTTTTTGTCATCCTTGTCTAAGTTGGCAGAGGCAGCTAAAGTTTTAAGGATCAGAGTAACCCCCTCCCCCCTCATCCTTCCATGCCAACTTTTCTGGAATAATAGTGGCTACCTAAAAACTCTGCATTGCAGGAAGTCACAGCTTGCTCTTTCTCCTCCTAAGGTAAGTTAAAGAAATTGGATATATTCAGGTCTTCGCCTTTTGGTTGACCTTTATTATCCTTACCTTTTTCTCCTCAAGTATATTTCTTTCATAGATAAGGACTTAATTGATTCCATTTTATCTACAGTGGTCCATGCAAGCACCCTGGTGCACCTCAAGGATATTTTGTCAGAGACAAAAGTTCTTAAATGGGGTGTAGTGAAATACAATCCCTGGATTTGGAGTCAGAAGAGTTCAACTCCTAGCTCTACTACTTATTATCTGTATAATCATGGACAAGTTACTTAACTGTTTTGACATCAATTTCCTTAGCTGTAAAATGAATAGGGTGATTTAGATGACTTCTTAGGTCCTTCTGCCTTGAAATTAAGTATTCTTTGAACTTATGAACTTTTGATTTGTAACTTAAATATATTCAATGTCTTAACTAATTTAACTTAACCTTAATTTTAGTAAGTGTTTTTGTGCTGTCTTACTATTATTAGTTAACTAATATATGTTGGCCTCTGAAGATGCAAACATAAAAAAGGGCAATTCTTGACTTAAGTAGTGAAAATATAATGTGAGAAGATGTAGTAAGTATACAAAGTAAAAGGTGATGATGGTGAATAACGGATTCTAGAAAATGTATTATTAAAAAAGGTGATGGAGAGAATTAATTTTAACTAAACATTATTTTGTAATGTAGGGCTTTAGGATAGTAAGGATGTTGAAAAGAATATTGTAACTGTAGAGATGCAACTAATTGTAGGGATGCAGTAAAAACATAGTCATTGGATTTAGATGGGAAAAAAAAAATCTTTAGTGATAATTTTCAGGAATGGGGAGCCAGTGGTCTTGAGGCTACATGTGACTTTTTGACTAAATCGAAACTTCAGGTGCAAATCCTTTTATTAAAAAGATTTGGTCTGTAAAACTTGGATTCAGTCAAAGGCCTCATCCACCCAAAGACCTGGAAGTCCACATGTGGCCTTGAGGCCGCAGATTCCCCACACTTGACCTAGTCTCAGGGATTTTTAATGTAGAGTCTGAATTTTAACACACACACACACACACACACATATACATAAAAAAAGACAAGTAATATAATAGAGTAGGAATTTGAATCCAAGAACTATGCTTCAAAGTTTAGTGTTCTTTCCATTATGGCAATCAAAATGGGAACAAATACATACAAACAGGGAAGGAGCCAAGATGGTGGAGTAGAATGACTCACATATGCTAGCTCCGAACCCACAACCCATAAATTTCCTGTAAAAAGAACTGCCCACAAATTCTTAAGCAGTGCAAGCTGTGCAGCAACAGAGTGGAGGAGATTTCCGTTCCAGAGAGCCCTGAAAAACCAGCACCAAAGATCCATCATGCACCAAGCCCAGAGTAGAGCCCAGCCCTGCCCTGCCCTGCCCTGCCCTGGATGCATGACACCAAGGGGAGCAGATCCAAGCAGGCTTCAGGGACAGAATCTTCAGCGGCCGTGAGGGTCCCTCCACCCACAGGTGCTACAGGTAAGTGAGAGAGACTTCTGGGCTGGCCAAGAGGGGAGTGAGGTGTCTCCATTACTCAGGCCCGCTCGGGAGGCAGCGGCAGAGGCAGTGGTGGCCCAGGACTCCTGGAGCAGGCAGGAGCTCCTCTCCATTACTGATGATCTCCGCATAAACCCCCTGAGGGAACTGAGCCTGGGAGGCGGCCCTGCCCCTACCTGAGCACCAGAACTTAAGTTCACATTGAATAGCAGCCCTGCCCACTGTTGAAAGCCCTGAGGCTGGGAAGCAGCATTTGAACCTCAGACCCCAAGCACTAGCTGGGCAGATCTAGGCGGGGTTGGAGAGGAATCTCAGAAGTCAAGTAACTGGCTGGGAAAATGCCCAGAAAAGGGAAGAAAAATAAGACCATAGAAGGCTACTTTCTTGGTGAGATGTTTCCCCCTTTCATTTCTGATGAGCAGGAACAACGCTTACCATCGGGGAAAGACATAGAAACCAAGGCCTCTGTACCCCAAACCCCCAAAATAGATATCTGATGGTCTCAGGCCATGGCAGAGCTCAGAAAGGATTTTGAAAATCAAGTTAGGTGGAGGAAAAACTGGGAAGAAAAATGAGAGAGATTCAAGAAAAACATGGAAAACGGGTCAATACCTGCTAAAGGAGACCAAAAACGAAAAGGCTGAAGAAAATAACACCTTGAAAAACAGGCTCACTCAATTGGCAAAAGAGGTTCAAAAAGCCAATGAGGAGAAGAATGCTTTCAAAAGCAGAATTAGCCAAATGGAAAAAGAGGTTCAAAAGCTCACTGAAGAAAATAGTTCTCTCAAAATTAGAATGCAACAGATGGAGGCCATCCATCACCACCTGAAAGAGATCTAAAAAGAGAAACTCCTAGGAACATTGTGGCCAAATTCCAGAATTCCCAGGTCAAGGAGAAAATATTGCAAGCAGCTAGAAAGAAACAATTCCAGTATTGTGGAAATACAATGAGGATAACTCAAGATCTAGCAGCTTGCACATTAAGGGATCGAAGGGCATGGAATAGGATATTCCAGAAGTCAAAGGAACTAGGACTCAAACCAAGAATCACCTACCCAGCAAAACTGAGTATAATACTTCAGGGGAAAATATAGTCTTTCAATGAAACAGAGGACTTTCAAGCATTCTTGATGAAAAGACCCGAGCTGAAAAGAAAATGTGACTTTCAAACACAAGAATGAGAAGAAGCATGAAAAAGTAAACAGCAAAGAGAAGTCATAAGGGACTTACCAAAGGTGAATTGTTTACATTCCTACATGGAAAGACAATATTTGTAACTCTTAAAACATTTCAGTATCTGGGTAGTTGGTGGGACCACACACATACACACACACATACACACACATGTATACATGTGCACGCACACACACATACACACATGCATGCACATACAGAGACAGAGAGCACAGAGTGAATTGAATAGGATGGGACCATATCTTAAAAGAAATTAAGGTAAACAGTGAGAGAGAAATGTAGTGGGAGGAGAGAGGGTAAAATGGAATGGGGTAAATTATCTCTCATTCAAGAGGCAAGCAGGAGACTTTTTAGTGGAGGGAAAAATAGGAGAGCTGAGAAAAAGACAAGAAGTCTACCCTCATCACCTTCAATTAAAGGAAGGAATAAAATGCACACTCATTTTGGTATGAAAACCTATCTTACAATACAGGAAAGTGGGGGAGGGGGAGATAAGCAAGGTGGGGGGGATGATGGAAGGGAGGGCAATGGGAGGAGGGAGCAATTTGAAGTCAACACTCAGGAAAGGACAGGATCCAAAGAGAGAATAGAAACAATGGGGGGGCAGGATAGGATGGAGGGAAATACAATTAGTCTTACACAACATGACTATTATCAAAGTAATTTGCAAAACTACACAGATAGGGCCTATATTGAATTGCCTGCCTTCCCAAAGGGAATGGGTGGGGAGGGAAGGATGGGGAGAATTTGGAACTCAAAGTTTTAGGAACCACCATTTAGTAGTATTGTTGTTGCTACTAGGAAATAAGAAATACAGTTAATGGGGAATAGAAAGTCATCTGGCCCTACAGGACAAATGAGAAGATGGGGAGAAGAGAAGGGAGGGATGATAGAAGAGAGGGCAGATTGGTGTTAGGGGAAATTAGAATGCTCGGTATATTGGGGTAGGGGGAGGGGATAAAAGGGGAAAAAATTTGGAACCCAAAATTTTGTGAAAATTAATGTAAAAAGTTAAATAAATAAATTTATATAAAAAATAAAATAAAATGTGGTATCAAAAAAAAATTACATACAAACAGAACAATAGTAATTAGTAAATGGCCAAGCCATCTCTGTACATAGATATTGAGAGGCAGATTAGGGCAATTCATGATCAATTTGATGAATCCCTCAGTCAACTTGATAAGTTCTCCGTACTTGTTTTGGAATAGGCAATCAGCCAGTTAATCTGTGCATTCTTTATAAGCATGTACTCTGAGTTTCATTTCTTTTTAATCTTCAAAATAAAGGTCTGAACTGGATGAGTGTATTATGGTTTAATTTATTTTTCAGATCTAATATCATATTTTATTTCTTTCTTTGATCATGACTTTCAGGTATTCCAATAATTCCAAAGTTATTTCTCCTTGATCTGTTTTCCAGTTCAGTGGTTTTTCCAATGAGATGGTACACATTTTCTTCTATTTTTTTCATTCTTTCGACTTTGCTTTATTTTTTGTGTGTCATAGACACACACTTTGTTTTATTGTTTTTTGTGTGTCATACACGCACACACACAGACACACACACTCACTCATAGAGTCATTTGTTTCCATTGCCCTATTCTAACTCTTAAGGAATTTTTTGTTCGGTGAGGTTTTATATCTCTTTTTCTGATCATTTATTCAGCTTCTTCAGCAGTTCTGTTTTTCAATGAATTTTTATACCTACTTTTCCATTTGGTCTACTCTGCTTTTTAAGAAACTGTCATCTTCAGAGAATTTTTATGTCTTCTTTACCATTAGGTCTATTAAGATTTTTAAGGTATTTTTTCTTCAGTATTTTTTGTGCCTCTTTTCCCAAATTGTTAAAGCTCTTTTATAATTTTTGCTTGAATCACTCTCATTTCTTTTCTCCACCACTCAACTATTCTCTTTCTTTAAACAGAAAACAAGAAAATAAAACTCTTTTGTGAAATCTTGTTGGACTTGTATCCAATTAACATTTTTCTTTGAAGTGTTGCTTGAAGCTATTTTCATGTTTCTGTTTTCTTCTCTGTTTGAGTCTTCGTCTTCCCTGACTCCCTAGTAACTTTTAGCATCAAGATATTTTTGCTTCTTCATTTTCTTGTACTATTTCTTGACTTTGAATTTTATGTTAAAGTTGGGCTCCCCTCAACTGGGTGGCACTGTCCCAAATTTTAAGCATTTTCATGTTGTCATTTTCAGAGCTAGTTCTGGGGGTTCTGCAAGTTTTTCATGCTTCTAGGTTGGTATAAAACCGGAGAGATGTGTGATCACTTCTCTCTTGGTCTATGCTCTTGTCTTTACTCTGGAAGGATCCTGTTCTTTTTCATATGCAAGTGCTAGCACTCCTTTTGGCCCTGTATCGGTGACCAGATCCCCTGCTACCTTGTGATGAGCTACAAGGGCTCCACTCCATTCTGTAGTTCGGACATAGAACTGTGTATAGACAATGGAATTTCCACTCAGTGTCAGCTGCACTCAAAACCATCAGACAGTCCTCTACAATCTCTTTCTGACAAGAAGTTGAAACCTCTTAACAATATCTCTGCACTGAGAACTCCAAAAATCTGCTATTTCTGCTGTCACAGTCAGCGCCAAGGATTGCTGCTATTGCTTTCTACCTTATCTTGCATTTAGGCCTGCCCGCCACTCCAGTGTCATAGATGTCACCTGTTGCCTTCCTAAACTTTCTTAGGCTGCAAATATGTCTTATTCTGATCTACTGTTGGTTCTGCTACTCCAAAATTAGATTTGATGAGTTATTTCAAAATTGTGAGGGTAATATTCAGCTATGTTGTTGCTGTACTCTACCACCTTTGGTCCACTCCCCACATTTTGTTTTTAATTAAAATTTTATCATATACCTTATTTCTACACTACCTACAATTCCATAAATACCTTTCCCTTACAAATCACAAAGAGCCTTCCTTCTAAATGACAATACAAAAGAGGAAAAAGCTCACTAAAACTAACCAACATACTAAAAGTATTTCATATTTTATACAGTTTCATACCCATTTTATATTTCTTATAATACTTCATGCCCAATTCAGTAAAAATGAAAAACGTCTTTTCTTACCTAATTTTTGGACGTACCTTAGTCAAGATAATTTCACATTTACATTTCTTTTTGTGTATATTTTATCTCCTTCTCTTTCACTTAATGGGTAACTAGATTACACAGTTTATAAAGTAGTCAACCTGGAGTTAGGAAGATTCCTTTTCCTGAGTTCAAACCTGGCCTCAGACACTTACCAGCAGTCTGATCCTAGGAAAGTCTCTTAACCTTGTTTGCCTCAGTTTCTTTACCTATAAAAGGAGCTGGAGAAAGAAATGGCAAATCACTTCATTATCTTTGCCAAGAAAACTCCAGACAGGGTCACAAAGAATTGGACACAATTGAAAAATGAACGAACAATAACATTTCACTTAACATCACTTCATATAAGTTATTCTGCACTTCTTGATATTCATCATATTCAACATCTTGTACTACAGCATAGCACTGCTATATTCTAAACCATTCTTCAACTGATGGACACATATTTTCTTTCCAGCTATTTACTGCAACAAAAAAAATGCTGCCACAAATGTTGGTATATGAGAGGATTCATTTTTTTTTTTCAGTGACTTCATCCTCAACCCCTCTCAGGGTGTATCATGGAATCTGAATCAAAGAGTACAATTTTGAGAGCAATATTTTATATTTTTCACATAATTCTAAACTGCTTTTCAGAATGATTGAACCAATTCACAACTCCACAAATAGTACCTTACTCTCCCTGTCTTTCCACAGTCCTTTCACCATTTGTTTGCTCCCTTTGCCAATTTATTTTGTATGATGTGAAATTTTGTTGTTTGGATTTTTCTTATTAGTACTTTGAAGCATCTTATATGTGGCTTAAATTTCATCTTTGAGAAATGTGAATTCGTTCCTTTGACTACTCTCCTAACCTATTGGGAATGGTATAGTTCTTAGGGATTTCTGTTAGTTACTTAGGTATCCTTGAATGGATATGGAACTTGACACAACTATATAGAAGTCAGAGCCATTCTTCAGTAGATAAATGCTCCCAATATATGAACAAACTGTTTTCAGAGGATAAACTTTAAAGTATAAATGACCATGTGTGACCCAAACTATTAGTAGTAAAATGAATGTAAATCTAAAAACAAACAAACAAAAAACCTTGGATATTTTCATTTGAATTGTGAGAAGACAGGCATACTGATGCTCTGTTAGGAGCTTAAGGAATGTTGACTGACTATTGTAGTTGGAAATTATTCCATTTATTTTGTATTTCAGTTTTGAATTATGAAAGATATGCTACTGATCTTGTTTCCAGAGGAAGAAAGATAGGAAGAAATAAGAGAGGAGGAAATAAAAAAGGAAGGCACTTTACCATCCTGCACCCCATCTCTTCTGTGCAGTCTCTGTGAATCAGTCTCCAGCCTCCAGTGGTAGGGTAGGGAGGGGAAAAGGAAAGAAGGGAAAAAAAAAACATTTATATAGCACATACTATGTGCTAAGAACTCTTACAGACGTTATCTTATTTGCTTTTCAAAAAAGTAGATGCTATTAAAATTCCCATTTTATAGTTGAGGAAACGGAGGCAAACAGAGGTTAAGTGACTTGCCAAGGGTCATATCTAATAAGTGTCTGAGCCAGACTTAAACTCAGGTTTATGCAATCCTAGTGTTAATGGTCTGTCCACTATGCTGCCAACTATCTCAAGTAGAGAGAAAAGTACCTTCGAACCATGTCCCATGTATCTCCTGCCTTATCTCCAATTTTCATCTGGAAAAGAAGGACATTCCAGTGTCCTGCTCCTGTGGTGAGGAGAGAGGGTACCATTCCAGGCATTCCAGCTTAGCTACTTAATTCTTCTGCCCAGCATCTAGTCTCCTGTGGTTAGAAGAGAAACTCCATGCCATTATACCAGCCACCTACTTGCAAGGTGAAGGGAAAGGGTGACATTCTCTAAAACTTGTTTGGTAAGAGAGTATTGTTACTGTTTCTACTCCATGTTCTTACTCCCTCACCTGAACTGCCCCAGACTCTGAAAGGACTCTGTCCTGATGTGATGCACTATTGATATTGAAAATCTTTTTTTTTTTAAATTTTCCAGTAATGATTAAAAAACTGCATATCATACCTTCTCCATGCCAGATATTCTAATCTCTGTAGGCCAGGCCATTATGCATCCCAATCCCTCACTGCTTGATTCCTTATTCCCATTCTGCTAGACGCACTCTCCCCCAGGTTCAAAGCATATGCTTCTCGTCCCTTCCATTGTGCCTTAAAGAATATCTTTTTCATAAGTAATAAACTTACTTCATCTAGAATCGTTCACCTTCCATTTTATTCCATTTTCTACCTCCGTCCTAAAAACATGGCCTCCTGGCTCCCCTTTCCAGCATTGTCTGTCCTTGCACTCATTTCCTTGACTCGTTTGTTGAGGTGGGATATTACAACACTCCTTTCTCCTGATCAGTGACAACACTCACTTGCTCTGAGGTGTGCATGGGTGTGGGGGGGGCAATGAAGGGCCCTTCTTTCTCCTACCCCCCTATGAAAATCTAATCCCTATTGTCTCACTGCAGATCACCTGAATGGGCAGGAGACTCAATGAACAGTGTTTTTTGTTTTCTGTTAGGCATATTTTTTTTTAATTTTTAAACTTCTTTCAAATAAAGATTTACTTTCTCTCCTCACCTCCCTGCGTCCTGTGGAATTATGGTCAATTATTGTAATTTTAAGAGTTCCTAGCTCTTTTAAAATCAATTGGCATTACAATACTATTAATATTGTATAAGTTGTTCTCCCAGTTCTGCACTTTTTTCTCTGCATCATTTTATCCAAAACTTCCCATGTTTCTCTGAAAACATCCATTTCATCATACTAAAGAAAATTATATTCAATTATAATTTCATATCAGAATTTGTTGAACCATTCCCCCAATTGATGACTATCTTCTGAATTTCTAATTTTTTGCCATGACAAAGAGACAATCTATAAATATTTGCATACATAGTGGTCCTTTTCCTATTTCTTTGTTCTCTTTGGGTGGTAGAATTAATAATTATGTTGGTGAGTCAGAGGTGCACATAGTTGAATATCATTTTTAACTTGTGATGAATAATTGTGAATTGTTTTCCAGACTGACTGGATTTATTCACAACTCTACTAATAATTCATTAATGTATTTATTTTCCCACAGATTCTCCAACATTTGCCATTTTTTGCTCAACTTTGACAACTTGAGGGGTGTGAAATGTAGCTTCAAAGGAATTTTAATTTGCATTTCTCCAACTAGTAATGATTTTTAGCACAGTTGAATTTGGTTATTCATAGCTTGGATTTTTTCTTCATAAAGCTACTTATTCATATTTTTTGACCATTTATCAAATGGGGAATGATTCTTAGTCTTATAACTTTGCATAGTTGCTACTTCTGTCTTTAAAAAAAAAAAAACCAGTTGAAGTTGAACTGATTTTATTCTAACCCTTTATCTTAGCTTTGTGTACTTCTTTCGCTTTGAAATGTGATTTTTATTTTTTAAAGATGGTTTCTTCTTATTAATCAATTCTGTTATAAGTGCGTCCATTCCATTCCCAGTTTTGTTAATTGTCTATTTCCCTCTGTTCTTTTGTTTTACACTTTTTCTTTTCTTTGTTTCCTGCCTCCTCTTTATAAAGAAGAAGGTGGTGAGAGACAAGGTACAAGCTCAGGACCAGTGCTCTGCATTTGATGTCATCTGATTTCCTCCCCATTCCTCCCATCCCTCTTCTCTTTTTCTCAGAAGAGTTCAATAACAGGTTCTTACCATATATCTCGTTTAAATCCCTCTTTGAAGTCTGTTCTTCTTAGGTAGAATTTGTCTTGATTTATAATAATACCTCTCTTTATCTACTCTTCCTCTTGTACTTTCTTCTTCTCTCCTTTCCCTTATGTTTCCATACTGAGTGAAACGTATTTCTCTACCTGGCTGTACATCTTTATGTGTGCATATTCTTACCTGTGTTGACCAGTTAAGATGAGAATGATGTTCAACTGTCATCCACTATCCCATTTTTTTGTATATCAATTTCTTTCCTTATTTTTTGTCTAATATTTGCATTTTGTTTTTAAAGTCATCTCCAGCCCTTAACAAAATACAAACAAAGGCTTCTTGCTTTATATATTCCAGAAATTCTAATTCTTGTGTATAGGCTTTATGTTCTTTGTGGTTTTTATTGTTAATATTGCCAAAATTTTTATCCTGTTATGGGTTTGTGTCTTGAGCATCCTTGTAACTATAATAACTTTTTTATTGTGGGGTTCTTTTTCGTTTGTTAATTCTTCTAGTCTATTGTCTTGACTTTAGGTTTTATGCTAGGGCTGGGCTCCATGCATTTCTGAAGATAATGTCTGAGATGAGCTTTTGTCCTCTTGGTTAATTCTACTGCTTTCTTGGAGATATTGAGCATTAGATCATTCCAGGATCTCAAGCCAGGAACCCATGAGTTTTCAGTGCATCCAAAGTTAGATAATTACAGGGTAAGCTTGTTCATTAATTTCTAGTCTAAGTCTGCAAATTCATGACCTCTGTTTGATTCTACAAAGCATTCCTTTATTTTTACCCATGATTGTAAGTTCCATGAGACTGCCACTGGCCTCAGTCACTATCACTAGTTTGAAAGTTCTGGTAGTTCAGAGTAGCAGAATGACAGATTCCCCATTAGTGCTATATTAATGCCTTGTTTAGTCTATTGCACTCTCCTGCCTGGGTTTATGACTGACAATGGAACCCAGATTAGTTCCTGTAATCACGACCATGCAGATACTTTTTCGTTCCAAGCTTCCTCCTCATTCAGTACATGCAATCTACTCATCACTCTGAAACATATTCCTTATGCCCACAACTCCTTCTTAGAATTCTGTGCATCTGTGGCCTCAAATTAAGACCTACCAGTTAGCACCTGTTCATTTATCCTGCACAAGGTAGGTTTCCACCTGGATGGGTCTGGGACCTCTTCTTACTCTGCCCAACAACTTTGTTCCTCTTCCAGTTCATGCATACTAGAATGCTATTGTTGACTTGTCCCTACTCAGATCTCAATCACAGTGTACAAAGATCTCTCTGTTTTTCTCTTTATTTCAATCAGGACTGGAAAAAATGAAACACTCTGACTTTTCTCAAATTTTCTGATCAGGACTCAGGCTATTATCAGTTTTTGGATGTTTGTAGAGAAATTGAATTGGAGTTCAGGCTATACTTCTTGCTATTCTGCTGTCTTAGCTCTGCTTCAAATAATTCTTAATGAATTAAAGAAAATTATTTGTACCTTCTTGTAGTAGTAATGGCTGCCTTCAATGGACCCAGCCCAACAGTGTAAGGGGAAGTTAGGGATGGTGCCCAAGAGTTGGTGGAATTTAAGCAATAATGTGGGTTTATAATATATATGTACATACATGCATACATACATGTAATCAATAAATATTTAGTCATTACCTTCTATGTGCCAGGCACTATACTAAGCACTGGTTATAGAAAGAGGCAAAAGACAGTCCCCACCCTCAAGGAGCTTACAATCTAGTGGGAGAGAAAACATATAAATAATATATGTATACATATATATGCATGTATACATTTGTATATATGTATGCATGTATACATACGTATACAGACGTAATACATACGTCTTCCAAGAGGAACAAAATGACATCACTATTGTAAAGTGAAATTTCAGTGTGTCCGACTGACTAACCAGATCAATATGAGCTCAGAATGCTCTCCCACGGTTTGGGCAGAGATAGTCCGTATGAATATTTCATGTAGGTATTCCAAATTTGCGCATCCTGCATTTACTTTGTGCTGTCTCTATTCTGCTTTGCTCACAGAGCACAGAACCTTTTCTTATGTGTGCATACCATGCTGAACAGTCCTGTACCAGTGTCTCAACTTGTTACACAGTCAAATCCAAAGTTCTTGAAAGAGACATTGAGAGTGTCCTTGTATTGTTTCTTCTGGCCACCATGTGATCACCTGCCCCATGCAAGTTCTCCATCAAATAGTCTTTTGGCAAGTATACATTTTGCATTTGAACAACGTGGCCAGTCCATTGGAACTGCGCTCTCTGAAGCATAGTTTGAATATTTGACAGTTCCTGCCAGATAATATGTAGATCATACACAGATTAGCAAATACATACATATTTCGACATATGTATTTATATACACTAATGGATGCTGCATTTTAATGAGGAACTGGGTAGAGCTGAAAAAAGACTAACCCTGAGGTCTTGATACCTAATTTCAAGTGTGCCTGTGACATCTACTGACTCTGTGATTCTGAACAAGTCAGTGTTTTAACTTCTCAGTGCCCCAGGCAACTTTTTAGGTACTATGTTACAGAATATTATCAATTAGCATTGCTAGTGGGTGGTGGTGGTGGGTACCATTTTGAAAGGGAAGATTTCTTATCTGGGAGATACCTTCATCAATGAAATCAGAGGAACAACAGGTCTGTCCCCCATACTCAATATGTATGTATATGTATATATGTATGTATACACACATACACATGTTTATTTGTTTAAAAATGCAGATTTATGTATTTACATGTATCTATGTGTGTTTGTGTGCACACTTACAGACACATACAAATATTTAAAAGTGTTCTTTTCTCATAAAATGAAAATGAAATCTGTGCAAAATTATAAAATAGATTAGGTTTTTTCTTTTCCTCCTTAGAAATATCCCGCCCCCCCCCCAAGGTATTCAATGTCCTCATTCTGCTTCTTGCTTTCCAGAAACCAGACCATGAAGTTTACTAGGATTTATCTCTTCTCTAGTACAATTTTCTAAAATATGAGTTAGCTTTCTCCAACAGTAGATTTTCAAGTCTCTTCTTAATACATCAAAACTGTGCTAGGTCTTATAGAACTAGAAGAGGTTATGAACATAAGATTGTATATGGTATTAGAGCTAGAAAGCACATTAAAATCCTACAACATAGGTTGTCCGAGCTTAAAGAAATGTTTGTCTTTTTTTTATTTTTCAGAAAAGAAAACTGGGGCACAGAAAGTTGAAGTATCTTTTTTCAGGGTTATGTATAAATTAAATAGCATGGCCAGGGCTAGTAACCAAATCACCTCATTCTTAGTCCACCAGTTCTCTGACATTCTATGCTGTCTGTCACACGAGGAATTCAAGAGATACAGAAGAAGAAAGACTTTAATCTACTCTTTCCTTTGGACATGATTTCACCATATATATGTGACCTTGGCCATTTTCTGTATCTATTTGTTTATTTAAGTACACTCAAAGAAACATACATCATCCTTCTAAAAGTGGACTATTTAACTGTTTCGTTATCCTAAATTGGAGTCGTAATACAAAACAATTTGCATGAATCTCTGTGTGAATTTTCTTTTCAGATGCTGGAAAGCCATAAAATGAAAATGAAATTCCTTGTTAATGTTTAGATTTAACCCTAAGAGTTATGTTATTGATTTTAATAGACATTTGATGTGTCTAGCTGTTGTGGGAAAGGATCAATTCCTAGCACATTTTAATTACTGCTTGACTAGCCTGCTAAATGAGAAGGTGACTGGAGAGATGTGCACGGTGGAGAGAGAGACAGAGAGAGAGAGAGAGAGAGAGAGAGAGAGAGAGAGAGAGAGAGAGAGAGAGAGAGAGAGAGAGAGAGAGAGGGAGAGAGAGAGAGAGAGAGAGAGAGAGAGAGAGAGAGAGAGAGAGAGAGAGAGAGAGAGAATTCTGATTGCGCAGTCCCAATTGTCTCCCCACTTCCAACTGGGCTGAACCTGGCAATGATTTGAGCAGGCAGAAGAGAGAAGACCAGCCTACTTGGGATTAATGAGTGTCAAGGGAGTATGGATGGCCGTAGGCTGTAGTTTGGGTCATTAAATTCAGTTGGTCATTAATCCTCTGGAAATGCCCTGGGCTGAGGTCATTATTGTTCCAAGATAAAAAATTCAGGACCAAACAAAACTCAGTACATGAATATTGTGCATTTTCAGAATGGTGGTTGAGTTTTCCATTTGATAGTGGCTTATGATTCTGTGGGGGTAAAAAACTCTATATTTGAGAACTCTATATTGCTTTATTCATTTTCAAATAAGCTGCATGACCATAATGAAATACAACCTATATTGTTGTTACATTGAATGGCTATAATGAAAGACAATGCACCAGAACTGAAACATCCAAATCAGTGTTGTGCAAAGTAGTAGCCTAATACATACCCATATAAATATTCCAATAAGACTGTCATGCTCAAAATATTAAGGGGAGCTTCTTGTTTGGAATTACCATCAATAATCTACAGGACATATCCATGATGGTGGGAAAGAAATTAAAGGATCATAGAATAATAAGGGGAAGAGCTTATGTGTATTACAACAATATTACATTGCAGAGAAGAAAACTGATATGTAGAACAGTTGGGTGAGTTTTAACCAGAGTCATAAACAAGTACCAACACCCAGACTCAAGAGTCACGACTATTTCTACTCGAGATCCACGGCTCTTATCAACAAGTAAGAAAATCGCTGGATAGTAGAGTTGTAAAAGACCTTTGAGATCAGCTGGTTCAACCCAGGCTCAGAAAAACAAAACGAAACAAAAAAACAAAACATCTTTTCTCTAGCATATCAGACAAGTGGTCATTTGACCATTGCTTGAGGACTTTCAATGAGATGCAAACTTCTACCTTGTATACCAGTTCATTTGTTTTGGAGGGATCAAGCTGTTGAGAAGTTTTGTTTTGTTTTGTTTTTTTCCTTTATATCAGACTGCTTTTTCTTTGCAAATTCCACTCACTGCTGCTATTTCTACCATCTGAGGTTAAGTATATGTCTCTTCATCCCCTAGACTATATCATCTTATTTGGTGATTTCATCAGTTCCCATGGATCCAATTATCATTTTATTCAATATTTCTCCCACAGTAGTGAGGCAGTAGGAACTCTATCAATTTCCTTACTAAAATATGACATCCTTACCTAGACAGAATGAAATAGATATGGCTGGTCAAAACACAATAAAAGCATCCCTGCCTATGGTATTTGACACTATGTCTCATAGCATAGTTTAACTGATTTGTCTCCGGATTTCCACTACCAGGGTTTTACCATAAGGAGATCATTGATTAAAAAAAAATAGTAGTACTTTTTATGTTACCAAGCCATGGAACCATTGGGAATTGTCTAAACAAATTATGGTATCTAAAATTAATGTAATATTACTGTGCTCTAAGAAGTTATGGATATGATGAATATATAGAAGTATAAGAAAATATGCATGAAGTGATACAGTGTAACAACTTCATAGAGTTCTTGTGAGGATCAAATGAGTTAAATTTTTGCAAATCTTAAAGTGCTATACACATGTTAACTATAATTGTAATTATTATTACTGATTATACGGAAGAGAAGAGGAAGGAAATAAGCATTTAAACTCTGCATTTGTTTAATAGCTAATAATAACTGACATTTATATGGCATATACTATGTGCCAGTCATTGGGCTAAGCTGCTTATAAATATTACCTTATTATATCTGTTTTTACATTTGAAGCAACTGAGGCCAATTGTTGTTGCCCAACTTACAATTGAGAATGAATTTGAACTCAAGTTTTCTTAATTAAAGCTCTATGATATTGTATAATATATAATTTTATACTAATAATAATTACTGTTAGAAGGAGGAGGAAGAGGAGAAAAAGGAAATTTTAATATATTAGAGTTGGCTCATAACATTCACATATTGAGAACCTTTCAGTGGGAGAGGGGGTGGAGCCAAGATGGCGGAGTAGAAAGACTCACGTATGCTAGCCCTGAACCCACAGCCCATATATTTCCTACAAGAAGAACTCCCCACAAATTCTGGAGCACTGCAAGGCGCACAGAAACACAGTGGAAGAGATTTCTGTTCCAGAGAGCCCTGGAGAGCCGTCCCAGGGTCCGTCGCGCCCTGGAAAGCGGAGCCCACCCCTGAGCTGCCCTGGCCCCAGGGCCGAGAGGAGCAGATCCAAGCAGGCTTCAGGGATGGAACCTCTGGTGGCCAGGAAGATCCCTCTGCCCACAGACACTACGGGCTGGCCGAGAGAGGAGCAGGGTGTCTCCGTGGCTCGGGCCCCTCGGGAGGCAGCGGCAGAAGCAGAGTCAGGGGCAAGAAGCGGCAGAGGCAGTGGCAGTGGAGGCAGAGGTAGGGGCAGCGGCAGAGGCAGCAGCGGCGGCCCGGGACTTCCCGAGCAGCAGGCAGAAGCTCAGCTCTCTGCATAAACCCCCTGAGGGACCTGAGCCTAGGAGGCGGCCCTGCCTCCACCCGTTCCATTACTGAAGGTCTCTGCATAAACCACCTGAAGGAGCTGAGACTGGGAGGGGGCCCCGCCCCCACCCAAGCACCAGAACTTAAGCTCACATTGAATTGAATAGCAGCCACTCCCGCCACAGATAGCCCTGAGACTGGGAAGCAGCATTTGAATCTCAGACCCCAAGCACTAGCTGGGCAGATCTAGGTGGGGGTGCAGAGGAATCTCAGAAGTCGAGAACCTTTCAGATGCTGACTTTGCCACCTAAAGTAATGTTCCAAATTTTGTTATTTTCAAATATGAATCATTACCAGAAATGTTAATCAACATAGGGAACATAAAAAGTAGTCTGAGGCATTTCACTAACGTTGGGTCAAGCTACTTGGCAATTTCTGAATCTACTTGACTCAGTCTACCTAGCTCACATCCTGTACTTTTATCCCAAGATTTTTCTTCTTTTTTTTGCAATATTAGCCAATCGGATTGGTGTGAGGTGGTGTTTCAGAGTTCTTTTAATGTGCATTTCTTGAATGAAAAGTGATTGAGATCACTTCTTCATATGTCTATAAATATCCTTGATTTCTTTATGTGAAAATTGCCTGTTTATATCCTTTGACCATATGTCAATTGGGGAATGGCTTGTATTCTTATAAATTTGACTTATTTCTCTATTTGAGAAATGAAACCTTCACCAGAGATACTTGATGTAAAGATTATTTATCAGCTTTCTGCTTTCCTTTAAATCTTGGTGGCATAGGTTTTATTTATATAAAAGCCTTTTATTTAATATGAACAAAAGTATCTATTCTACATTTCATAATACTTCCTATTTATTGTTAGGTCACAAATTCTTCCCTTCCCCATAGATCTGACAGGTAAAGTATTCCTTGCTCTTCTAATTCAATTACTTCATTGTCTACTATATAGTACCTTTTAACAAAATGTAGTTTCCTTCCTTATCTCTCTTAATTAGATCTATTTTTGCTTTGCTTTGAAGGAGATCAGGATTGCTATCCCTCCTTTTTTTTTTTTTTTTTTTTTTTTTTTGCTTCAGCTGAAGCATAATAGTTGTGCTCCTGCACTTTATTTTTATTCTCTATGTGTCTCTCTGATTCAAGTATGTTTTTTGTAAGCAACATATTGTAGAATTCTGGTTTTTGATCCACTTTGCTTTCCATTTCTGTTTTATGGGAAAGTTCATCCCATTCACATTCACCATTCTGATTATTACTTGTGTATTTCCTTCCATCCTATTCACCCTCCTGTTCATCCTCTCTCCTTTCACACTTTCCCACCTCATCAGTGTTTTGCTTCTGTCTACTGCCTCCCATGATCTGCTCCTTTTTCTGTCATTTCTTTTTATTTATCTATTTATTAATTTATTTACTTACTTATCTATCATATTCCCAGCCCTCTGATCTCTACATAGAAGCTGCTAGATCTTGTGTTATCCTGATTGTCTTTCCACAATACTTGAGTTGTTTTTGGCTGCTTGAAATATTTTCTCCTTGACCTGGGACTTCTGGAATTTGGCCACGACATTCCTAGGATATTTTCCTTTGGGATCTCTTTGAGATCTATCTATTTTCCCCTCTGGTTTTAGAATATCAGGGCAGTTTTACTTGATAATTTCTTGAAAGATGATATCTAGTCTGTGTTTTTTATCATGGCTTTCAGGAAGACAAATAATTTTAAAACTGTCTCTTCTGGATGTATTTTCCATGTCAGGAGTTTTTCCAATGAGATATTTCACATTGTCTTCTTTTTATCATTCTTTTGATTTTGTTTTATAATTTCTTGATTTTTCATTAAGTCATTAGCTTCTATTTGTTCTTTTTTTTTGTTAATTTTTAAGCAATTATTTTCATCAGTGAGCTTTTGGACCTCCTTTTCCATTTGGCCAATTCTGTTTTTAAAGGCATTCTTCTCTTCATTGGCTTTTTGAATCTCTTTTGCTATTTGGGTTAGTCGATTTTTTATGGTGTTATTTTCTTCAGCATTTTTTTGGTTCCCTTTAGCAAGCAATTGACTTGGTTTTCATGATTTTTCTTGCCTCATTCTCATTTCTTTCAAATTTTTGCCCTACATCTCTTACTTGGTTTTCAAATGCTTTTTGAGGTCTTCCGTGATATGTGACCAACTCATATTTCTGTTGGAGGCTTTGAATGTAGGAACTTTGACTTTCTTGTCGTCTTTTGGTTGTATGTTTTTCTCTTCCTTGTCACCAAAATAAGATTCTATAGTATCATGTTTTTCCTCTTTTTGGTCATTTCCCCAACCAATTACTTGACTTTTGAGTTCTTTGTCAAAGTAATTCTCTGGTTCCAGTGGGTTTGGGGGTAGTTAAGTTTATACTGTCAGTTGCTTGATCCTCCCACAATCTGTGGGCCTGGAGCTCCAGAAACAGCTGTTGCCCCTGCTGCTCCTGCTGCTGCTGCTGGCTCCTCTGCCCTGGGGCTGGGACCAAACCACTCTAATCTCTCACACAGGTCCTACAAGTTTTTTTCATTGACCTTCCATGTTGTTTTTGGTGTTTTGGGTTGAAGGAGTCTGGAAATCACCACAGATAAAAGTGATTCAGTCCCCCAATGTCTGCTCAGGTCCTGTTTCTGCTGGGGCAGCTCATGTTGTACTATACTCTGCTCCAAGCACAGTGCAATAGACACTTCCCATCAGCCTCCAAGGTTTTCTTGGGCTAGTGATTTGCTTTTCCTGCTCACTCTGTGGGTTCTGCAGCTCAGGATTTGTTTACAGTTATCTTTTACAGTTATTTGACTGGATTTGGGTAGAGAGCTCTAGCAAGCCCCTGCTTTTATTTTTCCATCTTAATTCCACCCCCTCCTTTCTGTCATTCTCCCCGCAAAGCTCATACACTTAATTTCCTCCTCTCCTACTTCCCTTCCCCCCCAACCCTCATCTCCCCTCTCCTCTGTAATAGGTATTTCTTGCCTCTTCATGTGAGATAATTTAGCCCATTCTACCTCTCCCTTCCTTCTGGACCCATTGTACTTCTTTTTCTCAGGCCTTATTTTTTTATACCATTCCCTCAAATTAACCTTATACGCTCATCCTCTGTCTAAATTTATTCCTTCTATCTTTCCTATTCATGACACAATTTTTAAGACTTACACTACCATCCTCCCATGTAGGGATGTAAATAGTTTGACTCTGTTATTAGCCCCTTATGTTTTCTTTTCCCTATTTTACCTGTTTATGCTTCCCTTTGGTCATGGTATCAGAGGTCAAATTTTAGATTTAGTTTTGGTCTGCTTATGAAGGCTTGAAATCCTTTTCTTTGACTGAACAAGCAATTTTTCCCTTAATGTATTATGCTTAATTTTTCCAAGTTAGTGATTCTTGGTTGAAATTCTGTTCCTTTGTTCTCTGGAATATCATGTTCCATGACCATCAATGCTTTAATGTTGCAGCTGCCAACTCCTGTGTGATCCTCATTGTGATTCTGCAGTATTTGAATTGTTTCTTTCTGGACACTTGTAGTTTTTTTCCTTGACCTGTTAGTTCTAAAATTTGATTGTATTGTTCCTTGGGGTTTTTGTTTGGTGATCTCTTTCCTAAGATGATTGGCGGATTCTTTCAATGCCTAATTTCCCCTCTGGTTCCAGGAAGTTCAGGGCAGTTTTCCTTGATAATTTCTTAAAAGATTCTGTCTAGATCCTCCAGCTCTGCTCCTAGAGTGGAAGGGGCTCTGTCAAAGATTTCTTGCACTAGTGACTACAGACTCTGGCTATTCACCTGTTTCTGTGTTGATGTTGCCCTGAGGCCCATGGGGGACCCTCATGTCTGGTGTTGTGTTGAGAGGGTTGGGTGAAGGGGGGCTGGTATTGCTGGAGGCTGTAGGAGTCTGGCAGCTTACCTGGTGCTGAGTTGGGTGCCCTAGTGGTGGTGTCTGCTATGCGCTGAGGCCAGACAGCATTTTTATGTATTTCCCCAGAGTCGCATTGAAGCATTTGGTGGTTCTTCAAGCTGGGATCTACTAGTTCCTCTGGCTATTCTGAGGCAAGTGGTGGGTCCTGATGTAGCCTGCTCCACTATTCTGGGGCTTAGGATCTCCCACTGGTTTGTTGATGTGGTTTTCATTGATAGCTGGCTAGGATGCTTCCTGTCCTAGAATGTGCTCCTCTTTTATCCAAGTGAGATGGAACTGTCTCCCAGGGAAAAAGACCACTATACTCCATCTTTCTTCTGGCTTTTCTGTTCCACGATTTGTTCTGCAATGTTATCTTATGGTTCTTTAGAGGTGAATGTGGGAGAGTTACAACAATTTACTGCTTACTCCACCATCTTGGCTTCTGGAAGTCTGACACGACCAAATTTTGATGAAATCACATTGACTCAGTATGAACAGTGATTCCTTTTTAGATGACTCTCAACCTTCCCTTCAATAACATTCTCTGGAAATTTTCTGACAATCAGATAATATGAAGTTGCTATTCATTGTCTTTGCTTCCTCTTGCCTCTTTTAAAGGGCAGGAAAACATTTCTCTTTCTCCAGTACAGTTTCTGCTCTCTTAGACATCAGTGGCAATTAGTTGTTCAATAATACTTTCTGCTTTTGTTACTTTCAGGGTTCCAAAGTGTAATTCATCTGTGTAAGATGATTTGAACTTTTCAAAGGCAGCTAATGGTCACTTCCTATCTTTCTTAGGTATTGTATATTGTGTGTCTTTCAATCATTTTTATGTTGTCCCTTTCAATAGAAAGATTATCCTCTTTGTAAGAGAAAACAAAAACATAGGATCACAGATTTAGAGACAGACTGGAAATCAGAAGTCATCTAGTCCAACCTGTAGCCCCAGTGTGATATTCACAGCACCTATTGCAACCATGAATATCTCAATACAATTTTGAATTACAAAATACAACAGACATTCCACGTGGGAGATAAAACCAAAAAATTTATTCAGACCTCAGAAAGCCAAATCCATCACAGCAACAAAAATCTATACACAATAACAATGCAGAGAGCAACATCTCCAAGCCTTTCCCCCTGCCAAGCTTCCCTTAAGCCAGGTCCTGTAAACAAATCACAAACAGGCTTCCCTGAAATAAAATGCTCTCCTTAATCTATAGCCAGCTGTGGACTTGCCTGCATCCTTCAGTTCTGACTGCTCTCTAACTTCCTCTCAACTCTCCTCTAGTTCCATCTCTTCCAATTCTACCCTTCCTGCCCCACCCATTCAGCACACTTCTCCCAACACAGGCTCCATATGACTTAGACGCCTGTGACTTTGGCTTCCTATGTGACCCAGGCAGGTCACATGGGCCTACTGATGAATATGAAAGCTCTTCCCATTTAAATAATCATTACATCAACTCCTGAGGAAACTGAAACCTGAAAGGGGGAATGAATGCCAGGGATATACAGATAATAAGGAACACCTTGAATTGAAATTTACCCTCTGACTCCGAATCCAATATTTTAAATTATGGTATATTTTTCTCTATTTAAGAATAAGCAAATTAGTCCAGTTAAAATAGTAGAATGCCCTGAGGTAGAGATAGGAGGTAGAATGTGTTAGACAAGTAGAACCACCCCTTCCACCACCACCACCACCACCACCACCACTTCCATTTCTTCTCAGCTTCTGATAGAAACATCTTAGGACTTTGAACCCATGAGCCTTAGGAATAGCAATATTCCCCAAACTGCCATTACATACTTGCAACTTAGCTACCACAGTCATGATTGAGGGAAGAAGTGATTTTGGACAAGGATCCATTTTTCTCTTTACCATCAGCAAGAACTGTTGACCAGCTGTCAATAGACATAAGAGCTCTGGTAGTGGCACCTTCCCCTTACTCCCCAGTTCATTAGTCATGCTCCTGGTTCAACTTTCACAGACATAATCTGGGGAGATACCTCCTATGAAGTGGAGCTGGGCCATCCACACTGACTGCCACAAACAGGTAAGCAAGGAAGCTTAACTGAAGCAGCTCTCTATCTGGAAGGAGAGACAGGACCCATTATGTAATAGTCAGGTCAAACTACTACCATGATTTCAAACACCATGTCTTCTTTGACCTTGATGGATATATCCAAAGACCCTGAACTCAAGAGTCTATGGATAGTAAAATTTCCATGTCCGCAACTATCATTTTGGGAAACAACCTTTGTGGAGATTCAGTCTAGCTACTGCTTATAGGTGCCAAAGTCACTCAGAAAAGTTTTTGTTAACAAAGTGCTTGGTATTATCAAATCGTTCCACAACAGAAAGTAATGTGATTTTATCAGTGGAAATGACATTAAAAAAGAGCCATTGCCTTCTCCTATACCTGTGTACCCTAAGGAAACTGGGACTTTTCTTTTGCCTTGAACCTGAAATTGTCTGTATGTATTGTTTTTCCCATTGGAAAGTGAGATCCTTGAGATCAAGGACTGTCTTACTTTTCTAATTGTAGCCTCAGTGCTGTAAACATAGTAAGAACTTAATAAATGCTATATTCATTTACAAGAAGGTAGAGTTCTGCCTCTTCTCCAATGCTTATCATCATCAAATTGGGCAGGAATTCTTTATTTTTTATTCTATATTTTTCCTTACAACATAGCCAAATACCAACACTTTTTAAAAATCCCTCTTAGTTTTCTTTTATAACCTCAGTTCATTCTGAAATGTAGCCCTAGTTGTCCTATAGTTATAGGACTCTGCTATGCTTTTGCATTCATAGTCCTTTACTTTTTGTCCCAGTCTGAGTTTAGTCTGATCAGGAATAATCGGAGAATTTAGAGCTATAGAATTTGAATCATGCAAATGCTTTTCTCTGAGGTTCAAAACTATACACTGAACCCAGCTCCGTATGGTCTAACATTATCTGCAAAGATACATTTAGAAACCCTAGGTAGAGGCAGCTTACAGAATCATTTTATCAAAGATGAAAAACTCTGATGGGAAGCAGTCCCCATATCCTCCTTCAAAAAGTTCTTTCGTTTCAAATGACCCCTCATAAACTCATCCCAGGAAATCTAACTAAAGGAAAGTTCTCCAGTCAACTGAGCCATATTTGTTATTAAAGGTGGAATTCTGACCTACCACAATATATGTCCTTAACCCTAAAACATAGTGACTTACAATGACATGGGTCATAATCTTGTGTATGGCAGTGAGGCCCTTGAACTTTGCACTCCGAGTGAAAACAAAGCAGAACAAAATTTATCAAGAGCCAGAATAACTACCATTCTCTTACCTCCAATTCTATTGAGGCAGGTTTTATTCTGTGGACCTTATTCTGTCTCCTATTTTTAAAGCCCCTCACCAAAAAGAATAATAAGTAACCAACCAAATAACCAAACAAAAAAAAAAACTTTGAGTTTCTGTCCATGCTGTACCTTCATTAATGCCAATGACACTGCCCACATTTCTTTTTCTATTGTTACCCTCTCTATTTCTAATGCTGCTTCCCATGGATCAGGGTCCATTCCTTAACAATTAATTTGTCATATTTTAAGTTTAACCTGATATTGTACAAAAAGTACATTCAGGCAGAAGGTATTTGAAAGAAGAGCTATTTTTATTGAATTCTAAAAATACATGTTGACTATTGTTCCTTGCAGCCTTCCATTTTCTTTAAGTATACTCTCAATAACCCAGTCATTTCTATTCCTTACCAACCTGTTCCTCTTTTTTGAAGAGGTCCAAATCCCCCATTTTGGCTCCTCACATTTTAGGATAAATTTATCATTAAAGTTAATTAAGGTATTGGCTCTTATGTTTTTAGTGTGCTGGCCCTGTGAAGACAGATTTTATGTTTAGAGAGAAATTAAAATCCTTCAGGATCAATCTGATGATTAAGGTCAATCAAGGCAATTGTGTTTTGGGTTCAAACCAGGTGGGTTACCAAAGGCACAAGGCCATTTTCAAGGTGTGGCTCATAAACTGATTGCAGGCATGGGATGAAGGGAATATGCATGAAGGCTATCAAAGTGCTTACTTTGAAGGACAGCATGCATTTGGATGTATAAACATCTCCTGCATTTGTTAAACAGTCTACCATGTGACTTTATAGTCACATCTCATTATTCAGCTTAGTTTAGAATAATTACTAATTATGGTAAAGAGCTGCATTCAATAATACGTTTTTTCAGCTAGCATTCCCATGCCCTGTGCTAGGTACTGAGGGACCTATAAACACATTGTCCTTGTTCTTAAAAGATAACATACAAAAGAAGATTTGTTATTAATAAGGAATGATAAAATATATACACGAATAAATAATAAAAATATACCATCTTATGCACATAAAAGAGGCACAAAGAGTTACAAGATCACATCATTGCTGCTTAATGGAAAAACCTCAGTAGTACAAATGAAGTGTAAGCACCTGGTGCTGGCATTCAAGGTTTTCTACAATATTATGCCATCCTACATAACTTTTAGCCTAATGCTGTCCTAAATATATGCACATATGCCATGCTCCTCCCAGGTCAGATTATTCTCTGTTGCTCTTTTTCTTCTTGCTCTTTCCAGTCCTTACGTTTTGTTCAGTTCACATTTATGACATGTATCTTGATTTCAACCCTCCCTCCTAACTCATCCCTTTCTTCTTTCAAGGATCACCTCATGGCCCTGAACTTCCTGAACTCATCTCTAACCCTCAAGTGCTTTGCTAGAATTCTTTTTCTTCTTGTGTTTTTCATAAGTACTTTATAAGCTCCTCTTTTTGTATGTGTCATATATTATGATTATTTGTATCCGTATCTTCTCCCCCTCCCATTTGATTGCATGTTTCTGGAAGACAGTGAATTAATTACATTTCAGTTTTGACTTTCTAACATCTTAGCAAGACAAAGTCATTATGTACCAGCAGGTGCTTAAAAGTTGAATTGCGCTGAATTCAGGTGAATGATAATTTTCAAATGATGAGTGAAGGAAGATTTCCTGCAAGAAGAAGCAATTTTGTAGTCTTCAAAAAGGTATATGGTTTAAATTAGTGTGATACCTTTTGAAGTTATCAGTCTCTCCAATGAATTAGTGTCCTTTCTATTATATGATGTCAATATTTGGCACTGGCCATGACATTTTCAGGAAAAGGTAATATGTACCCATTCCAACTTTGTTTTGATGTGACTTTTTCATTGTGCTTAATAAATAACGAGAGACGTATTTATTTTTCAGGTCTATGAATGTGAACATCTGTAAACTCTAGAAGTCCTACGGGAAGGACTGACTCAGTAGTCTCAAGGCTTCATAAGAGTGATAGTGTGGCAAAGTGAGCTCCTACAGATGTTGGTTATAGTCCTTGCTGCACCACTCACTTGCTACCAAGTTACTTAAATTCCATACACGGCATTTTCCTCACCAGTAAAATGAGGTAATCAAAATAATATAATCTCCAAATATTCCTCCTTTTTCTAAAAATTAATATTACTTGTGGATACTTTTCTTGAGTTATCTTGGCTAACTCAACCTTGATATGTCAACATTTCAATGGATTTACAATTTCAGGAATAGACAGATCACTACTGATCTCATACTGTGCTTCCATGACTGCATGGTAAAACCAATTTGATTTTTTAGTTTTTTGATTAAAGGAGTCATCCCTTGAGTAACTTAAAGAAGTATCTTCATTGAATGGGTGTATCTCACTCAAAGTGAGAATGTGATAAGTCCTTAGCCTGAAAGGGCCAGGGTCTCCCATTGCATCCTGAGTCATCTCCAGTCATCCTGATGAATATCAGGTCACTGGACCCAGATGGCTCAGGAGAAGAAAGTGAGGTTGGTGACCTTGCACAGCCCTCCCTCACTCAAATCAGAGTCAACTGCAGGTCATGTCATCATTATGATGTCATGGTCCTCTTTGAGAACGAAGGACAAGCACAACGACAACAAAACCAAGTGCCATTCACTATGACCAGAGGTATCTCTCAAATGGTAATAAAATATAGACCCTGGTAATAGGATTTCTAGCTATTCTCTTAATAAAATTATGTAATAAAAAGAACGTGGAATCAGGAGTCAAAAGTCCTGATATCTAGTCTTGGCTACACTACTCTTTGTGTGACCTCAGGCAAGTCATTCACTCCTTAACCTTATCGTCTTTATCTTGGAAGATTTCTTAGGAGTCCTTTAAGATTCCTTCCATCTTTGATATTCGGTGATTGGAAAGGCAAAATGGTTTGTTAGAAAGAGCATTACATCTCAAGTCAGAGCCTCTGAATTTTAATTTAAAAACACCAAAATTAGCATTTCTATAGCACTTTAAAGTTTACAAAGCACTTTACACTTATAAAAAACTTGAAGTTATATGCTATTATTTTTTCCATTTTATACACAAGGGAACTGAGATCAAGGGCCTTGCTCACTGTCACATATCTAGTTAGTGTTTGTGGCAGAATTTAATTTAGTTTGTCTATGACTTCAGGTATAACATGCTACTCACTGTGCTACCCAGCTGTCTCTGACTATCATTTACTGTATGTTTGACATTGAACCAGTCTCTTCATTTTTCTAGACTTTAGTTTCCTCATTTGTAAAATTATTGGCCTAGGCTAGAAAATCCCTGAGGTTCTTTCAAACTCTAGTAGTCTGTGATCTTTTGAAAATTAATTAGGCAGTTTAATTACTGCAAATACACCAACAGAAACCCACTTCTTTTGCTTCATAGCTGAGTGTCTATTAGCCATTTTATTTGTCAGTTGTGAAATTATCTCCTACTTCAATCCACTATTTCTGGTATTCTAGAGTACTTTGCTTTACTTACTCAGTTTTAAAAATCATCAACTCATTACACCACACGAGTTAGGACTGAAGTCACACATTTAGTTCACAGACTTGACTTTTATGTCAGACACAGGAAGCAAACTTTTCTAATAGGTTTCCTTTCTTCATTTGCAGAATTTTGCTTCTCACAAAGGAACATACCAAGCACATTATAGCACTGAATATAAAAGTAAGGATGTTGAATTTAGAGTCAAAAGGACCTGAGTCCACCACCTGTTTTTGGAATACATATGGAACTTTGGCAAGCCAGTCACTCAATAAACATTTATTAGATGTATCTTACATATTAGGCACCATATTAAGAACTGAGGACACAAAGAAAAGGAGAAGACAGACCTTGCCCTGAGCTCCTTCAATTTTCTTAAGGATAAAATGAAGTTCTTAAGACCAGATGATCTCTGCAATGTCTCTTAGTCTTAAATCTACTATCCTAAATTACTTGGACACTACATACATGTGTACTCATACACTCACACCCATCAACCATCAAATATATTTGTGTTTTCAAAGTTTGTTTTGCTGTACGTGTCATGCAAGACTAAAATTGTGTGACCTAACTTGGAGTGACTTTGCAATGAAGGCATCATTTACTGCTGAGTACATTTTACTGTGCTGTTATAGATCTCTTCACTCAACCAGCTGTCTAACATGTTGAATAGTCTTTCATCTTGTCAAACACTTCCATTCCCCTTTCTACAGCTTTCTCAGCCAACATGTACACACCTAATCAATCTAATGCCACTGTCTACAGACTTTCAAACCAAAATGTACTGCCCAAACCACTTTCTTAAAGAGACAATCATCACTTTTTTCCTCTCAGTGAGATGAAATGATCAAATTCTGTAATAGTAAAAAAATTCATGATACTTATAAAAATAAGAAAACTCGTTTCTTTTTTATTTAAATTGTTTCCATCCATCCTTTGTTTGAATAACTCAGTCACTGCAACCCCAAAAAAGAATAAGGAACAGTCACAAAACTTACCTCTCTAAAATGATACCTGGATTCCAGTTGGACTCTGCCAAGAACTCACTGTGCACTAAGTAAGGCATGTAGCCAATCTGTACTTGGTTTCTTATTTGCAAAATGAGGAGGTTGAACTAAAACAATAAGATTCCTTCTAATTCTAGGTTTATAACTTGCAGTAGTGGGTAGACTTTTATACCTAGGGTCAGAAGATCTGGGATTGCATTTACCATCTGTCACTTAGTAGTCATATGTCCATGGGCAAAAGACTTCATATTTCTGAGTATTGCCTCCTAATAAAAGTTGCACTGTCTTCTTCACAAGGTGACTATTAAAAAGTATTGAATAGAGGAGAGAGAGAGAGAGAGAGAGAGAGAGAGAGAGAGAGAGAGAGAGAGAGAGAGCATCTTTACCTCCCTCCATCCTAACTCATTCTAAAAAAAAAATTAAAGGCTAAAGACATGATCTCTCTATATCTATTCATTGTGAGTCTTTTCTTCTGTGTGGATATGTTTGCTATAAATCCATTATTTAGCTATGAAAAAGTACATAAAAATAGGGGGGCAGTTTACAAATTCAGAATCAATGTCCAAGTCATAGAGTAACCAACACACACACACACACACACACACACACACACACACACACACACACAGAGAGAGAGAGAGAGAGAGAGAGAGAGAGAGAGAGAGAGAAAGAGAGAATATTTTACTTGTCAGGAAAATGTGGGTTCAAACACCAGCTTTGTCTCTTAGTAACTAGGTCTCAGTGGGCTGGTCCCTCAACCTCTCTAAGCCCAAGGACAGGTAGTAAGTAGCAGACTGAAGATTCAAAGTTGGGAACTTTGATTCCAAATTCAACACTTTTTTTTTTTTTACTACTCCACACTGCTGTTAGATTGAAAATGCTAAAAAGTTCTCTATAAATATTATTTATCTAACATATACAATGTTTTCTTTCATTTTGTAATTACAGTTAAGAATCTATGTTCACTACGAAATTAAAGACACTGATCTATTGAAGACTTCTTTTCCTTTGTTTGCCCCAAGTTACAAAAATTTCTTTAGCAGAATATATTATACTCTGCAAAAATGGCAGTACAAGTCACACTGGAGCTGCATCTGGTCAACTCTCCAAGTTATTATGTAACCTCCCCCGCCCAATCACTAGTCATTATCCTAGATGTTCATTAACACCTCTTATGTTTATGGTAAGAACATTACTTATATTACTTGAGGGGATTGTGCAAAGGGAGCTGTGTGAGGATTGAGATTACTCAGGAGTTAATACTAGTACCTAAACCAGTCAATTGAGAATGCATTAAATAAAGAATCAAATATAATAAGTATTATTTTAGGGGTGTTTGTGTGTGTGTGTGTGTGTGTGTACTGGTTACTCTATGACTTGGAAATTGATTCTGAATTTGTAAACGTCCCCTCTATTTCTATGTATTTTTTTCATAGCTAAATAATGGATTTATAGCAAATGTATCCACACAGAAGAAAAGACTCACAATGAATAGGTATAGGGAGATCATGTCTTCAGCCTTTAATTTTTTTTTTAGAATGAGTTAGGATGGAGGGAGGTAAAGACGCTTCAACCTTTAAGCCCCTTTGACATTCACAAAGTGCTAAAAGTCAGCTGGGGTCTCAGCTCTGACGAATTTGCATCTCTTTGAATATGACGCTTGAAAAGCCAAGCCGCTAGATTAAATTTTGCCATGGAGAAAATGAGAAAGACTTCCATCTCCCAGGTCTACTGGGAGGATCTTTATGGTTGATTTACTTTTTTTAAATAAATGTTTCTTTATGTGTTTGCTCCAGTTTCTGTCCAGCCTTCCTCTATCATGCACGCTGTAACTTCTGCCAGTTCTATCAGCCAACAGTAAGTCAACCTAGTGCTGAGTACAAGGTGAAGGAATATTTCAATCTGAACTGCATATCCCTTCTGTGTTTTCTGATTAAAATTTTCAAGCAAACCTTGGAATAAACTCTACCTGACATGACTTGAAAATAATTTACACACTTTGCAAACCTCAAATGTGGGGGGTTTTGTACAGCTGCCATAACTCAGGCAATAGGAAATGGATCTGGGCTTTTAATGGATTTAGTGATCAAAGCTGATCCTATAATAAAAATCATTGAGGTTAGAAAGATGGAGGCCTTGACTAGAAGCCATAATGAATATAGCTTACTTATATACAAGGAATGTTGCAGTAGCAAGGTAACATGGTAGAAAGAAGGGAGCTCTCATTTGCCCAACTACAAGCTTTGTGAACTTAGGTAAATTACTTCCACCCTCTGAGTCTCAATTACTTGGTATGCAAAATGTAAATATTTATACTCAAAACTACTTCAAGAAGCTCTTAAACAGAATACAATCAGGAACTGTTTTTGTTTTGTTTTGTTTTGTTTTTAAATTCTTTTCCCTGGTCAGTATGGACTAAACCATTTGTTTATTTAGTGGTCAACCTTAGACAGGGACTATTGATGAAAAATGAGTAGAATGTAAAATTGAGGAGGAATAGGAGGAAAGGGAGACGAAGAAGAAGCAGATCAGATAGGGTCACATTTGCGGAGGACTTTCTGTTACAAAAAGTGTTCTCCAGTTATCTCCCACTATCTGACTTTAACTGAAGAAAGAACAATGACCTCTAAAGAAACAAAACTATGAAGAACCAAAACCACAATGGAAAAATTCATGATGGACGTAAGCATGCTGCTTATGTTTGAGAAGATTGAGACAGGAGAGGTTATAGGAGTCAGGCTGGACACATAGCAAGAATGAGGAATAACAAATAGGTAGCTCAAATGCTACATCAAAACCTGACATTCAAAGAACCAGAGGGAGGTCTCTGGCATATTAGAAATAAATCATGTATGAGGGAATTTGTGGAAAGACATGGTTAGAAATCATATCAGAGGAGAAGGCATGGAGAAGGGCAGGGAACTTAATTGGCACCAGTGAAGGGAATACACACAGGAATGAATTCATGGAAGCTTGAAGTATCTGAGAATTACATAAGGAGACTGTGCCAATAAACCATAATTAAAGCTGGTAGTATGGGGAGTCGGGAAACCTACGTTTGACAACTATCCCTGCCATTTACCAGATACATAACCATGAACAAATCACTTCTGTCTTTGGAACCTAAGTATTCTTATCAGGAAAATCAGGATAATAGCAGTTGTACTCTCTACTTCTCAGGGCTCCTGTGAGGAACGTATTTTTTAAATCTTAGAGCAGAGGATAAATGTGACATCATTAGGATCAAATTGTACATTATGTTAATAATACTTAACTGAAGTTTTTGCTATTTCATTGGTTATATGTTCTGATTGAATAATTTATTGGAATTAGAGAGGAAGAGTGGCATACTTGACAAAAAATCTAACTTTAGAGTCAGGAAGATGGGGGGTTAAATTCCATATCTGACACATACTGACTGTTGACTCTGAACAGATCATTTAACCTCCTAATCAATCAATTCACAAACATTTTTAAGCTTTAACTTACTACATGCCAGGCAAGCACTGGAGATACAAAAGTCATACTGTTTTGAGAAAAGATAGCATTCTAACCTTTGTGGTTCAAGTACATACTCTCTCAATTTCAGGCGATGGTGATAGAGCCTGAACAGCAGGGACAGCAGCTAGTCGATGAAGCATCCAACTCTACCTAAAACAACAAGCCAAGCTAGAAGGAATCAGAAGCACAAGGAAAATCCCTAAAAGGAGAAAATTACAAGAAGAAATTGAAATGAGAAATTGAAAAGGAGATACTGAAAAGCAAACTGAGCTGCAGGAGAGAAGGGAAAGACAGAAGTGAATCATTAGTACCAGAAAATATCTTAGAATTGAATATTTGTGTTCAAGTCATCAATCGTACTCTCTTAAAAGACTGATGAAAGTTTACTCAAGTGGTTGGCTCTTTCCTCAACTTTTATCTTCATGTTTGTCTAGTAAATACACACACACACTTTATTGTGTTCTTTTGCTTTTCTTACACAAATGTTTTCTGATATTTGCTTCAAAAATAAAGAGTTTAGGGTTTAGCTCTAAATATACTAAACATTGTTTTCTGGATGGAGACAAATTTCTTTCCAAATGTTAGGAATTTTACCAAAAGGGCAGTCTGAGCTATAGTGATTGTACTAATAATGTTTTGTCTGATGTAAACTTCATAAAACAGCAGAGAAAGAGCCTGAATCCAAAGATTATTATAATGACCCAGACTAAAAAAATGATCTAGCTGTTATAACTTGGTCTAGCTAATTAAATCTCTAGCATCTAACGTGAGAAAGGAAAGTGGGTAGGGTGGAAATAGTAGAGGCTTAGGTGAGAAGTCAAGGCCTATGTGAGAGCTGGCTTCACCCTGCCAGAAGGGAGAAAGGAGAAGAAGAAATTGATTATCCAAGGCATTATCATCAGTGAAGCAATATTTACATTAATAGGTGTATTATCTAGCTGATAGTTGTTTGTCCTTCATTCTCAAGGAGGACTATGACATTGGGAAGGTGGTGCCATGAAAATTGCAACTGAATTGGATATAAGTAAGGTAGGGTTGTGCCAAGTCACCAGCTTCAATCTCCTCAGGAGCCATCTAGGTCCAGTGACAAGATATGAATCAAGAAGACTGAAGATGGCCCAGGATGTAATAGGAGACCTTGACTTTTTTAAGCTAAAGTCTTTCCCAGGTCTCAGTTTCTCTGAGGCAATGCCCATTCAGTGATTAAGGCTAGGAAGACATGAAATAGATAATGATCTCTTTTACCTTGTCAAAAACAAAACAAAACAAAAAAAAGAACTTCAGTCTGGGAGGGGAAGACCCTCAGGTCCTCTGGTCAAAACTGATACATGTGTTATTTACACTTACTCTGAGCTGTCATAACCCAAACAAGGACCAAATGAGGTTTGACCTTGGACCTCTTGCTGTCCAATCTGTGACACTCAGAGTGATTTGTGCTTCTTTAAAAAAGAAATCTAGCCTGAAAACCCCAAGATATCTTGAAAGGTTACAGTGATCAAAATTTATATTCCTTTATGCAAAGCACCCTCAGGTAAGAGTATGATTCCCTATGGAGACAGAGGGAGAGGAGAGAAAGAAGGCAGGAGGGAAGAAGTGGAAGAGAAAGGTAAGGAAGGGAAGGAGGAAGGGAGAAAAGAAGGAATGAAAGAGGGAAGGAAAGAAGGAGGGAAGAAAAGAAAGGAGAGAGGAACATTTGACATTTCTCATTAAAAAAGGAGTGACTAAAAAATTTTAAAAAAGGAGTGACTTTTTTTAGCTCCATTATCTTCTGAATATGAACCCAGTTCTTCTCTATCTCCATAGTAACTGTCTATGGTTGTGTTCTTTCTCCTTTGCTTAGTAATTTTTGTTTTGGCTTCATTTTGTTTTTAGCAGTTATTAATGTAATCATATTGCAGGCACAAGGTATAAGAAATAAGGCCTAAAGCTCCAGGTCCTTCTTACTGTTATTTTCTGAGGTTTATCTCAGGGCCCAAAACTGTACTCTCCTCTCCAATCCTAAACCACACCTAGGGCCCCTAGCCACACTGTTCCACAAATGTCCTGCTCCCTGCAGTCCCTGCAGTGGCTGCAAATTAAAGTTGTCTTTTTTGCCTCAAAACTGAAACCAGGGACTTCTCTCAGTCAAGCTCCTATAGACAACAGGGTCCTTGTCCCTCTGCTACTACACAAATTAGGTGCTTGATAGCTCCTTTTCCCTCCAGCCACATGTGGTCAGCATAGCTTTGTTTGGTGTCTCTCAACAGTGGAAGACCCTTCAGTCTTTTCCTACTCAGCTCTCAGACCCACACACTTTCTGTGAGATGGAAATTTCTAAGGCTGAGGATCTCTCTCAACCCAGTTGCCCCCAGTTCTTGTTGTTTGTTGATTCTGCCTAGTTGGCCTGGATGTGTTTGCCCTTCACTCAGGTCGAACTCTTTGCTAGAGTCTTCTTATAGTGTCATAGGAGGACAACTGCTTTACCATGCATTTATTTTTGCTACTCTGACGCTATGATTTGTCTTTGTTTTGTGGAGGAAATTTGGGGAGATGAAAGTTTTCTGACCTGATCTGCCATTTGCCCAGAATCTGTCATTAAAATGATCCAGGAAAGATAATTTCAATTTTTTTGGATTACTTGAAAGTCATAACCAAAAAAAGGGATCCTAGACATCATATTTCAAGAAATTATCAGTTTTCTAACTGCCCTGATATTCTAGAACCAGAGGGTAAAATAAAAATTGAAAGAATCCGCTGATCACCTCTTGAAAGAGATCCTACAATGAAAACTTCCAGGAATATTACAACCAAATTTCATAGTCCATGGGTCAAGGTAAGAGTATTATAAGCAACCAGAAAGAAACAACTCAAATATTGTGGAGCTACAGTCAAGATAACACAAAATTTAGTAGCTTCTACATTAGAATCAGAAGGCTTTCAATATGCTATTCTGCAGGGCAACGGAGCTACAATTACAGTGAAAAATCCCCTACCTATAAAATCTGAATATAATCCTTCAGGGGAGAAAAATTGATATTCAATGAAATAGAGGACTTTCAAGCATTCTTGATGAAAAGAACATTGCTGAATAGAAAATTTGACTTCCAAATAAAAGACTCAAGAGAAACAAAAAAAGTAAATAAGAAAGAAAAATCATAAGGGAATTAATAAGGCTAAACTACTTACATTTGTTCATGAGTAGAAGATACTTGTAACTCATAAGACTTTTCTCATTATTAGGGCACTTAGTAGGAATATATATTTTTTCTTGACTTCATTAAAGGGGCCATGACCTCAGCACTTCTTAAACAGGCAATGAATGGGCATTGCCTTGCCCTAAGTGTGTACTGCAAAGACATTGGCCTAAAGGGTCCAAGGTCTCCTACTCCATCCTGGGTTAGTTATCCTGAGTTATCTCCAATTATCCTGAGGAATGTCAAGTCACTGGATTCAGAAGGCTCTGAAGGAGAAGTGAGGCTGGTGACCTGCATAACACTTCCTCACTCAAAATAAAGTCAAGTGCAAGTCATGTCATCACTTCTTTAATGGCATGGTCTTCTTTAGAAACAAGGGATGAACACTATATACATACATATATATGTATGTATGTGTATACATATATACATATATGTACACACACAAACACACACATACATGGAGGACACAGATGTGAGTTGAATATGATGAGATGATATCTTTGGAAAGGGAAGAATGGAATAAATTATCTCACATAAAAGAAGTATAAAAGATCTGTTCCAGTGAAAGGAATGATGGGAAAGGTAGCAAGGAATGTTTGAGCCTTAGAAGAGGCATCAAAATTGACTCAAAGAGGAAATAACATGCACAAGTAATTGGGTATAGAAATCTATTTTACCCTACAAGAATTTATGAGGGGAAGGGTGTAAGAAAAGGAAGTGCTCTCAGAAGGGATCATACATTTCAGGGGGCAACAGTGAGAAGCAAAACACTTTTGAGGAGACAAAGTGTGAAAGGAGAGAGAAAATAGAATAAACAGGGAGAAATAGGATGGAGGGGAATACAGTTAACAATCACGGTTAGGAAAAACAATTTGGAGCAAGTTTCTCTGACAATGGCCTCATCTCTCAAATATAGAGAAAAATGAGTCAAATTTACAAAAAAAAAAAAAAAAGAACCATTCCCCTAATGAAAATGTTATAAAAAAATATGAACAGACATTTTCAGATGAAGTAATCAATGCTTTCCCTAGACAGATGATAAAATACTCTAAATTACTATTGACTTGAGAAGTGCAAATTAAAACAATATTGAAGTACTATACCACACCTATTGGATTGGTTAATAGGACAGAAGGGGATATTGGGATATATTGGAGGGGATATTGGGAAATTAGGACCTGAATGCACCACTGGTGGAATTGTGAAGTGATTCGAACATTATGTGGAGCAATTTGGAACTAGCCAAAATATTTATAGCAACTCTTTTCCAATGGCAAAGGATTAGAAATTGAGAGGATGCCCACCAATTGAGGAATGGCCAAACAACGTGTGGTATATCATTGTGATGGAATACTACTATGATATAAGAAATGAACTAGATGTTCTCAGAAAAACCTGTGGAGACTTACACAAAGTGATGGAAAGTGAAATTAGTAGAACCAGAAAAATGTGCAATATGATATAAATTCTACTTATAATTCATATTAAACATATTTTCACATTATGTTGTAAAGAAGAATTACAGCTAATAGAATGAACTACTAGAAAGAAGAAACAAAACAAGACAAAAAAGGAAGAGTGCAAATAGTATGCTTTGATCTGTATTCAGACTCTAATTCTTTCTCTGGGTATCAGTAGCATTTTCAATCATGAGCTTTTTGGAGTTGTCTTATAACTTTGCGTTTTTGAGAAGAGTCAAGTGTATCAAAGCAAGTCATCACACAATGTGACTTCAACTGTGTACAATGTTCTCCTGGTTCTGCACCCCTCACTAAGCATCAGGTCATATAAGTCTTTTCAGGTTTTTCTGAAGTCTGTCTGCTCATCATTTCTTACATCAAAGTAATAATCCATTACATTCATACACCACAAATTGTTCAGACATTCTCCAGTTGATGCGCATCCCATCAATGTCCAATCTTTTGCCACCACAAAAAGAACTGCTTTAAATATTTTTGTACATGTTGGTCCTTTTCCCATTTGAATGATCTCTTTGGGATACAGCCTTAGAAGTGATGTTGGTAGGTCAAAGGGTATCCATATTTTATATGCCTTTGAGAATACTTCCAAATTGCTTTCTAAAATGATTAAGTTCACAACTCCAGTGACAATACATTAGTGTTCCAATTTTCCTGTATCTTCTCCAGCATTCATAGTTTTCCTGTTTTGTCATGTAAATGAATCTGACAGGTGTGATACCTAAGATATGGTACCTAAGAGTTGTTTTGATTTCTATTTGATTTGTATTTCTCTAATCAATAATGATTTAGAGCAGTTTTTCAGGTGAATATAAACATCTTTAATTTCTTTTTCTGAAAAGTGTTCGTACTTTTTGACCGTTTATCAATTCATGAATGACTTGTATAAATTTGACACAGTTCTCTACATGTTTAAGAAATGAGGCTTTTATAAATGACACTGGTAGTAAAAATTCTTTCTCAGTTTTCTGTTTCCCTCCAAATCTGAGCTGCTTTGACTTTGTACAAAATCTTTTCAACTTAATGCAATCTAAACTATTCATTTAGCATTTCAAAGTGTTCTTTATCCCTTGTTTGGAATGACTTGTATTTCTGTATATTTGACTCAATTCTCTATATATTTGAGAAATGGTACTTTTTTCAGAAACACTGACTATACAAATTCCAGTTTTCTGCTTTCCTTCTAATCTTGGTTGCATTGATTTTGTTTGTGGAAAATCTTTTAAATGTAACCACAATTATCCATTTTGCATTTCATAATGTTCTCTATCACTTGTTTGGTTATAAATTCTTTCCTTTTCCATAGGTCTGACAGGTAAACTATTTCTTGCTCTACTAAGTTACTTATGGTATTATCCCTTATGTCTAAATTATGTAGCATTTAGACTTTATCTTGGTAGAAGATGTGAGATGTTGGTCTATGCCTAGTTTCTCCCCTATTATTTTCCAGTTTTTCCAGCAGTTTTTTTCAAATAGTTCTTACCCAAGAAGCTGAAGTCTTTGGGTATCAAACAGTAGATTGCTACAGTTATTGACTGTTATGTCTTGTGTACCATACGTATTTCACAGATCTACCACTCTATTTCTTAACCACTACCAAGTAGTTTTGCAATTTCCACTTTAAAATTTAATTTTAGATCTTGTTTAGTTATATCACCTTCATTGGCATTTCTGGAACTCAAAGTTTTAAAAATGAAAGTTAAAAATTATTTTGTATGCTGTTGGGGAAAATAAAATATAGAATTAATAAAAAAGAAAATACTAACATCTCCTTGGTTGTCCCCCAATTAAATTCAATTTTACAATCAATTTTTAAGAATCTACTTGTATGGGAAATTTCTTTTAAAAATAAAAACACATAAATAGTCCCAGTTTTCATGAAACTTCGGTTCTAGCTCTCAAAGTGACAAAGTAGGCAGAAAATGTGTAAGCTATAGGGAGTCATATTTAGATTTAGTCTAAGGAAAACCATACAAAACAAAACAAAATTCTGAATAATTAAGGATGAACAGATATAAAAACGACTCACTTTCTTATGAGGTGACAGAGTCTTCACAAGACAGTAGGGATGTCTATTACTGATTGTGGTTGGCAGGTTAAAGTTGGTAGGAGGAAGTCTTACATAGTTAATGATGAGACTGAATGAAAATTGAGATCCTTTACAACTTTGAATTATTATTAACAAATCTATTATTTTTAAAATATATACATTGTCTTTGTATTTACCTGATATAGCTTTCTAACTTAATCCCTCTACTCTCCCTTCCAGAAAGATATCCCTTATAACAAATATTTTTTTTAATTTTTTTTATTTATTTATGTTTTCAACATTCATTTCCACAAAATTTTGACTTCCAAATTTTCTCCCCATTTCTCCCCTCCCCCCCATGTCACAGCTTGGAGCATTCTAATTACCCCTATCACTAATCTTCCCTCCCATCTAACATCCCTCTCTTCCCTTATCCCCATCTTCTCTTTAATCTTGTAGGGCAAGATAAATTTCTATATCCCATTACCTGTATTTCTTATTTCCTGGTTTTATGCAAGGATAATACTCAACAGTTGTTCCTAAAATTTTGAGTTCTAAATTTTCTTCCTCCCTCCCTCTCCACCCATCCCCACTGGGAAGACAAGCAATTCAATATAGGCCATGTCTGTGTAGTTTTGCAAACAACTTCCAGAATACTCATGTTGTTTAAGACTAATTATACTTCTCTCCATCCTATTCTGCCCCCCCCACTTCTTCCATTCTCTTTTTTGACCCTGTCTTTCCCCAAGAGTGCTAACTTCTAATTGCTCCTTCCTCCCGTTGCCCTCCCTTTCATCATCTTCACCATCCTCCTTATCCCTTTCTCCCCTACTTGCCTGTACTGTAAGATAGGTTTTCATACCGATATGAGTGTGTATTTTATTCCTTCCTTTAGTTGAATGTGATGAGAATAAGTTTCATGTTTTTCTCTCACCTCTCCCCCTTTTCCTCCACTGAAAAGTCTTTTACTTGCCTCTTTTATGAGGGATAATTTGCTCCATTCGATTTCTCCCTTTCTCCTCCCAATACATTTCTCTTTCACCCGTTAATTTCATTTTTTTTTTTTTTTGAGATATAATCCTTCACAGAGCAGAAGTGGAGAACAACAGAATGGAAGAGATTTCCAGCCCAAGGTGATCTGAAAGGCCCACAGGAAAGGTCTGTTGTCTGTTGCACCAGACACAGAGTAGAGCCCAGTCTTGGCCACAGGACACAGCTCGAGAACAGCCCTCTGGGGTGGAATCCCCAGTCCAATTAGCAGCAGGTTCTCAGATCCCTCAAACCACAGGTGTCAAAGGTGAGTGACAGGGTTTTTTCAGCTGACCAGGAAGAGAGAAGGCCCTTCCCATACTTCTGGCCTCAGGAAGCAGGTGCAGAGGCCATATCAGGCAGGTGGCAGCAGTTCTCACAGCAGCCCCTTACAGCAGCCCACAACTATTGTTGGATTGTAAAAATCCCTGCGGGGAACTGCGGAACAGGTTCTTTCCTCAACCCTGTGTAGAGGCCCTGAGGGAGCTGGTCTTTGTCTCACACTGAATGGTGTCATTGCCCCCACAGCTTAACTGAATCTCCCCCACCCTCACCCCCACCCCAAGTGCTGGCTTGGTGGAACTGGAGGCCAGGTGGCTCTGGAGAGGAAACTTTGCTAAGATTCTGGGCACAAAAATCCTTTCTTGCACCCAGACTAGTACACACTTGACTGTGCCACCTTGGAGGAACTGATATCTTACAGGTCCCCAGAGTATGCCGTACTCTTGACAAAGGACCCAAAAGTCAAGTAACTGGTTGGGAAAATGCCCAAAAAAGGGAAAACCAATAAGACAATAGAAGGTTACTTTCTTGGTGAACAGATATCTTCTCCCATTCTTTCAGATGAGGAAGGACAATGCTTACCATCAGGGCAAGACATAAAAGTCAAGGCTTCTTATCCCAAACATCCAAAATAAATATTCAATGGGCTCAGGCCATGGAAAAACTCAAAAAGGATTTTGAAAATCAAGTAAGAGAGGTGGAGGAAAACCTGAGAAGAGAAATGAGAAATATGCAAAAAAAGCATGAAAAGTGGGTCAATACCTTGCTAAAGGAGAGCCAAAAAAATCCTGAAGAAAATAACACCTTTGAAAACAGGCTAACTCAATTGGCAAAAGAGGTTCAAAAAGCCAATGAGGAGAAGAATGCTTTCAAAAGCAGAATTAGCCAAATGGAAAAAGAGGTTCAAAAGCTCACTGAAGAAAATAGTTCTCTCAAGATTAGAATGCAAAATTAGAATGGAGTCTAATGACTTTCTGAGAAACCAAGAAATCACAAAACAAAACCAATAGAATGAAAAAATGGAAGAGAATGTGAAATATCTCATGGGAAGAACAACTGACCTAGAAAATAGATCCAGGAGAGACAATTTAAAAATTATGGGACTACCTGAAAGTCATGATCAAAAAAAGAGCCTAGACATCATCTTCCATGAAATTATCGAGGAAAATTGCCCTGATATTCTAGAACCAGCGGGCAAAGTAAGTATTGAAAGAATCCATCGATCACCACCTGAAAAAGATCCAAAAAGAGAAACTCCTAGGAACATTGTGGCCAAATTCCAGAATTCTCAGATAAAGGAGAAAATATTGAAAGCAGCTAGAAAGAAACAATTCCAGTGTTGTGGAAATAAAATCAGGATAACTCAAGATGTAGCAGCTTCTACATCAAGGGATCAAAGGGCATGGAATAGGACATTCCAGAAGTCAAAGGAAGTAGAACTCAAAACAAGAATCACCTACCCAGCAAAACTGAGTATAATACTTCAGGGAAAAATATGGTCTTTCAATGAAACAGAGGACTTTCAAGCATTCTTGCTGAAAAGACCAGAGCTGAAAAGAAAATTTGACTTTCAAACAGAAGAATGAGAAGAAGCATAAAAAGTAAACAGCAAAGAGAAGTCATAAGGGACTTACCAAAAGTGAACAGTTTACATTCCTACATGGAAAGGCAATATTTGTAACTCTTGAAATTTTTCAGTATCTGGGTAGTTGGTGGGATTATACACACACACACATACACACACATGTACACGTGTGCACGCACACACACATACACACATGCACACACATACAGAGACAGAGAACACAGAGTGAATTGAATAGGATGGGACCATATCCTAAAAGAAATTAAGGTAAATGGTGAGAGAGAAATGTAGTGGGAGGAAAGAGGGGGAAATGGAATGGGGTAAATTATATATCATTCAAGAGGCAAGCAGGAGACTTTTTAGTGAAGCGAAAAAGAGGAGAGCTGAGAAAAAGAACAAGAAGTTTACCCTCATCACATTCGACTAAAGGAAGGAATAAAATGCACACTCATTTTGGTATGAAAACCTATCCTACAATACAGGAAAGTGGGGGAGAAGGAGATAAGCAAGGGGGGGGGGATGATGGTAGGGAGGGCAATGGGAGGAGGGAGCAATTAGAAGTCAACACTCTTGGGGAGGAACAGGATCAAAAGAGAGAATAGAATCAATGGGGGGCAGGATAGGATGGAGGGAAATACAGTTAGTCTTACACAACACGACTATTATGGAAGTCATTTGTAAAATTACACAGATAGGGCCTTTATTGAATTGCCTACCTTCGCAAAGGGAATGGCTGGGGATGGAGGGATGGGGAGAATTTGGAACTCAAAGTTTTAGGAACAACTGTTTAGTATTGTTGTTGCTACTAGGAAAGAAGACATACAGGTAATGGGAATGGAAAGTCATCTGGCCCTACAGGACAAAAGAGAAGATGGGGACAAGTGAAGGGAATGATGATAGAAGAGAGGGCAGATTGGTGATGGGGAAAATTAGATTGCTTGGTCTATTGGGGTGGGTGGAGGGGATAAAAGGGGAGAAAATTTGTAACCCAAAATTTTGTGAAAATGAATGTAAGAAGATAAAGAAAAAAATATTTATTTTGACCCCTGGTTCTAGAATGTCAGGGCACTTTTCCTTGATAATTTCATGAAAGTTGATGACTAGGCTTTTTTTTTGATCATGGCTTTCTGGTAGTCCTGTAATTTTTAAATTGTCTCTCCTGGATCTATTTTCCAGGTCAGTTATTTTTCTAATGAGATATTTCACATTATCTTCCATTTTTTCATTCTTTTGTTTTTGTTTTGTGAATCCTTGTTTTCTCATAATGTCATAAGGCTCCATCTGTTCCATTCTAATTTTTAAAGAACTATTTTCTTCAGTGAGGTTTTGGACCTACTTTTCCATTTGGCTAATTCTGCCTTTTAAAGTATTCTTCTCCACATTGGCTTTTTGAACCTCTTTTGCCAATTGAGTTAGCATATTTTCAAGGGTGTTATTTTCTTCAGGATTTTTTGGGTCTCCTTTAGCAAAGTGTTGACCCATTTTTCATGCTCTTCTTGCATCTCATTTCTCTTCTCAGGTTTTCCTCCACCTCTCTTACTTGGTTTTCAAAATCTTTTTTGAGCTTGTCCATGGCTTGAGCCCATTGAATATTTATTTTTGATATTTGGCATACAGAAGCCTTGACTTTTATATCTTGCCCTGATGATCAGCATTGTTCTTCCTCATCTGAAAGGATGGGAGAAGATACCTGTTCACCAATAAAGTAACCTTCTATAGTCTTAATTTTTTCCCTTTTTTGGGTAATTTCCAACCAGTTACTTGACTTTTGGGTCCTTTATCAAGAGTATGGTGTACTCTGGGAATCTGTATGATCTCAGTTCCTCCAAGGTGGCACAGTCAAGTGCATACTGGTCTGAGTGCAGAAAAGGATTTTTGTGCCCAGAGTCCTAGCAGAGTTTCCTCTCCAGAGCTACCTGGCCTCCAGTTCTACTGAGCCAGCACTGGGGTATGAGATTAACATAAGCTGCATGAACAGTGCTGTCATTCAGTGTGAGATAAAGTCAGCTTCCTCATGGTCTCTACACATGGCTGAGGTAAGAATTGACTGCTCATGCCCCCAGGGGTTTTTGATCCAACAATAGATGCAGGCTGCTGTAGTTGCTCCTGTGGCAACTCCTGCTGCCCGCTCAATGTGGCCTCTGTGGCCTTTGCCTGAAGCCAGAGCTGTAGGAAGCCCCTTCTCCCTTGTAGGCCAGCTGAAAAAACCCTGTCCCTGACCCTTGGCGCCTGTGGGTTGAGGGTTCTGTGAACTGCTGCTACTGGGACTGGGAATTCCACCCCCAAAGTGTACTCCTCCCAGAGACAAGCAGTGCTTTGTGGCCAAGGCTGGTTTGGGCTCTGCTCCACCTCAGGTGCAACAGACGTTTCCCATGGGTCTTTCAGGTCACCCTAGGCTGAAAATCTCCTCCACTCTGCTGTTCTCCACCTCTGCTGCTCCAGAATCTCTCTAGAGGTATTTTATGGGCTATCTATAATATAATGAGTCTACCTAACTAAAAGAAAGCTAGTTTTGTATCTCTGGGTTTCTTTGCTTTTACATGAAGCCTATAAGAAGCTCCATAGTTGGAGAGGTGATGATGTACCCAGGATCGACATTGATGATATTGTCTATCTCCCTGCTCCTGTTGATGAAAGGCTTTTGCTAACTTTCACATTATGTTAATAATATCATGGAATATCATGCTCTCTTTCAAGAATCGCTTGGAAGTTTTGTTCTTGGTTCATAGAAAGCTTTCCTTTTCTTGAGGGCTGCACAAAATTAGAATAACGGGAACTCCATGTTGGAAGAGACCTCACAGATCATGTAACCTGACTTATAAGATCTTTTGTGATTATGATATAAGATAAGCATACAACAACTTTGAGAAGAGACAAAGGCTAATCAAGCAGTCAGATACCACAATACCATTAGTGAGATAGTTAATTTACTAAAAATATCCCTCATGGGGAGGTTTAAAAATGACTCTAGTATCAAGGATCAAAGGAACAGGTGTAAATGATGACATTCAGCACAGGATCACCACGGTGGTTCCCTTGAATAGAACTGTAACTAACCTCACCAGAAATTTTCCATTAGATGCAACACAGTATGAGGCTAAGATGGATATATTAAGAAACATATATATCTGGGTTTTGGTGTTTTCTCTGTTCAGCAATACCCATATGACTTTGGCCAAATTTGTTACTTTCTCTGGGACGTTTCATTTTCAAAATAAAATTATTACATAAGTTGACACGAGATGGGAATAGATTACTGTAGAAATTCAAATGAACTTTTTCTTCGGGTCCTTTCTGGACTCAGACTATGAAAAACTCTTCTCCACAATTGCTCTCAGAAGAAAATTTTTCCCTTTGCTATTACAATTGTGGTAGTTTTTCTTCCTTTAAAGTCTTGTCCACCTTCCCTCTGATATCCAGCTGAGCTACAAAAAGGCGTCAGGCATTTTCAGTATTTTTTGGAGTCATTCACTTATTTAAATTATTAAGTTACTACTCATACCAGATACTCTGTCTCCTGACTGCAGGCATTTTCCATGACCATCCATCATGCCTGGAATTCTTTCCCTTTTCATTTCTCTCTCCTATCTTTTCCGGCTTCCTTCAATTGCTAGCAAGTAGACAAATTTCTATAGGAAACTTTTCCTCATCCCTTTTAACTCTAATAATTCCCTTTTGTTGATATTTCCAATTGTTCTGTTTGTACATAATTTGTACATTTTTTTGTATGCTGTCTTTCCCCTTAGAATACTAGTTCCTTGAGAGTGTGGATTGTTTTTGTTGTTTTTTTCCTTTATTTGTGTTCCCTGGGCTTAGCACAGTGCCTATCACAGAGTAGGTGCTTGCTGACTGACTGACTGACTATTCCCAAAGAGCAATGAAACAAGAGACAGGAAACTTAAATTCTTGTCTTAGTTCTACCACTCATTTATGGGGTAAAAAAAAGTTAATTTGCCTCCCTGAGCTTTGTTTATATGCTCCACATCTCTTACTCTTGTGGTTCAATGACTCTAGGATTTCTGCTAGAACATTCTATGTTTTATAATTCTTAGCTTCATTCCAATGCCATAATTTATTATTCCAATGGCCCTCCTGACTCTGACACATTATGGTTCTTTGATTCCAAATGTTCTTCCAATTCTAAACTTAAAGAATTCTAGGATTACATGATATCACTAGGAAATAATTTGAAATGATTTTGAGAAGATTTTAAAGAGGATTCTAATTTGTTGGTTATATTTAGAACTTTGCATGTAAATCTAGTATCCAAATCTTGATGAAAAGGAATATTTCTTCTTCCTTGTGCAAAGTAAAATCTGTATTTAAAAATAAACAGACCTCTAAAATGACAATTATATTGACAGGCAAACTATAAACAAGTCACCCTCTTTATCAGATGTCCTATCTCTAGTATGTCTACCTTTAATATGTTGCTATTATACTTTGTCTCCCTACTTAATTAAAATCTTGTACATAACAAGGACCATATTGTTAGCAAAAAATTGCTCCTGAAATCAGCTTTATGTGTAGCAGTTGTAACAGCAGTGTTTAAAGTTGCATGTACTGTCAGCTTTGCAATATTTTTCATTTCTATTTTCAGTTGTTTATTTGGAAATAAATACTTAACTCTGCACCACCTCTTGAAACATCTTTCTTCTCATAAATAGACTAGTTTGGTGAATTTCATAGAGCATCAATCCTAGGTGCTCTCATGAGCCTGTCCTGTATTCCAGTGTTTCCAAACATTGACAACTTGAAATTCAGGCAGAGAAGTAGGACCTGGATTGTAAAGTGAGTTGTAACCATCAACTGTGATAATCTATTGGTGAAAGTGGGGATTTTTGTGTAGAGAAGAGAAAAGTTGGGAAAGCTACATTTGTTGACTTCAAGTAATTAAAGGGCTATATTAAGGAAGAATGATATAGACTAATTCTGACTGATTCCAGATGGCAGAGCTTGGTTGTAGAGAGGCATTTTTCACTTAATACAATGAAAATTTTATTAACAATTAGTACTATCTAAATGTGGAATATGCTGCCTAAGGATTTTTTGGATACATGAAGTGTTGGAATCCACTCCTAAGGGCTTTGACTGTAAAAATTTTAGGGTGAGTATCTCAGAAGATGCTGTGATTCATTGTTTCATTTATTATTTTGCTGATGAGCTAAATATGGGAAAGTGATAAAAAAAAAACTAATATGCAGATTAAAGTTTTTTCTTTATTACTTGTATTGAGTATTCTTTTCTTTTTAAATTATGAGTTTTGGATATTCTCCCATCCTCATCATTCTCCTACTCACCGAAGAAGAAAACAAAAATCATTCAGAATATATTTCTATATTTCCCACATGAATGCAACAAAAGCAAAAAAATGATAATTCATTTGCACTAACATCCATCACTGCTCTCTCTCTCTCTCTCTCTCTCTCTCTCTCTCTCTCTCTCTCTATCTCTCTCTCTCTCTCTCTCACTTTCTCTCTCTCTCACTTTTCCTCTCTCTTTCTCTCTGGAGGTGGGTACCATTTTTTCATCATGAGTCCTTTGAAATTTCCTTAGATCACTGTATTGATCAAAGTAACCAAGTTTTTTCAGCTGATTATCACTAAAACATTGCTATTATTGTGCATGATGATTTCCTAGTTATTCTCACTTTGCATCAATTCACATAGGTCTTGCCATTTTATTTCTGAAATCAACCCCCTCATCATTTCTTATAGCACAATAGTGCTGCACAATCATATGCTACAGCTTGTTCATCTATTTCACAATTGATATTCACTCCTTAATTTCTATTTCTTTGCTACCACAAAGAAGCTTCAATAAATATTTTTGTCTGTATAGCTCCTTTTCTTTTATTTGTTCACCCAGAGACCAAACATATGCACTGTTTTGCAGCCCTTTAGGCATAGATCCAGACTGCTCTCCTGAATGGTTGGACCAGTTCACTACTTCATCAACAATTCATTATTGTGTTTATTTTCCCTCATCCTCTCCACCATTTGTCATTTCTCATAGGTGTGAGATGGTACCTCAGAGTTGTTTAATTTAATTAATAATGACTTAGAGCATTGTTTCAAATAGGTAGCTTCAGTTTCTTCTTCTGTTTATATCTTTTGACCATTTATCAATTGAGCAGTGCCTCCTTTTTATGTATTTATTTTTTTAATTTTGGCCTAGCTCCCCATATATGTTAAACTTGAGCTCTGCTCACCTAGGGATGGGGAGATAATATGCCAAGCTACAATATTTTTTGTGTTTCTATTTTCAAAATGAGTTTTTGTGGTCTGCAAGTTTTCCCTGTTTTTATGGTGGTATGATCTGTGGAGAGGTGTGGTCACTACCCTTCTGGTCTGAGCTCTGCTACTTACCTAGGAAAGGTCCACATCTCTTGCATTCCCAAATGTTAGCACTCCTTTTGGTCCCAGATCTGTGACTAGGGTTTCTACTACCTCGCAATCTACTCCAGGTGCTCCTTTTCACCCTTGAACTGCGACTGTACAGAACTGTAAATGGTTGGTAGACTTTGCAAGTTAGCAGCAGTTGCACCAAGTACCAGTAAAAGGTTCACTGTCATCTCCTTACAACAGTTGTCCAACCTCCTTACTGTCTCTGGTCTATAAACTCTTGAAATTGTTGCTACTGCTGCTGCTGTCTGGGCTGCCTCTAAGAACCACCATTTGTGTCCCTGCCATGTTTAAGGCCTGCACCAACTCCAGTGTGACAAACCTCTTTGTGGACTTGCTAAGTTGTCTTAGGCTGAAAAAATATTTCCCTCTTGCTTTTTGTTGCCTCGGCCACTCCAAAATTTGATTTGATGTATTATTTTAAAGATTTTTTTTTTAAGGAGAATATTTTGAGAGTTCAACTAAGTCTCCAACTGGACTCTACCATCTTGGCTCCACCACAACAAAACATAGACAAAACTTAAAACGGTTGTGTGTGTGTGTGTGTGTGTGTGTGTGTATTTTTCCTGGAGAGCCAGTCTTAACATGTTTTCCCAAACACCAATGCTTCTCCATTATTGGAAGTCATTAAACAGAGACTAGAGAACCACTTGTTGGAAATGTTATGAATAAGATACTTTTTCAAGCGCAGATTGGACTAGATGATTTCTTAATTTTCTCAGATTTTGTGGATTTACAAAGATGAATAAAAATATTATCCCCAATGTCATGGGAATGTGAAACACTTTGCCTGTTGGAAAGTAAATATAAAGGAGACACAGTAGTTGTCTACATTTACTTGAAGAGCTGTCACATGGAACTACCAGGCCCCAAAAGGACAAAGAAGTATGTCAGGTACTCAAGCAAATGAATATATATAGAGGGAATAAACATATAGAGGGAATTCATGTTTCTGAAAAGGGTTCAATTAGAAGAATTCCAATGTCCCTTCAAACTCTAAAATTTCTAAAATGAAACTAAGATTCAGAGTGGTACATAGGCTTACTATGCATACTAAGTGATAGAAAGAAAAACTGAACATATTCTTAATCTTAAAAGTTATTTTAAATATAAGTATATTTATTAATTTTAGGTCAACTAAATTTCACAGTGTATCATTTCCTTCTACCATCCATCGGATCATCCTTTTTTAAAAAATGTTCACTGCTACTTTTATTGTTCTTCAATGAAAAGCATAGCATACAACCTCGAAAAAGAGCTAGTATTTATAGCTTATAGAACCCAAATTTAATTAACAACTTTTCACGAAGGAGAAGGAAGTATAGACGTTCAGACTGGTATTTCCTCTGAAACTATTAAAATCAGGAAAAAACTATTTTATTCCACTGGCATTAGATGCAGATAATAAAGATGAAAACAGTTATGATAATCATAACTCACATTTATATAGTGTTTTAAAGCTGGCAGAAAATGGTCCTCCTCATAGGTTGGTAGAATATGGAGGTCAGGGGGGAGGAGCCAAGATGGCAGAGTAGAAAGACTCACATATGCTAGCTCCAAATCCACAGCCCATAAATTCCCTGTAAAAAGAACTCCCCACAAATTCTGGAGCACTGCAAGCCACACAGAAACACAGTGGAAGAGATTTCCATTCCAGAGAACCCTGGAAGGCTGTCCCCAGGGATCCATTGTGCTCCGGGCAGCAGAGCCCACCGCTGCCCTGCTCTGCCTGCATGGCCCCAGAGGAGCAGATAGCAGGCTTCAGGGACAGAATCTCTGGCGGCCGAGAAGGTCCCTCCACCCACTGGTGCCACAACTCAGTGAGAGAGACTTCTGGGCTGGCCGAGAGGGAGTAGGGTGCCTCCGTGGCTCAGGCCCCCTCGGAAGGCAGTGGCAGAGGCAGCAGCGGCCCGAGACTTCCCAAGCAGGCAGCAGCTCCTTTACCAAAGGTTTCTGCATAAAGTCCCTGAGGGATCTGAGCCTGGGAGGTGGCCCTGCCCCTACCCAAGCACCAGAAGTTAAGCTCACATTGAATAGCAACCGCTCCTGCTGCGGAAAGCTTTGAGGCTAGGAAGTAACATTTGAATCTCAGACCCCAAGCACTAGCTGGGCAGATCCAGGAGGGGGTAGACAGGAATCTCAGAAGTCAAGTAACTGGCTGGGAAAATGCCCAGAAAAAGGAAGTAAAATAAGACCAGAGAGAGCTACATTCTTGGGGAAGAGATGTTCCTTCCTACCTTCATTTCTGATGAGGAAGTACAATGCTTGCCATCAAGGAAAGACATGAAGGTCGGAGCCTCTCTATCCCAGACATCTGAAGTGGATGTCCGGTGGGCTCAGGCTATGGAAGAGCTCAAAAAGGATTTTGAAAATCAAGTTAGACAGGTGGAGGAAAAACTGGGAAGAGAAATGAGAGAGATGCAAGAAAAGCATGAAAAATGGGTCAATACCTTGGTAAAGGAGACCCCAAAAAATACTGAAGAAAACAACACCTTGAAAAATAGGCTCACTCAATTGGCAAAAGAGGTTCAAAAAGCCAATGAGAAGAATGCTTTAAAAAGCAAAATTAGCCAAATGGAAAAAGAGGTTCAAAAGCTCACTGAAGAAAATAGTTGTCTCAAAATTAGAATGCAGCAGATGGAGTCTAATGACTTTCTGAGAAACCAAGAAATCATAAAACAAAACCAAAAGAATGAAAAAAATGGAAGAGAATGTGAAATATCTCATTGGAAAAACAACTGACCTGGAAAATAGATGCAGGAGAGATAATTTGATAATTATGGGACTACCTGAAAGCCATGATCAAAAAAAGAGCCTAGATATCATCTTTCATGAAATTATCAAGGAAAACTGCCCTGAGATTCTAGAACCAGAGGGCAAAATAAGTATTGAAGAAATCCATCCATCACTGCCTGAAAGAGATCCAAAAAGAGAAACTCCTAGGAACATTGTGGCCAAATTCCAGAATTCCCAGGTCAAGGAGAAAATATTTCAAGCAGCTAGAAAGAAACAATTCCAGTATTGTGGAAATACAATCAGGATAACACAAGATCTAGCAACTTCTACATTAAGGGATTGAAGATCATGGAATAGGATATTCCAAAAGTCAAAGGAACTAGGACTGAAAGCAAGAATCACCTACCCAGCAAAACTGAGTATAATACTTCAGGGAAAAATATGGTCTTTCAATGAAACAGAGGACTTTCAAGCATTCTTGATGAAAAGACCAGAGCTGAAAACAAAATTTGACTTTCAAAAACAAGACTGAGAAGAAGCATGAAAAAGGTAAACAGCAAAGAGAAGTCATAAGTGACTTACCAAAGGTGTTTACATTCCTACATGGAAAGACAATATTTGTAACTCTTAAAACGTTTCAGTATCTGGGTAGTTGGTGGGACCACACAGAGATGTACACACACACACACACACACACATGTACATGCATGCACGCACACACATACACACATGCACACACACACACAGAGCACAGAGTGAATTGAATAGGATGGGACCATATCTTAAAAGAAATTAAGGTAATGGTGAGAGAGAAATGTAGTGGGAGCAGAGAGAGTGAAATGGAATGGGGTAAATTATCTCTCAAAGAAGAGGCAAGCTGGAGACTTTTTAGTGGAGGGAAAAAGAGGAGAGATGAGAAAGAAAACATGATGTTTACCCTCATCACATTCGACTAAAGGAAGGAGTAAAATGCACACACATTTTGGTATGAAAACCTATCTTACAGTACAGGATAGTGGGGGAGAAGGAGATAAGCAGGGAGGGAGGGATAATGGAAGGGAGCCTAATGGGAGAAGGGAACAATTTGAAGTCAACACTCGGGGAGGGACAGGATCAAAAGACAGAATAGAAAAAATGGGGATGTAGGGATATACACTTAGTCTTACACAACATGACTGTTATCCAAGTCATTTGCAAAACTACACAGATTTGGCCTATATTGAATTGCCTACCTTCCCAAAGGGGATGGGTGGGGAGGGAGGGATGGGGAGAATTTGGAAGTCAAAATTTTAGGAACAACTGTTGAGTATTGTTCTTGCTACTAGGAAATAAGAAATACAGTTAATGGGGAATAGAAAGTCCTCTGACCCTATGGGACAAAAGAGAAGATGGGGACAAGAGAAGGGAGGGATGATAGAAGAGAGGGCAGGTTGGTGATAGGGAAAATTAGAATGCTGGGTGTATTGGGGTGGGGGGGAGGGGATAAATGGGGAGAAAATTTGGAACCCAAAATTTTGTGAAAATGAATGTAAAAAGTTATATATATAAATTTATATTTAAAAAAAGTATATGGAGGTCAGAATACAGCTGGAGAGGGACAAGGTTGGGAAAAATTACACACTAGATACTATTGGCCAATAGGGCTTTCATAGAGTTTCTACAGTTCATTTAGACTCCATGTGGGAAGGATAAGGCCTCAAGTTAGTTATCCTGGGAAAGAACCACAGGAGTGAAGGCTCTGCTCTGATGGAGGATCTAGGAGGGTACTGTAGTACCACATGTATTTTTTCTAAGATATCAAAGGCTTCAGCTATTATAAAATAAGAAATACAACCACAAGTGAAACCAAAAAGATGAAGACTTTGAGCAGGTAGGAAAAAGTATCTTGAGGCTCTTGTATAACTCTAATTTTTGTTGGCTTTATTGTCCAGTCCCATTGAGTCAAAATGGCATTCCTCGCTCCATTCCACTTCCCTGGGCCAGTCAGATGGTACTGATGTGAGTTAAGGGGGCCAAACTAAACCTCAAAAGGCAGTAGCTGGTCCTCGGGAGCAGAGATAACAAGTTGGATTTTGCATTGATGAAAGACAAGAGCTCATTTACATATGTTATACAATCTGTTTGCAAAACCTGACTGAAGTGTAAACCAAATCCAGTAGCTTTATTTGCTTTCTTTGTGTTAATATCTTCTCTCCTGGCCTCTGGTAGTGGTAGTTTATTCAAACCCTTTAGGACTCCTGTGACCCATTGGGCTTATACTTCTGATGTGCAAACCAACATCCTGAAGGCTTGATGAGACCAATGACAGCCAGAGCTGGTTTCTCTAAATGTGCAGGGAATATGTACTTATACAAAGAGGTCTGATTATTTCCATCTCTCAACATAGACTCATCAAGGAATGGGAAAGCGAAAGTATATCCTGTGGCCAAGACAATTATATCAATAGGCTATTCTTCTGGAGTATTCTTAAACACCACAGCAATTTCCTTACTTTCTCCATACTGGCTTTCATCAGCACCTTCCCAGTAATTCCTGGGAGCTCACCATTCAGTATAGGTTCTCTTATGAAAGTCCTGTTTTTTGGAACCAAACCACAGTTTGCATAATCAGCACAGCTATTTGCCTTTTGCCAAATAGTCAGTTTACAACTGAAGTTCAGAGGGAATTTCTTAATGTGCTTTGAAATCCAGAATTGAGCACCATATACCAAGAATATCCATGGTCAAGAATTCGATTTATGAGTTATGCACCTCCAGTGATGCTGAGCAACACCTTTTTAGACACACGGCTGACCTCCACAGCAATATCTGTGGCAGAATTCCCCATGACAATCACAAGGACTCTCTTATCCTTGAACAGATCTGGATACTTGTACTGCCTACTGTGAAAGTACTTACTTTTAAAGGTGGAGATACCTGGTAAAGTATCTAGTGGCAAAAACGGGTCAGTGACATCACTAGTGCAGACCATGATAGCATCAAATATGACTGACTCTTGCTTCCATTCATGTTCAGTGGCTACCTCCCACTGGCTAGAGATACAGAAACCTTGACTTTTTTCGCATCTCAGACAATGGCCTTGAATTGGATACATTTCAGAGAGTTGAACTTGTTTGCATACATCTTGAGATATTCCAGAAATTGGGATTGTGGCACAAAGTTTAGAAAATCCTCTGAGAAGGGAGAGTCTGAGTAACAGGACATCTCTTTGCTGCTTTTAGTAAAAACATATTTATGTGTTTATTTTTAAATTTAAAAAATAAAATTTGGAAAAGATGTGCTTTAAACTTCATTCTGAGTTCATCAATTCTCTCTCTTGAGGTGGAGAGTAGCATTTTTCTTTTTCTTTTTTTAATATTTTTATTTATTTTCGGTATTCTACAATCACTACCATATAACTTAGATTTTCTTTCCCTTTCTTCCCCTTTATACCCCCCCTCCATTCCCTAGATGGCATACAAATTTATATAGATTCTACACATACATTCCCATTAAATACATTTTCACTATAGTCATGTTGTTCAGAAGAATTAAAATGAATGGGAGAAATCATGACAAACCAAAACACAAGGCAAAAGAAAATGATCTGCTGCATTCTGTGACTGAATTCCATAGTTCTTTCTCTGGATGTGGGAGGCATTTTTGCCTTAAAAGACTATTGGGAATTTTTTTAAGTCCTTGCATTGCAATGAATTTCCAAGTCTACCAGAAAACCTCTTGCACACTATGGTAGTTGGTATACACAAAGTTCTCCTGGTTCTGCTCCTTTCAGTCAGCATCAGATCACAGAAGTATTTTCAGTCTCTCTGAAGTCCTCCTGCTCATCATTTCTTATAGCACAATAGTATTCCATGACATTCGTATCTATATTTTATTCAGCCATTCCCCAATTGATGGGCATCCCCTTAATTTCCAATTTTTGGTCACCACAAAGAGTGCTGCTATAAATATTTTTGAACATGTGGGACCCTTTTCCATTTTTATGTTCTCTTGGGGAGCCAGTCACAGAAGCACTATTTCTGGGTCAAAGGGTACACATATTTTTGTAACCCTTTGGGCATAGTTGCAAATTGCTGTCCAGAACGGTTGGATCAGTTCACAGCTCCACCGAATATGAATTAATGTTTCATCTCTCCCACACCCTCTCCAACATTTAGCATCTTCCTTTCTGTCATGTTAGCCAATCTGATAGGTGTGATGTGGTACCTCAGTATTACATAAAAACATTTATAAAGGCTTGCTCTGCCCTCTTCAACATATTCTGTGAATTGCCATAGCCCTCCAATATCAACATTCCTTTCAAAGCAGGTGGGTTCCAGCCCTTCTTCCAAGCAGCATTTGATGAAGGTGAGGCCACTCACACCAGCTCCAATAATTGCAGCTCACTTGATCATGGTGTCTTCTGTCAGGCAAGGATCAAGAAGAGTTTCTTCAGTTGTTCCTTCTGCTGGAACCTCTCCTCCTAAATTCTTAAACAAACTCCTTTAGATACCTCTAAAAAGAGAATCTGACCAAATTTTGGAGGTGCAGAATCCAATAAGAGACAGACTGTGGCAGATTCACAGACCAGGACAGACGGGAAGGTCGAAGGGAAGGATCTGTTTCGCGAGGGTGGAGGAGCACACAGTACAGTGGGTCCCTACAGCAGCAGAAGGGACGAGCAGGAAAGCCCAGGGGCAGTCTGAGATAGCAGCAGCATGGCAGAATAGCAGTGCAGGGCTGAGTGAGTGAGAGTCGCGGAGTCTCAGTTAGCAGCAGCAGCTGCTCCTGAAACTATCGGCAGGATTGTGTTAATCCGTTGCCAAAGAAGACCGTGCCATCAGAAAAATGATGACATGACTTGCACTTGACTCTGTTTTGAGTGAGCGAAGGTTGTGCAGGTCTCCATCCTCACTTCTCCAGAGCCATCCAAGTCATCCTTTATAATACAAATTAAAAAGGATATCAAAAAAAAGTCTGACATTATATTCTGTGTTCCTAGAAAATAACTTTCTTCCTATGTAAGACAACAGAGGGAAGGACCTTCTCATATCTCTCTTTGGGCACAATCTTGATCATTACACTTTCATAATATTCACTTTTGATCATTGTGTTATTGTTGTTTTTTCCATTACTTTGATTTAGTCATTTTATGGTACTTTTTTAAACTATTTTTTAATTTTTTTATTCCACAATATTTGATTTCCCAAATTTCTCCCCATCTCTCCCCACCTCCACCCCGTAATGCCTTGTATTCTGATTGCCACCTCCCCTAATCTGCTCTCCTTTCTATCATAGCCCTCACTTCTCTTATCCCAATCCCCTCTGTTTTATGGTAGGGCAAAAGTTTTCTATATCTCATTGCCTATATATCTTATTTCTCAGTTGCATGTAAAAACAATTTTTAACATTCCTTTTAAAACTTTGAGTTCCAATTTCTCTCCCTTCCTCATGCCCTACCCATGCCTACTGAGAAGGCAAGCAATTCAATATAAGTTATAAAAGTGTAGTAATACAAAACACTTCCATAACAGTCATATTGTGAAAGATTAATTATATTTGTCTCTATCCTGTCCCCCATTTATTGTATTCTCTCTTTTGATTCTATTCCTCCTCAAATATTTTTACTTCTAATTACCCCTCCTCCAATTTGCCCTCCTTTCTATTATCCTCACCCCTTCTTATCCCCTTCCCTTTTACTTTCCTGTAACATAAAATAGTTTTTCATATCAAATTGAGTGTACATGCTATTCTCTCCTTAAACCAAATATAATAAGAGTAAGCATCACTTTTTCCCTCTCACCTCCTCCCTCTTCTCCTCCACTGAAAAAACCTTTTCCTTGCCTCTTTTACATGACATAATTTGCTTCATTCCATTTCTTTCTTTCTCCTCCCAATACATTCCTCCCTCAGCCACTAATTTTATTATTTTAGTCATCATCTCTACCTACTCAACTCTTTCTGTGCCTTCTGTCAATATGTATGTAATCCTTCTAACTACCCTAATACTGAGAAAACTCACAAGTGTTACAAAAATGATCTTTCTATGTAGGAATGTAAACAGTTCATCTTTACTAAGTTTCTTATGATTTTTCTTTCCTATTTACCTTTTCATGCTTCTCTTGATTCTTGTGTTGGAAAGTCAAATTTTCTATTCAGTTCTTGTCTTCAAGAACAATTTTTGAAAGTCCTATATTTCATTGAATAGCCATTTTCCCCCTGAAGTATTATACATAGTTTTTCTGGGTAGGTGATTCTTGGTTTTAATCCTAGCTCCTTTGACCTCTGGAGTATCCTATTCTAAGCTCTGTGATCAATTTATGTAGAAGTTGCTAGATCTCGTGTTATCCTGATTGTATTTCCACAGTACTTGAATTGTTTCTTTCTGACTGCTTGCAATATTTTCTCCTTGACCTGAAAGCTTTGGAATTTGGCTACAATATTCCTAGGAGTTGTCCTTTTTGAGATCTCTTTCAGGAGGTGATCAGTGGATTCTTTCAATACCTATTTTACCTTCTGGTTCTAGAATATCAGGGCAGTTTTCCTTGATAATTTCTTGAAAGATGCCTAGACCCTTTTTTTGATAATGACGTTCAGGTAGTCCAATAATTTTTAAATCGTCTCTCTTGGATCTATTTTCAAGATCAGCAGTTTTATCAAAGAGATATTTAACATTGCCTGCTATTTTTTTCCACTCATTTGAGTCTGGTTAATAATTTTTTGATTTCTCATAAAGTCACAAGCTTCCATCTTCTCCATTCTAACCTTTAAGAAATTGTTTTCTTCAGTGAGCTTTTGGACCCCTTTTTCCATCTGACCAATTCTACTTTTTATGGCATTCTTGTCCTCATTGGCTTTTTGGATCTCTTTTGCCATTTGAGTTAGTCTATTTTTTTTAAAGTGTTATATTCTTCAACATTTTTTACTTCTCTCTTAGCAAGCAGTTAACTAGTTTTTTATGATTTTCTTGCATCACTCTCATTTCTCTTCTCAATTTTTCTTCTATTGTTCTTACTTCATTTTCAAAATTCTTTTTGAGTTCTTCTCTAACCTGAGACCAATTCATAATTTTCTTGGATCCTTTTGATGTAGGAGCTTTGACTTTTTGTCTTCTGTTTATATACTTTGATCTTCCTTGTCAAAAAATTAAGATTCTATAGCTTGGTTCTTTTTCTGGATTTTGAACATATTCCCAGCTATTTACTTGACTTTTGAGCTCTTTGTTAAGGTAGTCCCTGGCTTTTAGTAGGGTGGTGTGTGTACTGTCACAGTCATTCAATTGCTTCACAATCTGTGAGTCTAGAGCTCCAGAACCAGTCATTGCCATGGCCCCTGTCCCTGCTGTTGCTGCTGTGGGCTCTTCTACCCAATCCACCACCATGGGACTAGGGAGGGATCACTCTCCTCTCTCTCACACACAGATGACAGGTTTTTTTCCACTGACCTTCCAATTTTGGAGTTTTGGGGTGGTGAAGTCTGGAAAGCACCGCCAATGCCCAAGATTCAGTCCCCTCAAAGACTTGCTCAGGTCCCACTTGTGACCATGTGACCCACATTGGACTGTGCTCTATTTCCATTACAACATGATAGACAACTCCTGGTGACCTTCCAGGCCATCTTGTGCTGAAGATTTGCTTCATACTATCATTCTCTCACCTCCACAGTTCCAGAAGTTGCTTAGAGTTACTTTTTACAGGTATTAAGCTGGGTCTGGAGTGAGCATGCTAGCGAGTCTGTAATTTTACTCTGCTGTCTTGGGTCTGCCCATATATCCATTTTATAGTTATAATACCTCATCTTCCATAGTGGATATCTTCCTGTAACTCTTTTCAGGCATCATAGTCATCCTTTCTTACCTGCAAGGAGCATCATATTTTATTTATGTATGACAACTTCTCTGCTTCTTTTCCAATCAGTCAGCTCTAGTTGGAAAGAGCAAAACAACTTTTAATATCCTAGGTAAATGAAATCTGATCGGAATATCTTGACTCATTTGACCAATTAAAAAAATCAGAACGTAGTGAAAATTAAATGCATATCAATTGACACTGGTTCACTTAGAATGCAAAGTATGAATATCATCTAAACAGAGGATATAAAATGATAGTAATCATCTTGAATTTATTTTGTCTATCCCTATGTCTTTGCATATTATATCCTATGATAGAATATAAGTTATTTGAGGAATGATTATTTCCCTTTGCCTTAGTATTTCTAGCATCTAGCATATAAACATGGCATGTAGAATGTATTGAGTGATTGATTAATTATTCACATAGTTCACAAAGTTTTAACAATAATAATTTCCAACATTTATATTGTATTTTACAAAGCAGTTTGACTATAATTTTGTGAGGGAAGTAATATAAATGATATTATTTCCATTTTAAGATTGAGGAAACCGAGGCTCAGAAAGGTGAAAAACGCTAGTCCATGGTAACAAAGCAAATTAGAGGATTTGCATTCTGAAATCGTTTGACGCCATATCTACTGTCTTTACCATTACAACACACTTCCTCCATAGAAGTACTAATGAAATAGAAAATAAGGTACATAATCAAGTATTCAATAAATCCCTAAATATCAATTATCTGGATAAGAACTACATATTTGACAAAAATAATAGGGAAATCAGTAAAGTATTTTAGCAGAAATTTGGTTTTCAACGACATTATACTCTATATGTCAAAATAAGCTGAAAATTAACATATAACATGAAAACAAAGGATTATATTATTCTCAAAAAAGAACTGGAAACAAGTCAATTAATCAATCAATCATCAAAAATTCATTAAGTCCTTAATATGTCCCAATTTCTGCTTAGTAATGGAGACACAAAGAAAAAAAGCAAAACCAATTTCTACCATCAAGAAAATTGCTTTTTTAAAAATTTTTCATTTAAGTTTTCAGCATTCATTTCCACAAAATTTTGACTTCCAAATTTTCTCCCCATTTCTCCCCTTCCCCACCCCAAAATGCTGAGCATAATAATTACCCCTATCGCCAATCTGTCCTCCCTTCTAACATCTCTCTTTCCTTTATCCCCATCTTCTCTTTTGTCCTGTAGGATAAGATAAATTTCTATACCCCATTACCTGTATTTCTTATTTCTTAGTTCTATGCAAAAACAATACTCAAAAGTTGTTCCTAAAACTTTGAGTTCCAACTTTATGTTTTTTTCACACATGCTGCCCTTTTCCCCTCCACTGAAAACCCTTTAACTGATTGTTTTATGAGAGATAATTTTCCCCGTTCCACTTCTCCCTTTCTCCTCCCAATATAATTCTCTCCCACCCCTTAATTTCATTTTTTTTAAAGATATGACACCATCTTATTCAACTTACTCTGTGCTCTCTGTCTCTCTATCTCTCTATGTTTGTTTGTGTGTGTGTGCATGCATGTGTGTGTGCGCATGTGTGTGTGTATGTGTGTAATCCCAGCAACTACCTAGATACTGAAAAAAGTTTCAAGAGTTACAAATATTGTCTTTCTATGTAGGAATGTAAACAGTTGAACTTTAGTAAGTCTCTTATGATTTCTCTTTGCTGTTTAACTTTTCATGCTTCTCTTGATTCTTGTGTTTGAAAGTCAAATTTTCTTTTCAGCTCTGATCTTTTCATCAAGAATGCTTGAAAGTCCTCTGGAATATCATATTCCATGCCCTTCAATCTCTTAATGTAGAAGCTGCTAGATCTTGTGTTATCCTGATTGTATTTCCACAACGCTTGAATTGTTTCTTTCTAGTTGCTTGCAATATTTTCTCCTTGACCTGGAAACACTGGAATTTGGCCATGATGTTTCTAGAAGATTTTTTTTTGGATCTCTTTCAGGAGGTTATTGGTGGATTCTTTCAATGGTTCTAGGATATCAGGGCAGTTTTCCTTGGTAATTTCATGAAAGATGATGTCTAGACTCTTTTTCTGATCATGGCTTTTAGGCAGTCCCATGATTTTAAGTTGTCTCCTCTGGATCTATTTTCCAGGTCAGTTATTTTTCCAATGATATATTTCACATTATCTTCCATTTTTTAATTCTTTTGGTTTTGTTTTGTGATTTCTTGATTTTGCATAAAGTAATAAACCTCCCTCTGTTCCATTCTAATTTTGAAAGAACTATTTTATTCAGTGAGCTTTTGAACCTCCTTTTCCATTTGGCTTAATTCTGATTTTTAAACCATTATTCTCTTCATTGACTTTTTGAATCTCTTTTGCCAATTGAGTTAGTCTATTTTTAAAGGTGTTATTTTCTTCAGGATTTTTTTCAGGTCTCCTTTAGCAAGGTGTTGACCCACTTTTCATGCTTTTCTTGCATCTCTCTCATTTCTCTTCCCAATTCTTCCTCTGCCTCTCTTACTTGATTTTCAAAATCCTTTTTGAGATCTTCCATGGCCTGATACTATTGAATATTTATTTTTGATGTTTGGGATACAGAAGCCTTGACTTTTGTGTCTTTCCCTGATGGTAAGCATTGTTCTTCCTCATCTGAAAGTATGGGAGAAGATATCTGCTCACCAAGAAAGTAACCTTCTATAGTCTTATTTTTTTTCTCTTTTTTGGGCATTTTCCCAACTAGTTACTTGATTTTTGCATCCTTTGTCAAAAGTAGGATATTGCTCTGGGGATCTGTAAGATTTCACTTCCTTCAAGGTGGCACAATCAAGCATGTGCACTGGTCTGGGAGCAGTGAGAGATTTTTGTGTTCAGAATCTTAGCAGTTTCCTCTTCACACCCACCTGGCCTCCAGTTCTGCCAAGCCAACTCTGGGAGCTGAGATTCAGATAAGTTGTAGGGGCAGGGCCGCCATTCAGTGTGATATAAAGATCAGTTGCTGCAGGGCCTCTACACAGGGCTGAGGTAAGAATCATCTGCTCAGTGCCCCCAGGGGTTTTACAGTCCAACAATGCATGCAAGCTGCTGTAGGAGTGGTTGTAAGAACTGCTGTCCCCTGCCTGATTTGACTTCTAGGGGCCACAGCCTGAGGTCACAGCTATGGAAAGGCCCTTCTCCCTTCTAGACCAGCTGAAGAAACCCTGTCACTGACCTTTGGTGCCTGTGGATTTAGGGATCTGTGAACTGCTGCTACTGTGACTGGGGATTCTGCTCCTGAGGCCTGCTTGCCGCCTCCTCCTAGAGCTGTGCCAAGGCTGGGTTGGGTTCTGCTCCAGTGTGGTGTGACAGACGTTTCCTATCACCCCTTCAGGTCACCCTAGGCTAGACATCTCCTCCACTCTGTTGCTCTCCACTTCTGCTGCTCTAGAATTTGTTGAGAGTCTTTCTTTACAGGTATTTTGTGGGCTGTGGGGAAGAGCTGTTTTTCTACTCATGTGTGTTTTTCTACTCATCTATCTTGGCTCCACCCTGGAAACTGCTTTTTAATAAAAATAAAACACATACATAAATATATGTGTGAACATGCATATGAACGATATACATACATAACATAGCATAATGCAACTTATAAAGTAACCTTTGAGGGTAAGGCAATAGCAGATAGCAGAATAGAAAGGATCTCTTCACATCACATATTAACTTAGAAAACCAGAAATTAACATTACCTAGACTGTAACATATTTTAAAAGTATTTTAAGATAGTGGAGTCAAGACGGCAGAGGAGAAAAATGGATTTTTAGAAGCTCCTCACCATAGCCCATAAATTACCTGTAAAATAAGATTCTAAACAAATCCTAGAGCAGCAGAAGCCACAAAACTGGAGAGTGAAAGAGATTTCCAGGCCAAAGCAGCCTGGAACAGAAACATGAAAGGTCTATCACACTGGGCACAGAGTAGAGTGGAGTCCACAGAGTCCAGACCAGTCTTGGCCACACTGCACAGCAAGAACAGTACAGGAGCAGGTCACAGGGAGCAGAATTCCTGGCAACAGCTGACATTGTCAGATTGCTCAACCCATAAGAGGCCAAGGACAGCTTCAAAGGTCAGTGAGAAAGCTATCTCATGTAGGCAAGAAGGGAATGTGTTCTGATCCTGTCAGCAAGAGCCACTGCAGTGGCAGCTTGCATCTTTGGAGCTCTCCACCTAAATATCCTGGGGGAATTGAGCAGTTCCTATAAATCCCATGTCTGAGTGATCTGCCTAGGATGAGGAGAAGTGCTGGTGGTGGAGCTGGTGGAGGCTCTGCAGAGGGAGCCTTACTGGCAGATTCTGGGCAGAACAGAGATCTTGTACTTGCTCACAGACAAGAGTGCAGGCCAGCAGAGCAGTAAATTCCTCTCCCTTGATTGGAGGAAATGAGAACTTATAGGTCCCCAGAGTACACCCCACTCTTGACAAAGGGCTAAAAAGTCAAGTAACTGGCTGGGAAAATGCCCAAAAAAAGAGAGAAAATAAGACTATAGAAAGCTGCTTTCTTAGGGAACAAGTATTCACTTCCATGTTTTCAGGTGAGGAAAAACAATACTTACCATCAGAGAAAGACCTAAAAGTCAAGGTTTCTGCATCCAAAACCTTCAAAATAATTATACAATGGTCTCCGGACATGGAAGAACTCAAAAAGGATTTTGAAAAATAAGTAAGAGAAGGAAAGAGAAAGGAAAACTAAGAAAGAGAAGGAGGAAAAATTCGGAAGAGAAAGGAGAGTGATGCAAGCAAATTGTGAAAAGTAAGTCTACAGCTTGCTAAAGGAGAACCCTGCCTGCAAAAAAATGCTGAAGAAAATAACACATTTAAAATAGGATAACTCAACTGGCAAAAGAGTCACAAAAAGCCAACGAGGAGAAGAATGCTTTAAAATGCAGAATGAGCCTAATGGAAAAGGAAGTTGAGAAACTCACTGAAGAAAACAATTCTTTAAAAATTAGAATGGAGCAATTGGAAGCTAATGACTTTATGAGAAACCAATAAATTACAACAAAACCAAAAGAATGAAAACAACAGAAAATAATGTTAAGTATCTCATTGGAAAAACAACTGACCTTGAAAATAGATCCAGGAGAGACATTTTAAAAATTGTGGGATTACCTGAGAGTTATGATCAAAGGAATGAGCCTAGACATGGAATCATCAAGGAAAACTGCCCTGATATTCTAGAACCAGAAGGCAAAATAAATATTGAAAGAATCCACAGATCACTTCTTGAAAGAGATGCAAACGAGAAACTCCTAGTAATATTGTAGGTAAATTCCAACATTCTCAGGTCAAGGGGAAAATATTGCAAGTAGCTAGAAAGAAACAATTTGAATGTTGTGGAAATATAATTAGGATAACACAAGATCTAGCAGTTTCTACATTAAGGGATCAAAGGGCTTGGAATATGATATTCCTGAAGTCAAAGCAATTATGATGAAAACCAAGAATCACCTATCTAACAAAACTGAGTGTAATATTTCAGAGGGAAAAATGGTCATTCAATGATATAGTGGATTTTCAAGCATTCTTGATGAAAAGACCAGAGCTGAATGGAATATTAGACTTTCAAACACAGGAATCAAGAGAAACATGAAAAGGTAAGGAGCAAAGAGAAGTCATAAGGGACTTACTAAAGTTGAAATTTTTACATTCCTATATGGAAAGACAATGTTTATAACTCTGGAAACTTTTCTCAGTATTTCCATAGTTGGAGGGATTATAAACACACTCACACACACACATACACACACACATATACATATATGTATGTATACATACACACATATATGTATCTATAGACAGAGAACATGGGTTAAGTTGAATTGGAAGGGATGATATCTAAAAACACTAAATTAAGGAGTGAGAGAGGAATGTTTTGGCAGGAGAAAGGGAGGAATAGAATGGGGCAAATTATCTCTCATAAAAGAGGTAAGAAAAAGTTTTTTCAATGGAAGGGAAAATGGGGGAGGTAAAAGGGAAAAGGTGAAGTTTACTGTCATTATATTTGGCTTTGGGAGGAAATAACATGCACACTCAATTTGATATGAAAATCTAACATTGCAGGAATGTGGGGGAAATGGGAATAAGTGGGGTGGAGAGGATGATAGAAGGGAGGGCAAATGGGAGGAGAGAGCAATTAGAGGTAAACACTTTTGGAGAGGGACAAGGTCAAAAGAGAGAATAGCATAAATGGGGCAGGATAGAATAGAGGGAAATATAATTATTCTTACACAATATAACTATTATGGAAGCTGTTTTCCAAACTCCACATATATAACCTATTATGAATTGCTTGCCTTCTCAGTGAGGATGGGTGGGGAAGGAGGAAGGGAGAGGAGTTGGAACTCAAAGGTTTAGTAGCGAATGTTGAGAATTGTTTTTGCATACGACTAGGAAATAAGAAATGCAACTATTAGAGTATAGAAATTTATCATACCCTACAAAAGAGAGAAGATGGTGATAAGAGAAGGGAGGTGTGTGATAGAAGGAAGGACAGCTTGGAGGGAAGGGGTAATCAAAATGCACCGCTTTTTGGAGTGGGGGAGGGAAGAGATGGGGAGAAAATTTGGAACTCAAAATTTAGTGGAAATGAATATTGAAAATTAAAAATAAATAAATAAACATTAAAAATATTTTACAATATCATTTCAATTTGGCTTTTGTTTGGAAGGTTTGCTAGTACTATAACAAGGAGTCTGACATGTCTGTTATAAAAGTCTCACTTGAATAAAATCATTTTTAAAAAATATATTTAGTATTTTATTTGTGCCCAATTGCATATAAAAAAATTAACACTTGTTCTTACAACTCTGAGTTTCAAATTCCCTGCCTTTTTCCCTCCCAACACCCCTTATTGATAAGGCAAGCAATTCAATGCCGGTAACATACATGGCAATGTAAAAACTGTTTCCATATTTGTCATGTGAAAGAAAACATAGACAAGGGGAAAAAACTCAAGAAAAATAGGGGAAGTGAAATACAACATATGTTTCGATCTCTATTCAGATATCATCACTTCTTTCTCTGGGAATGGATAGCATTTTTCATCATAAGTCCTTCTGAATTGTCTTAGATCATTGCATAGCTGAGAATATATAAATCATCCACACTTGATCATCTTACAATATTACTGTTACCTTGTACCCATTATATTTCACTTTGCATCAGCTCATGTTAGTCTTCACAGGTTTTTCTGAGAGCATTCTCCTCATCACTTCTTTCAGCACAATGGTATTCCATCACAACCACATAGTCCAATTTATTCAGCTATTCCCCAATTAATGGACATCCTCCTAATTTCCAACTCTATGCTACCAGAAAAGTTTTGCCTAAGTATTTCTTTATATAGTGGTCCTTTTCCTTTTTTGCCTATAGCCCTTTGGACAAATTGCCACAAAGAATAGTTAAATCACTTCACAACTGCATCGACAGTACAATAATATGTAATTTTCCCCATATCCTTGACAACATTTGCTATTGTCTTTTCCTGTCCTATTAGCCAATCTAATAGGTGTGAAGTAGAATCTCAGAACTGTTTAACTTTGTATTCCGCTGAACAATAGCTATTTAGAATACCTTCTCATATGACTATAGATTGCTTTGATTACTTCATCTGAAAACTGTTCCTATCACTCGATCATTTAACAACTGAAGAATGATTCGTATTTTTATAAATTTGACTCAGTTCTCTCCCTCTCTGTAAATGTGTGTGTGTGTGTGTATATATATATATATATATATATATATATATATATATATATATATATATATATATATATATATGTGTGTGTGTGTGTGTGTGTGTGTGTGTGTGTGTGTGTACATATATGAAGTAAAGTCTTTATCAGGGAAACTTGCTTCAAAAATTTTTGCACAGTTATTATTGCTAACTGTATTTCCCTCCATCCTCCCCCCCATTTTATTCTATTCTCTCTCTCCTTTCACCCTGTCCCTCCCGCCTCAAAAATGTTTTGTTTCTGACTACCTCCTTTTCCAGTCTGCCCTCCATCCCATCACTTCCCCTTCTTTTCCCCTTTCCCTCCTGTTTTCCTGTAGGATAAGATAGATTTATATACCAAATTGAGTGTATGTTATTTCCTCTTTGAGTCAATTCTGATGAGAGTAAAGCTAACTTACACTTACACTTAACTTACATCCCCCAACCTATCCTGTCTTCCCCTTTACTTTAAAAGCTTTTCCTTGCCTCTTTTATATGAGATAATTTGCCTGTTTCCTTTTCTCCCAGTGTATTCCTTTTACTAACCATTTAATTTTATTTTTTAGATATTTCTTCATATTCCAACTCACACTCATTTCTTCTGTCTATATGTACTCCTAACTCTCCTAATAATGTTTCCTTAAATTGCATTCCAGAATCTTGCCAGATAGGAAGCAGGAAGCCAATGGTCAGTACTCTAAGACAATTTCATAGAAACCATGCATCTGGTTCTGCTGAGAGGTTCTACAACTAGCTACTTAGGCAGATGTAGTTAATTCAGGGTATATTAAGATTACTACTATATAGGGTAATGTATTTGATAAATGATTAATGTGTTTTATTAAATTCAATTGAACAAACATCAAGAGCTTATATAAAGACTTTATGGTCAGGTAGGGTTGGGTGTACCCACAGTAAAACATGAACACAAGTAACTGTAATAAGGAATCTCTTTCCCTTATTTTTTTTCCTAAAGCACTTTTTTTTGTCTACAATATATTTTACTCAGTATCGCACTTAAATTTTGTATATGCTGTGCCCTCTATCGACGTCTCCCTTATATTATGAGCTCCTTGGGGGATGTGTCTGCATTGTTTTTCACAATTACATTTCAGTGTCCAAGAGAATGTTCTGCACATAAATGTCACTAGTAAATTCTTGCTGAAACAAATGTAGTGATACAAGGTAGAATATGATGAAATGCACAAGAGAAGATAGATAAGTATCTAATACTTGCACATGGTAAGAAATCAAGTTTTGGGTTTTTTTTTTAGTTTTAAAAGCATAAAGTGAAATAATTAAGGTTGTGTGTGTGTGCATGTGTGTGTGCATGCATGCATGTGTGTGTGTGTGTGTATGTGTGTGTAATGGGGAGACAACGATATCAGAAAAAAGTCCACTTAAGAAGATGACATCTAAACTGGACCTTGAAGTAGGAGGAGAGTGGGATGAGAATGAAGAGCAGTGAGTAGCACAGTCTGGTTGGAATGTAGGAAATGGTTGTCAGGATAGGAAGATTACTTAAAGCAGTATATAACGTGTAGATTTAGCCTTCTTTTAAATGATACCTAATATACCCATAGTTTTTAAAAAAATAGTACATTTTTGCTGACCTATGTTATTATTATATAACCTGCCTTTCCATCTGTGTCATATCCCCTCTTCCTTTCTAGCCAGTCTTCCCACATAATAAATACCAAAACAAGTGGGAGGGAAGGAGGGAGAGAGGAAGGGAGAGAGAGAGAGAGGGAGGGAGAGAGAGAGTGAGAGAGAGAGAGACAGAGACAGAGAGACAGAAACAGAGAGACAGAGAGAGAGAGAGAGAGAGAGAGAGAGAGAGAGAGAGAGAGAGAAAGAGAGAGAGAGAATCAACAAAACTGATCCATACATTAAAAAAAAAATCAACCTGAAAATATATGCAATATTCCCCTACTGTGAATCTCCCAACCCTTGAAAGGAATGGTAAGATTTGTCTTCTCATATATCTTCTCTGGGGACAAGCTTGTTCATTGTAATTTGCAACATTAGTTTTCATATTATTTTATTTTTTTGCATTTATATTTTTGTTATCATTTAGGTACTGGTAATACTTCACTTTACACCAGTTCACATAAGTTTTTCATCCTTTTCTACATGTTTCAAATTTTCATTTCTTAAAGCACATCTATGGTTAGCAATGAATGAATTGATGGACACCTACTTTATTTCCTGTTCGTTTATTTGTTTGTTTTGCTATCATTTAACAACTATTGCTATATTTTGTGGTCTATAGGAACTTTCTTTTTATATCTCTAGGTATCCCTAGGTAAATAAGGATGAACATTTTAACCATTTTTTCATAATTTGAAATGCTTTCAAAATAGGCGAGTTAATTCACAGCTCTACAAACAGTGAATTAGTGTGCCTATTTTCTAGAACCTACAAAAGTGACTATTCCTAACTGTGTTCATCTTTTCCAATTTGGTGGATATGGTGTGAAATCTCATTTTCATTTTGGGTTTCTGATTATTAGTGATTTTAAGTATTCTTCTGTATAATGGCTAATAGTTTGCCATTCTTTTCGCGAGAAATGTGTGTTCATATTCTTTCATCACTTATCTATTGGAAAATGGCTTTTGGTCTCATATTTCTGTCTACAAATTTTGGATATTTAATTTTTATCTTAAAAATATGAAACGTTTTCCTGCTGCTGACTATTTTTCTTCTTACCATGCATACATTAATTTTGTTTGTGCAGAAACTCCTTTTTATATTACAGTTTGAAAAATGCTTTAGTGTTACAATGTGAGGTGAGAAGGACTTAACTATTAACTCCATTTTACATATGAGGAAACTGAGGCTCCAAAAGACAAAGTGACCTGCTGTAGTTTGCACCATCAGTGTTCAAACCCAAATCTTCTTATTCCAAATCCAGGAGTCTTTTGTCTCATCACTTCCTTTGTAAATGAATCGCATCCAAAAATATACCAAGATTAAAGAGAAGAAGGAGGGAAAAAGGAATATGGTAGCTCATTGTAGTGAGGATACTCATAATGGTAGTTAATGTTATGGGACTTGGTTAATAATACTGAGAGGCTGTTGATCAGAACCTTGCATTAAGATTTCATGTATTTGGATAAATTCAGAGATAGACTAGAAGCTATTCCTTGAATCATGAGTATCTCATTGTTCTGGTCCCCAATGGTTTCCTTTTGCTTCTAGGATCAAATAAAAAATGCTCTGTTTGGCATTCAAAGCCCTACATGACCTTGCCCCTCTTACATTTCCAGTTTTCTTTCGCCTTTACTTCCCAATGCATACTTTTTGATCCAGTGACACTGGTCTCCTGACAATTCCATAGAAAAGACATTCCATCTCTTCAGCTTCTTCCTGGCTGCCCCCCAGGACTGCAATCATCTTCTTCCTCTGCTCCAAATACTGACCTCCTTGGATTCATTTAAGTCCCGAATAAATTCTACCTTTTAAAAAATCACTCTCAGTTCCAATTCCTTCCCTCTGTTAATTCCTACCTATCTTGTATGTAGCTCACTTTTATGTATTTGTTTACATGTTGTCTCCCCCATTTGATCATTTGTTTCTTGAGGTTAGAGGCTGTCTTTCACTTTTATTACTTCTGTTACCAGTGATTAATACCATCCTTAGTACTTAAAAAGTGTTTATTTTTTGATTGATGGAATCATAGGTTTAGAGCTGGAAATTTCTCTAAAGTCAGTTCAGCTTAGGTAATGGCCCAATGTCACGGGGTAAAGTAAAGCTGGAATTTGAATTCAAGTCCTTTGATCTGGTATCTAGCCTATCTTCCTACTGTAGCATGTGTATCTGCCTATGTCTGAAAGGTCAGTGACTAGGTCTTTCACAACTTACCTGTCAGTAAGAAGAGTATACCAAGGAAGGCCAGAGAATAGAATTTCATCCCCCGCAAAAACAATATCTCTTGTGTCTTGTGGGACGACAAGCTGGCCTAGTCATGCCCTCTTGCTCACCTCCCTTTTCCTTTTTCCTTGCCTCTCTCTCCAACTTAACACATCTTCTCTAGGTTTGTCTTTCTACATTATTTCTCTTAGCACTGGTTCCTAGAAAACAACTCACAGAAGGTCAGCAGTGCAAGGGAAGCAGAAATGCTGGGAAAAGTCAGTCCTATTTACTTAAACTAATACAAGAAAGAGGAGGAAAAAGAAGAGTCTGTGGGGGGAAAAGATACCTGAGTTCTTGAAAAAGCTGCATGCCAATAGTTATGCCTAACAGTAGGTTGATGCCCACATTCCAGGTTTAAATCTAGATGGAAGGTTTGATGATGTTTCTCTTCCTGGGGTTCCCTCACCCCCCCACTCCTCCCCAACTCTCTAACTGTCCCTTCCTTCTTCTCTTTTCCTTCCCAATGGCACTATTTTATTTCAGAAGAAAACTTATGAAAATTGTTGAAACACACACTACAAAGCAGTTCCTTCTTCTTCTTCTTCCTTTTTTTTTTACTTCAGCAGTTAGTCCCCCAAAAAGGCAGCAATGTCAAAGACTCCAACTCCCCCCTTTGACATTCACGCAGCGCTCAGAGTCAGCCGGGGTCTCAGCTCTGACAAATTTGCATCTCTTTGAATGTGACGCTTGAAAAAAGCCGGAGCTGCTAGATTAAATTTTTTTTTTCCATCGAGAAAATGAGAAAAGCCTCTATCTCTGTGCAGAGTCTACTGGGAAGATCTTTATTCTGATTCTTGTTAGAATTGTTTATCACCCTGACAGACCAGACTCGGACGAGATAAAGGCGCTGCTCCATCACGGGGCCTGACAGTGGTAGGACATGCAGAGAAATGAAAGGAGCAGGGGAAAATATTATTAATAGATGCCGACTTGATTTGCCTGTATGGCACGTCAAAGAAGGAAGGGAGGGGAGGGGGCCGCGGCTTGATTGCGAGCCTATGAAGTTCTGTCCAAAAAAGAGGCAATTTTTCATTAAGTGATAGAAGGGCCTTTTTTCATGTTCTTTCCTGAGGAGCTGATAACTTATGCAGTTTATTCTAACCCTGCTGATTTCTGTCAGGGGAAGAAAACTCCTGAAAGATGGCTCCAGCTCATTCTTTTCAGAGAAGGATGCTGGCTTGACAGACATCGAAGTGAAGGAGTGAAACCCTGGCCTTGACTTTCCCAAGGTCCCTTGGTTCTGGGCTGCTATTTTATTAGTATGAGCTGACTAGAGGAGAAAATGGGCAACCCTGCCTGGCTAGTGAGCTGCCTCTTTAAAATACAGAGATGCAATGTGTGGGTAGGTGTGCACATTTCCCTCCCTATAAATATACAGTCACTCTACATATAGATGGATACACCCGCATTCATATAGATGTTTACTATGCAGGAACTTTTTTTTTTTTCAGTTTAGCACACTGGGCTTTGTACAACAGGATTGAAGAGTGGGAGTCAGTGTCAATTATGCCAGTGTTCTCGGAGAAATAGTTACTATGTGCTGGTTAAATTGGGAAAGGGAAGCTATGCAAATTCCTTTTGCATTGTTAGGCTGCTATAAGTTGGAAGCCGAGAAAGAATCGTTCCTTATAATTGCCATTATTAGGGGTGGTTGGGTTGTTGCTTGATATCCCTTAGAACCATAGATGCAGAAACCAGGAAGTATCTTAGAACCTAGAATGGTTATACATACATCCTTAATGTAGACTGGTGTAGTGGAAGTGAGATCTCACAATTCTATTCATGCATTTGGTACTTAACACGTGATGATAGACATGTTATTTAGCCTCTTTGAACTTCAGTTTCTCCACCCATAAAATGGAATGATCATCTCCTTAGTAGTTGTCACACAGAGTTTTTATGAGTATAACATAATGCATACAGAATACCGTATAAATTTCTCTTATTGTTTTTAGGAAATAGATCTTAAAGCATAGATTTCAGATAGAAAAGACCTTAAAACATGGAATTTTAGAGCTCTTAGAAATAATGTCTTGTCTTGTCCCTTTTAATAAAAATTGATGTGTACAGTGGGAGCTATTCTAGTATTCTACCAGGCAATTGAGAGCAGCAGAATAGCTAAATGTTAGTGTCGATATATGCTACCTCACATGCTTGTTAGGAGAAAAGCACTTCACATATCTCAAAGTACCATATTCATGGGAGCTATTTTAATTATGAGCTATTAAAATATTCCCATAATTTCACATATTTATCTGATGTCATTATATATTGCTCCTCTTCCCCAATATACAGTACAGTCAAATTGATCCCTTCCCTATTCATCAATTAGCGCTCAATTCTCCTCTATGTGCCTTTGCACTGGCTGTTCCATAGCTTGTCATGAACTCCCACCTCATCTGAGACTCCCAGAATCTCTCTCTTCCCTTAGAACTCATTTCAACCACTTTTTTTATACAATATCTTTCCTGATCTCTCTGATTTCCAGGGTCTTTCCTCCTGTATGACCCTGTGTTAACTGCATTGTCTTTTTTTTAAAATCTATTCCATATATGTTTATGCTGAATATAATTATAAATGTCCATGTCATCTCCACTGACGCTGAGATCTAGAGGGTTGGGTTAATCTCAGCTTTATTTATATATCCCTAAAATCTAGTCTAGTGCCTGGAACTTACTAGACACTTCATCTTTTTTTTTATTGCTTGTGTCGTTGATTAATTATGCCAGTATGACAAAAACTTAACTTAAATTCTTCAGAAATCAGAAATGGTAACTTCAATTGAGAGCTTAGATATTATATTCAAGGTCATGCAACATACAGGTTTGAGAATATAGGATAACACGAACTCTGAAATCCAAGCAATTGTATTCAAGCTTTCCATTTGCTATTCTCTTAGCAACCATTTCCCCTGTTTTGCAGCAAAGAAGACACTGGTGAAAAATGTATGGAAACAAATTTAGCAGCAGTTGCTTTATAATTATAAAAAGTGATAAACTATTCTTTAATCAAAAGCAGCGGTATCTCTGTGAGTGGGCACTAGTCTTAGAATCAGGAAGACCAGCATTCAAATCATACTGTAGACATGAAATGTATGGCACTGGGAAAGTCAATGAACATCTCTGAACTTCAGTTTCCTCATCTATAAAGTGAGACTCTTGAACTCTCAAATACCTCTGAACTCTAAAACTATGACTATGAACAGTAGAAAACTTTGTTTTTCAGTCATTTCAGTCATGTCCAATTCTTTATGACCCCATTTAGAATTTTCTTGGTAAATAAGCTGGAGTGGTTTGCCCTTTTCTTCTCCAGATTGTTTTACACATGAGGAAACCAAGGCCAACCATGTTAAGTGACTTGCCTAAGGTCACTCAGCTAGTATCTGAAGACAGATTTGGACTCACAAAGATGTGTCTTCCTGACTCTAACCTTGGCACTGTATTCAGCCCACCAGCTGTTATAAGCAAAGGTGCTAAATACTGAAAATCAAACATTCTATATACTTCTGACATGTACTTATACTTCTAAAGCTTGTAGAGATAATTTATTCCAACATCCTGCTTTTCCACTGTCTGTAACACAAGACATCAGAAAATAGCAAACAACCTATGAAGAAATGTAAGAAGATAACTGCCTTTTGATTTTTTGTTTCCTTTTCTGTTTACTGGTCAATGATCAGAAATCCTGAGAATAAGCACATCAGGCTGTAGAAGTACCATAGGGGACTATCCTGAACTTAAGTGTAGTCAAATTTGAAAAATTCTTCAGTTTGAGAGCCAGACACCAGCTTTTCAGAGGAAGACATACTCAAAAGGTTTCTTCTCAGAAAAGGAGAACATCCTCTGGAGAGCGAGTCTGGGGACAATAATTTTTAAATTCCCCAACTCTCCAGCATACTTCTGGGAATTGCTCAAGTGGTGCAGGTATGAAATGATGAGAATTGTTTGTTCAATGGGCCAATGATATCATAAACTTCTATAGAAAATATAAGTGCCTTATGGTTGTTTTTGTTCGTAGGCACAACCCTTGAATCCTTTGCATTTTATGCATTTTCTGTAGTGAATGAAATAAAATGTTCTATATTCATATTTTACATTGTGTTCCTTTGTGGGAGTGTTCCAATTACCCACAAGTGAGGAGGCCTTGGTATGAGCTGTACCTAAGCTTATTCATATTTCCTTGTAATTATGCTTTGGAGTGGGAACAATGGGCAAAAAGAGATAAATGATGACTTTTGGGAAAGCACCCCCTTTCTTTCTTGAACCCAGTCTGGATAGACTCAGAGACTTAGGACAGTATGGAATCTGAGTAGTACAGAAGACTTAACTGAGTCTATGCTAGGTTGATGGATTCCTAACTGCAATCACTTTTTATTACACCATAGTTTTCAAACCCTGTATATGTCTGTTTGCCAAAAAATGAGCTAATGATAAATGACATTTCTGACTTTTTCCCTTTCTAACCATTTCTTATTTTTATTTTTACCATACCAGAGAATATCTCTGAGATCCTGGTCAGATTGTACCTCCCTGAAATGATCTTCTTGCCCATATTTTAAAAAGAGATATGATTAAAATATAAATGATGATTTCAAATTTTAACTGAAACTGTCTCTAAAATTATCAATAATCTCTTTATTGATAAGTTTAATAGATTTTTTTTCAGTTTTTATCTGTCTTGACTTCTGTTGTTTTTGATGCTTCTGATCACTCCATTTTCTTGCATACTAACTTTTCCCTACATTTTCATAAAAATATTTTTCTATCTTCATTTGATTCCAAACAATTAGCCCAATTCTTCTCAATGTCCTTTACTTGGTCTTTCTCTAGGCCATGACCACTATCCATGGAGTTTCTTCCCAGAACTTATTTGGAGTGTTCTTCTCTTCTCCCTCTATAGTATCTCACTTGATGATCCTAATAGCTTTGATGCGTTAACATATAATCTTGATGTAGATGAGTCAAATCTATTTTCATCGAGGCCTATCCTCTCTCCTGATCCTAGGATATTTCAAAATGAATGTCCTGCAGACATTTCAAAATCATCATGTCCAAAACGAAATTCATCATCATGTCCCCCCCCCCCTCCCCAGAATTTCCCCTCTTCTCAATTTCATTATTACTTCCATTAGTTTTGATGGAATCACCACCATGTAAATCAGAATTCTTTGTGTGGGTCACTCTGAGTAATAACTTGAGAATAATCATTGATATCAGGTATAGTTCATTGGTTGAGTTATTTAGATATTTTGATATCTCTATTTGTAGTAAGGTGACTTGCCATACATAAGTACATGAAATATAGCAACATTCTTGTTGGACTTATTCTAATGAATAATTCTAATCACCAGGTTGGCTTAGCCCTTTCACATTCTCCATTTGGAGGTAGATCATTTTCAGATATATTTGACAAATTGCATTGTATCTTGTTTGAAAACCTCCACCAAAAAAAGAATCCACTACCTCCTAGGTAGCCAAAATTATTTTTAGATGACTCTAATTTTGTTAAGTTTTTTTTTCTTACACTTAGCCTAAGAGAAGTAATATGGGTTAATGGATTAAGAGCTGGCCTCAGAGCCAGAGAGATGTGGCCATGTGATTCTGGACAAGTCACTTAACCTATTAGTGTTTTAAGTAACCATCAAGAGTCCAAAGGAAGTTTTCTTATCTGAAAGTTCCTTGTGTCAATGTAATAAGAGATTATGTCCCTATTCTATTTAGCCTAAATATGCTTCTCTGAATCTTTAACATGTGAGTTCCTGGATAAGAAAAGTGAAAATATCAGTTATGTAGTATACAAAGTGACTTTTTAGAAAGAGGATAAAAAGCAAATTATATTCTAGTGGTAGTAATAGCAGAACAAAGGGATTTAAATTGGAATTAAGGCAAACTATAGTCTCACGACTTGAATAAGAATTCTGAAATACTGGATTATGTACCTTCCCTTGAACATTTCTGAGCATATGATAGACATCCTTGAGTTAGTGTCATTTTAGAAAGAAGGAATAGATGATTTCCTTAGATCTGATCTCATTGGTCGCACTAAAGCAATGTGTGTTCATAATTTACATTTAAGAAAGCAGTCTAGTTAATGACTATAAACAAATGCATTTAAAAACTTTTTATCTTAGGGTGTTGGGTGATATTTTACAAAATTCGCAAATACATTTTCCAGAAGTGAGGATTTTTTCTATTAAAATTTGATAGAGGACTTCTGGGTCATATGAAAAGCAAGATGACAGATTAGTAATTTCATTTTAACAATTTCACTTTCCAATCCCTGCAAAAAGATTATGCACCAGCTAAATCTAAGAAAAAAGTAGACAGAATTGCAACAAGGGAAAATACTTATAAATTGTCACTGGAGAATTCTAATATTTATATTACTTACTCTTTCATTTACTCACTGCAGATTCACAAGATAGTTCATAGATTTGGGCAGTGAACTGTCTATAAAGGCAACATTTCGGCTATGGTGACAGTGTCTGAAAACATTCATTTTTCTATTCTTCCCACAAAAAAATATTTATTTTGCCCAGCCCTGATAAGGATGAGTATTTAAGAGAGTTGAAGAGATGTTATCTTTTGAATGGTAGCTGATGCTAGATTAAATACCCTGAAAAGATTCAGGAATACTCCTAAAACACTCCCTCACATTCCCTCTGTTTCCCTAAAATATGAATTGAGAGGACTGCTAGAAAAGCTCGGTTGGAGCAACTCTCATCTTCTTAGAGAATAAACAGAGTGAGAATCTAGAAGAGCAAAGCTTTCTTCAGTCAGTCAATTAGTGACTTTCTCAGCAACAAAGTAAGAGAGGACAGAGAGTGAGTGGTTAAAAAAAAAACAAGAACAACAACTAAAATATCAAAAGTATTGAAAAAAAAAACAAACTTCTCAGTTAAAGTCCAGACCATGAGCAGATAAATCAAAAGAAGGATTCTTTAAATGAAAAAAAAGAATTTATAAGTTTCAATGGAAATATAAATCTTCCTTAAATATTATAAGACAAAAAAAAGTGAGTCAATGCTTGATAAAAGACAGAATCCTATGGACTTCTCAATATGAAGAAACTATTGAATTGTTTAAAAAAAGGAGTAAAAGTTACTTTAAAAAATATTAAAAATAAACAGATCAGAGATTAAAGCTCTTAAAACAGAATTTGTTTGATAAACCAACATATCCAGATTTTTAGATGAAAGCAATTACTATCTGATAAAAACTGTAAGGAAAACTAGAAAGTTGTCTGGCAGAAACTAACCATAGAACAATACCTCATACCATATAATAAGATAAGATCAAAATAAGCATAATTTAGACATAAAAGGGTGATATTACATGCGAATTAGGGGAGCATCCAAATTTAGACTTCCTTGCACCACTTATTTCTTGCATTTTCTTTTCTATTCTTTTCTTCTGAGTGTCATTTTTTCTATGCTCCTGGGTCTATGGACTCTCTGTCCCTATAATGAAGCATTCCTGTCATATATATGAATGAGGAAAAAGTTTATGACTAAACAAGGCATAGACTATAAAATGGCAGGCAAATGTATACTTTTGATTACATAAAATTAAAAAATGCTATTGCACAAAGAAAATACCAATAAAGTTAAAATTAGAAGGAATACTGGAAACGAAGGGGGAAATTTACAGCATTTCTCTGAGAAAGGCTTCAATGTTATTGGGAACTCAGTCAAATTTATTTAAAAGTTATTTCCAATTGATAAGTGATCAAAGGCTGCAAATGGGCATTTTTCAAAAGAAGAAATCAAAGCTATCAATGGAAGTATGAAAAGATGCTCTATATCACTCATTTAGAGGAATGAAAATTAACAAAAAGCAAACTTCTGAGTTACCATCTTATATGGAGTTGGTAACAAGATAGGAAAGGAAAATCACAAGTGCTGGAGGCAACATGGAAAAATATGTACACTAATGCCTTGTTAATGAAGTTTTAAACTATTCCAGCCATTCTGGAGAACAATTTGAAACTATTTACAAAGGGCTATAAAAATATGTATATCCTTTGATCTAGCAATACCATTACTAGATCTGTATTTCAAAGAGATACAAAAATAGGAAAAGGACTTTATGAACAAAAGTAGTTATAACTGCTTTTCTGTGATAACAAAAAAAAAAATCAGAAACCGAGGGGATGCCCATAAATTGAGCAATGGTTGAGCAAAGTGTGGTATAGGATTGGGATGTAGATCAAAGCATTACTTTCATTTTATTTATTTTTTTTTGCTTTTTTCCCCCAATATTGTTAATCTAGAAATATGTTTTATGTGACTTCACATATATAGGGGGTATCATATTGCTTTCTACTAATTGAGTGGGGGAGACGATTTGGAACTCATTTTAAAAAGTGAATACTAAAAATCATGGAATTAAAAAAACATAATTAGCAAATTTCAAAAAATTGAATCCATTATGAATCTCTGTGGTCACAATGGTTTATAGAAATCAAAGAGATCTAGAACCCCGAAATGGTGAAGTGGAGAAAATGTGACATAAGAGAAGCAAAAGACAATAATATTAAAGACTCATGTGAATTCTATACAAAACCAAAGTTACATACCTTTGAATACAAGATTCACAGTGATGGCTTCTTGGAAAATATTAATGAAAGGGAAAAGAGTTCAGGAAAAACAATTTCTAAAAAAGTGGTTAAAGGAGAGTCACAGATATGCTCATGCTAGTTCTAACTCACTTATTACAACCAATTTATAAAACTTCAATGTCAGTAATTATACCTTGAAAATCAGAACTTGATTTACTGTTTTATTGTCTTCATTAAAGAACTTCATGAGAAATAGTAACAATATAGATTAAACATATAAATGTGTTACCTGAATGTTTCTATTTTTTCCAGAGATTTCATTATTAGACACCTGCAACCAATATTTGAGGTGAGTACAGGGTACTTGGAGCAACTCCATCCCAAAAAAAAGCAAAAAATTTTGAAAGACGAGAATTGATTGATCATGATTCCAGAGAACTGATGAGGAAGTATGCTACCACTTCCCGACAGAGATGGACTAAATATTCAGAATGAGATACATTTTTAGAATGGATAATATTAGAATTTCTTTTGAGATGAGGCACATCTTCTTTTGATTTGGAACACATTTTTGACATGGGAAATATGATTTTTTTTGCCTGACTATGCCTCTTTGTTATAGGAGGTTTGTTTTCATTTTCTTTTTCTTTGTTTATGGTGTATAAGGGAGGACATGGCATTTTATAAAAGGCTTGATAATTGAAAAAAATTCAGTTACAGGTTGTTATGGAATACTGCTCTCTGATGAATTGAACTTGTGAATCACACAGAGGACATTGCAGAGATAAATAGTAGGAATGAAAGATCTGTAAAATATTAACAGGGCAGGAAAAACAAAAGATTTGTAAAATCAGACAAGGAACTAGACTGGTCATATGCTTTATGGGTATTTAAAGAATACCAGAAAAACTAAAGAAAGGCTCTCAGACTATATGAGAGACCATGAATAAGAATGGCTCAGAATAAGAAGTCATTCATGTGTTAGGATCTCAACTATTGGAAACAGTAATCACATTAGTAAAATTATAAATTAATTAACATATTACTGATGTATTGTTATACACATGGACAGTTATTCACTGAAGATAAATGTGAGGAGAAAAAGTGACTTTGAATGAAACTTCTTGAGCAAAATCATGCCAGATTTGGTTTCTCAGAGTATTCAGTCCTTGCCTTACTATGAAGTGCCATGGAATGACACACTCCAATTGACTGATTATATCCTAAGGGTATGACAATATACTAAATTTATAACTTCTTTTATGCGTGTCAAGTGTCTCCCGGTGACAAAGACAAAACTAATCAAGGGCTTGGAGAGACACCCACACATTTTACCTTCCTCACCCTGCGGCTCACCAACAACTTTGAGACTATGACAAACCTGTAGGCAGGATAAGCAGAGGACAGGTTAAATGTAGCATAATGGAAGCAGAGTCCATAGGATCATAGAGAAATGACACTAGGAAAGTAAGAAAGAAAACGGGCTGCAACGAAGTTCAAATTTGGATGCAACTTCCTATACAATTAGAGTTATTCGCAATCCAGAAGACAGAATGAAGACATTTATGAGTAGATGGAGTTGGCTGAAAGTTTAAAAAATCAAATATTTCAAAATATGTGAATATTTAAGGGGCTAGTTGAGTGGTGTTGAGCTTCTGAGAATGGATGGCTTTGGCATGACTTTGAAGAATATTATTAGGAACACTGGAGATGTGTTCTTATATTTTTGGGAGAAGAGGAAGAGAAATATATTATAGTTTTCATAGAATGGCAAGATTCTACAAATCTAAAATTTTTAATGAAGAGGGCAAACCTTTTTCTGTCTGGGATAGTAGGAATCCTGCTTGACTATAAGGGGATGAAATCAGTTCATTCCTATAAATGTGATAGCATATGAAAAACATGAAAGCTGATTTGTATTATTTTTCTGGTCATCAGTAAAGTAAACATTAAGACAGTGATGACTGCCAAAAAGATGTACAATATTAGAATTGTGTCTTAATATTTTTGGACCTGTAGCATTACCTGAAAAATCATTATTAATGTTTATAAACAAAAAAAAAAAGATCCTTACCCCTGCCTCTGCAACAGTGGATTTCTGTCTCTCATTTTTTGATTCAGTTAGATGTTGGTGATCACCTTCTTAGACAAATGAGACTGATGGAAATGTATGGGCCATGAAACCCTGCTGATTCTTAAGGGTTATCTTCATGAAGCCCACAAAGGTTCATTCACTTTATTCATTCCAAACACCCTCATAAAACATTTACTATACTTAATGCAAAAAAGTTCTCCAGGTAGGTTACTAGGGTTCTCTAAGTGGTTGTCAAATGTTCTCCAGGTTTCCTACATGTTCTTTCTGCATAGTCCAAGAGTGTTCTGAAGATTTACCTATCAGTGTTCTCTAGGATGCCTATGAGCAATCTTCTAGTACTAATATACTTTCTCCAACAAACTTATGGACTGGTCCAATGTTTAAGTAATGAAAAAGAATGTGTTTGATTATGTTTATTTATGCATTTTACTATATATTTTTTTCCAATACAGAATTGAAAGCCTAGTAAAAGTCATATTAAGTTAACACTTTTAAAATATTTTCTACCATAGCAATTTTTGGTCCTGACTAAAGTACATAATACACTATGTGATTTTTGTTATTTTAGGTATTTGTGCCCAAATAGATTGCAATCAGTGGCCCATAGGGCCTTCAATGCCACTAAAGTGGTTTGGAGGCTAAAAGCATGAAAAAACTGCATGTTAGACTGCTGCTATCTCCCACCTGGCCTGGAAAACATGAGTACTACACCCCAGACTTTTCCTTTTGTATTTTAGACAAAGCCAACACTGTGCCAAGGGCTTATGTTTTTCTCTTTCCTGTCTGGCACATCACAAGCAAGTCTGGGGCCAGTGTCACTGCCCATTCTTGGCCAAAACATCAAACAAAGCAAGCAGAGCTTACTCTGGACCTTGGGGAAAACCCATAGCCTCCATGCAAAAGGTGCACATTGAGCAGTGGCAGTGTAATTAGGCTCCTCATAGAAACTCAGGAATGTGTCCTGTCTGAGCTGGCAGATGATATGTCAAAGCTTCAAAAAGTGAAAAATGCAAAATTCTTTTCCTTTAAAAAAATTATTTAAGTGCTGTGTGTTCAGCTCTCAAGTTTCAGAGATATTTCTAACTTGAAGTTGACGAGGTGGGAAGTTACATTTTTAAGAAAAGAAAAACTCCCTGGGTATAATTTTAGAAAGTGAGTATATTTGCTAAAGTGAAGTATGCTACTGTGGGTCTACTGTTTTTATAAAGTGAATATGTATGTCCATGTGTATGGAAGATACAAGCACATACACGTGCACACACACACACACAGAAGCATTCAGGAATACGAAAGTAAAAAAACATCAACATATTTGAAAGTGAAAATTTTTGACTTTTAACATTATTTTAAGTACCAGCAGAAACTGTCACCACCATCAACAACAGTGAAAGAGCCATGATTGTATTAGAACACTTAAGACATTGCTTTATCTGAGAGCACAAAGAGGTTATGTTCCTCCCAGCCAGATACTTTTGAATTGTTGAGGGAAACACCTAGCAGGGCTAAGAATTGGTCATTTCTGCTATCAATTCAGTATTTACAGAAAAAAATTGTTTATACTCAGAATCTTCAAAAAAATGATGTAACAGTTAAAAAAGCTAATATAGAATCTAATTCATGGTTAAAATGTTGGAAGGGACTTCAGAAACCCACCTATTCCAAATTCTTCTTCTAAAGATGAGGTATAATGATGCAAGAAACTAATAAGAAGCACATGAAACTCACCATGTCCATTAAAAATTAAACGTAAATGTTTATTTTATATGTAATTATAATCTCTTCTATCATTTACTGAACAGTACTAGTAGAGAGAAAGAAGAAAAAAGTAGGAAAGAAGGAAGACAGGAATGCAGGAAAGAAGGAAGTAAAGAAAGAATGAAGGAAGGTAGAAGAAGGGAGAAAGGAAGAAAAACAACATTGCAAGAAAGAATGGAGGGAGAGAAAAAAGGAGACAAAGAAGGAAGGGATGAAGGAAAGAAAGAAGGAAATTGAATGGAAAAAGGATAGAAAGAAGAAAAAAAGAAAAAAGGGGTAAAAACTCAAAACATCAGACTATATAGCACAGAAAAGAGGGAAAATAAAAACCATATTAACCATGCCTGAAAATATATAACTCTGAGTTTTCAAGTTTTTCACTTCTCTCGCAGGAAGTGATTGGTAGGTTTCACTTTCTGGTCTATCAATCAGCTGACTGAAATTTTATAGTTTATCAAAGTTGCTTTTCTTCATTATATATATATATATATATATATATATATGTGTGTGTGTGTGTGTGTGTGTGTGTGTGTGTGTGTGCGTGTGCATGTGTACATAGAAATTAATTGTGGAGATCTTCTCACTTTCCCCTGGGACTGTCCATTTCTTCACTTCATAATGCATAACAGCATTCCATTTCATTCATAGGGCACAATCTGTTAAGCTCTTCTCAATAAAATAACGCTTCTGTTTGCAATTGTTTCCTACAAGGAAAAGAACTGATATATATGTATATGTATATATGTGTGTGTGTGTCTGTGTCTGTGTATATGTGTGTGTATGTGTATATGTATATATATATATATGTGTGTGTACGTGCGTAGGTTTGTGTGTGTGTATATATATATATAATATATATGTATTATACACACACATACACATACACACATCAATATACAGAAACGTCCTTTCCTTCTTTCTCTGATCTCTTTGAGAGGTCAGTTTCTCAGGAAGTTTCACTAGTTGACCCCCCCACTCATAATCTGGAATGCACTTCTGTCTCATCTACACCTCCTGATTTCCCTGTCTTCTTTCAAGTCACAGTTAAAACCACCTTCTGCACATTGGTGCCGAGATGTCGGAGTGAAAGGAGAGACTCACCTGAGCTCTTCCACAAATTCCTTCAGGTATCTCTAAAAAGTGAATCTGAACAAATTTTAGCGTCAAAGTACACTAGGAGACAGAGTGTGGAAGATTTCCAGCCAAGGACAGCCCAAATGGTCAACGAAAAGCATCTGTTATAACAGACTAGGGGAGCACAGAGCACGCAGACTGCGTTAGTGCAGACTTTACCATAGTGGATCTGGAACAACCCTGGGCAGACTGAATCATCAGTTGCAGCGCCAGTTCCCAAACCTCTCAGCATAGGATGCGTGAGAGAGAGGTGCAACACCCATGGAAGCAACAGCAGCTACACCTAGGGCTACTAACCTACAAACTAAATATTTGAAAGTCACCTACTTAAATTTCTGGGAGCCAAGATGGGCTAAATTGTAAATACTCTCAACATCTCTTATTAACCCTGAAAAATTCAGAGAATATTGATAGCAGTCATTTAGCTCTGTAAGCTAGGGAGATCAATGGGAAGGCGTACCTCTTGCTGTGGCTAAAGGGGACTGGTGTAGGACAGGAGTCATCCCAGCAAGCCCCACCTCAGTGGACCAGGAGGAGATCCTGACCTCAGGGGGTGTGGAGCTGGTAAGTGCTAAATTAAAGGACCCCAGGCATGCCTTAGCACACCCAGGAGAATTGTACAGTCATCAGCGCAGAAGGGGTTTACCAGCCTCTGAGCCTGACTGCTGTAGTGCAGTCCTTGAGAGGAGGAGACCACCAGGGGTCAGACCATCCCCCACCCCACCTCACACCATAATCTTAAATATAATCCCATGGATATTCAGATAGATTTCACCTGGTCTCAGCCTTAGCACACACCAGTCAGCTCAGCACCAAGCAAGTTGTAGCATTGCATAGCTTCTAGTTGGAGGAACCAGAACAGCACACAAAGTCAGTAATCAGTCCCCCAGATTTCAGTTCAATAAACTTAGAACAGAGCCCTCTGTGTCCCAGAAGCAGAGATTCCTCTTTAAAAGCCAGGAAAAAAGCAATCAGCATGAACAAGGAACAAATTAGAAAAGCAAATATCATAAAATCTTATGACAGGGACAGGGAAGAACAAAATAAAAATTCAGAAGAGGACAGCATTGACATTATGCCCACATGTGAACCTCAGAAAGGACTAAGAATTGATCTCAAGCCCAAATAGCATTCTTGGAAAGTCTCAAGAAGGATTTTTAAAAGCCACATTAGAGAGGTAGAAAAAATTAATCTCAAAAATACAATCAGGTCCTTAAAAAAGTAAAATTGGCCAAATGAATAAGGAGACAAAAAACCTAACTGGAGAAAATAACTCCTTAAAAGGAGTAATTTCACAAATGGAAAAGGAGGTACAAAAAAGCTAACTGAAGAAAGCAAATAGAAACTACTGACTCTATGAGTCATCAAGAATCAGTGAAACAAAACATAAAGAATGAAAACAGAAAAAAATGTATATTATCCCATTGGAAAAGCCATTGATCTGGAAAATACATGCAAGAGAGAAAACCTAAAAATTCTTGGTCTACTGGAAAGCCATGATGAACAAAAGATCCTGGAAAACATCTTCCAAGTTCAATATTGAATAAATCATCAAGGCAAGCTGCCATGAGATCCTAGCTCTAGAAGGAAAAGTATATTCAAAAGAATACACTAATTAATTCCAGAAAGAGATCCCAAGTTAAAAACACCAAGGAATGCCTTTGTCAAATTCCAGAATAATCAGGTTAAGTATAAAATTCTTCAGAGAGTCAGAAAGAAACAATTCACATATCAAGGAACTATAGTCAGAATCACACAAGACCCTGCAGCTTCTACATTAAAAAAAATTAGTGGCATTGGAATATGATATTCTATAAGGCAAAGGAGCTTGGACTACAAACAAGGATCAATTACCCAGCAATACTGGGCATAATGTTTAAGGCAAAGAGATATACACTGAAATACAAGATTTCCAGATCTTCCTGATAAAAATGCCAGAGCACAATAGAAAATTTGGTCTTCAAATACAAACCTCAAGAGAGACATGAAAATGTAAACAGGAAATAAAATGAAAACTTGTTATTCAACATGGGCAATTGTTTCCACCACTATGTGGGAGGATGATGATTTTTATTCTTGAGAATTGTATATTTATTATGACATTTAAAAGGGAAATAGATAGACAAATAAATAGATGATAGATAGATGGTGCGTGTATAACTTAACTGTTGTTGAAAAATTTAATTAAGGGGTGCTAGGGGAGAAGAGGGAAGGAGGAGGCAGAAAAGGGTAAATTTCATCACATAAAGAGGCACAAAAACATATTATAGTAGAGGTAAAGAAGGGAAGGAGATGAACATTGTTTAAGCATTACTCTCATTGGATTTGGTTCAAGGAGGGAATGACATACTGAGTTAAGTACAGAAATCTAACTTGCCCTATGGGCACTGGAAGGAGAAAGGGAAGTAAAGGAAGGGTGTGTTTAGAAGGGAGGGGAGAAGTAGTAATGGGAAAGGGAAGGAAAAGGGATGGGGGCTGATAGAAGGAAGGGAAGATTGAAGGAGATGCTGGTCAAAAGTAAAACTCTTTTGGGGAGGGTAAGAAACAAGGGAAAATAAAAGCATAAAAAGGGTGATAGAGGGATGGAGAAAAAAACAGAGTAATCATGACTATGAATGTGAGTGGAATAAACTCTTACATAAAACAGAAGCAGATAGAATGGATTAAAAATGATAATCCTACAATATGGTGTTTACAAGAAACACATTTGAAACAGGGGGATACACACAGGGTAAATGCAAAATGCTGGAGTAGAATCTAATATGCTTCAGCTGAAATAAAAAAAATGCTGTGGAAACAAAGAAAGAAACAAAAACAGAAATAGACCTAAACAAAAGGGTAGAGGAAACTAAGTTTTGCTAAAAGGCACCATAGACAATGAAATAATGTCATTGCTAAACATATATGCACCAAGTGGTGTAGCATTAAAATTCTTAGAGAAATTAAGGGAATGAGGAAGAAATAGACAGGAAAACTTTACTAGTAGGGGACCTCAACCTCCCCCTTTCTGAATTTGTTAAATCTATCGTCAAAATAAGTAAGAAAGATGTTAAGGAGGTGAATGGAATTCTGGAAAAAGGTAGAGAGGATAGACCTCTGTAGAAAACTGAAAGGAGACAGAAAGGAATATAGCTGTTTCTCAGTGGTATGTGGCACATACACAAAACCTGACATGTATCAGGGCATAAAAACTCAAAGTTCAATGTGGAAAGGCAGAAATAGTCATTGAATGCTTTGCAGATCATAATGTAATAAAAATTATATTTAATAAAGCTCCCTGGAAAGATAGGTCAAAAATTAACTGGAAACTAAATAATCTAATACAAAAGAATGAGTGGATCAAACAACAATTCACAAAGGCAATTAATAAATTCATTCAATACAATGTCAATAATAGGATAATCTACCAAAACTTATGCGATGCAGTGAAAGTATTTCATAGAGGAAATTTTATATCTCTGAATGTTTACATAAATAAAATAGAGAAAGACAAGATCAATGAACTAAACATGCTGAAAAAGCTAGAAAAAGAAAACAAAAACAATTAAAAACCCTCAATTAAATATCAAATTAGAAATATAGAAAACCAAAGGACAGATTAAGAAAATTAAAATTAAGAAAACTATCAAACTAATAAATAAAACTAAGAACTAATTTTATGAACAACCAATAAAATTGATAAAAATTTTGGTCAAATTGTTTTAAATAAATGAAAGAAGATAACAAATCTACCAGTATCAAAAATCAAAAATGGTGAATTCACCTTCAATGAAGAGGAAATTAAAAGAATAATTAGATGTTATTTGGTGCAATGGTATGCCCATAAATTCGACTATCTTAGTAAAGTGGATAACTATTTTCAAAAATATAAATTACCCAGATTAATAGAAGTGCGAGGAAAATATTTTAAAATCCTGTCTCACAAAAAGAAGTTGAACAACCCATCAATGAGCTCCCTAAGAAAAAAAATCTACAGGTCCAGATGGATTTACAAGCAAATTCTACCAAACATTTAAAGAATAATTAATTCCAATACTAAATAGACTATTTGGAAAAATTCTCAAATACAGATTCCTACCAAATGCTTTATATAATACAAATATGGTTCTGGCACCAAAACTGGGAAGAGCCAAAACAGAGAAAGAAAATTATAGACCAATTTCCGAAATTAATGTAGAAGCAAAAATTTTAAATAAGACATTATCAAAAAAGATTACAGTAACTTATCTCAAGAACAATACAATTTGATCAGATGTGATTTATACCAGGAATTCAGGGTTGCTCCAATTTTAGGAAAACTGTCAACAAAATTGTTCATATCAATAACAAAACTAACAGAAACTGTATGATTATCCAAATAGATGCAAAACAAAACTTTTTACATAATGAAACACCCATTCCTATTGAAAACACTAGAGAGCACAAGAAAAAAAGGAGCTGTCCTTAAAATGGTAAGAAGTATGTGCCTACAACCATCAGCAAGCATCCTATATAGTTGGGATGAGCTAGATGTACTTTCAGTAAGATTTGGGGTGAAACAAGTACTATCAACACTGTTATACAATATAGTGATAGAAATGTTAGCTTTATGAATAATAGAAGAAAAAGGAATTGAAACAATTAAGATAGGCAAAGAAGAAAATAATTATCATTCTTTGCAGACAATATGGTTATATACTTAGACAATCCTAGAGAATCAAGTAAGAAGCTACTTAAACTAATGAAAAAGTTTTTCAAACTTTCAGGTTACAAAATAAACCTACACAAACCATCTGCATTTCTGTGTATTATGAACATAGTGCAACAATAAGAGATAGAGAAATCCCATTTAAATTACTCTAACAACTGTAAAGTACTTGTGGGTCTACTTGCAAAAGCAAATCAAGGTACTGGAAGAACAAAATTACAAGACACTTTTTGGAAAAAAATAAAATTTAGTCTAAATAATTGAAAAAGCATGAGTTGAGGTGGAGCCAAGATGATGGAGTAGAAAGGGACACATACATTAGTTCTTCCCCCACAGCCCATAAAATACATGTAAAAAATGACTGTAGGCAAACTCTAGAGGAGTAGAAGTCACAGAACTAGACAATGAAAGAGATTTCCAGTGCAGGCTTCACTTCATGGCACATGGAGCAAGCCTTGGGGGGAGGGGGGATGTCCAAACAAGCATTAGCAGGGGAGATTTAGAGATCCCTCAACCCAGAGATGACACATAGAGTATCAGAGGTCAGTGAGGGGGCTTTTTCTAAGGGTAGGATGGAGCAGGGTTTCCCCAGCCCTGGGTTCAGGAAGCAGTGGTGGTGGCATGGCTGCTGGGGCAGAAGGGGCAGTGTCCCTTTGTGGATTTCCCAGCATAAAGACCCTGGAGGAATTGAACAGCTGATCTGAACCTCAACCAGGAGCCTGGCCAGGGAATAACTCCTCTACTTTGACTGTGCCACCTTGAAGGAACTGAGAACTTACAGGTCCCCAGAATATACCCTCCAGTTGACAAAAGACTCAAAAGTCAAGTAATTTGCTGAGAAAAAGCCTATAAAAGGGAAAAAATAAGACTATAGAAGGTTACTTTCTTAGTGAACAGGTACTTCCTTTCATCCTTGAGGATGAGGAAGAACAATGCTTACCATCAGTGGCCTCTAAAAAAATAGCAATGATCTCAGGCCATGGAAGAGCTCAAAAAAAGATTTTGAAAATCAAGAAAAAGAGGTGGAGGAAAAATTGGGAAGAGAAATAAGAGAGAAGCAAGAAAATCATGAGAAGTGGGTAAACAGCTTGCTAATGGACACCCCAAAAATGCTGAAAAAAATAATACCTTTAAAAATAGGCTAACTCAATTGGCAAAAGAGGTCCAAAAAGTCAATGAGGAGAAGAATGCTAGAAGAAAAGTAGAATTAGCTAAATGAAATAAGAGGTTCAAAAGCTCACCAAAGAAAATAGTTCTTTAAACATGGAAGCATATGGAAGCTAATGACTTTATGAGAGACCAAGAAATAAAAAACAAAAACAAAAGAATGAAAAATAGAAAACAATTTGAAATATCTCATTGGAAAAACAACTGACCAGGAAATACATCCAGGAGAGTCGATTTAAAAATCATGGGACTATCTGAAAGACATGATCAGAAAAATTGCACAAACATCAACTTACATGAAATTATCAAGGAATGCTGCCCTGATATTCCAAAACAAGAAGGCAAAATAAATATTGAAAGAATCAAGGGACCACTTCCTGAAAGAAATCCAAAAAGAGAAACTCCAAGGAACAATGTATTCAAATTCCAGAATTCTAAGGTCAAGGAGAAAATATTGCAAGCAGCTAGAAAGAATCAATTCAAGTATTGTGGAAATACAATGAGTATAACACAGGATCTGGCAGCATCTATATTAAAGGATCAAAGGACTAGGAATACACAATTGCAGAAGTCAAAGGAATTGGGATTAAAACTAAGAATCACCTACCCAGCAAAACTGAGTATAATACTTCAAGGGAAAAAATGGTCATTCAATAATATAGAGGATTTTCAAGTATTCTTGATGAAAAGTCCAGAACTCAATATAAAATTTGACTTTCAAGAACAAGGGTCAAGAGAACCATGAAAAGGAAAATAGGAAAGAGAAATCATAAAGTACTTTCTAAAGTTGAACTGTTGACATTCCTAAATAGAAAGCTAATATTTGTAAGTAGTTGGTGGGATCTCTCTTTCTCTGTCTCTGTCTCTGTCTCTTTCTGTCTCTCTCTCTCTCTCTGTCTCTCTGTCTCTGTCTCTGTCTCTCTCTCTCTCTGTCACACACACACACTTATATGTAGACAGAGAGCTCAGGGTGAATTGAATAGGAAAAGATCATATCTAAAAAAATAAAATTAAGAGGTGAGAGAGAAATATATTTGGAGGAGAAAGGGAGAAATGGAATGGAGCAAATTATCTCTCATAGAAGAGGCAAGAAATAGATTTTTCAATGGAGGGAGAAAGGGGGGAAGTGTGAGGAATAAAGTAAAGCTTACCCTAATCACATTTGGCTCAAGGAAGGAATAACATACACACTCAATTTTGTATGAAAACCAATCTTATACTACAAGAAAGTAGGAGACAAGGGAATAATCAGAGTGATGGGGATGATGAAAGGGAGGGCAAATGAGAGGACGATCCAGTTAGAAGTAAACACTCTTGGAGAGGGACAAGGTCAAAATAGAAAATGGAAGAAATGGCAGCAGGATAGGATGGAGGGAAATATAATTAGTCTTACACAACATGACTATTATGGACATCATTTGCAATACTAGACATACATAGCCTACATTGAATTACAGCCCTTCTCAGTGGGGATGGGTGGAGAGGGAGGGAGGAAGAGAAGTTGAAACTCAAAGTTTTAGGAACAAATGTGAGAATTGCTTTTGCATGCAACTGGGAAATAAAAAATACAGGTAATGGGTATAGAAATTTGTCTTGCCCTATGAGAAGAGAGAAGATGGTGATAAGGGAAGGGAGGGGTACCAGAAGGAAGAGTAGATTGGGGGAAAGGGTTATCAGAATGCTTGACATTTTAAGGGAGAGAGGGAAGAGATGGGGAGAAAATTTGCAACTCAAAATTTTGTGGAAATGAATGTTGAAAACTAAAAGTAAATAAATATTAAAAAGAATATGAATTGCTCATGGATAGGCCAACCTAATATAGTAAAAATGAAAGTTATGCTAAACTAATTTACTTATTCAGTGCCACACCAATCAAATTACCAAAAATATTTCATGGAGTAGAACAAATGATATAGAAAATTATCTGGAAAATCAAAAGTTCCAGAATATCAAAGTAATTATTGTAAAGAAAAGCTAGGGATGGTGGCCTAGACATATCAGATCTTAAATTGTATTATAAAGCAGCAATCATTAAAACTACTTGGTACTGGATAAGAAGTAGAGAGGTAGATCAGTGGAATATGTTATGTATACAAGACACAGTATTCAATGATGATAGTATTCTGTTGTTTGATATATCCAAAGACCCCAGCTTCTGGTGTAAGAATTCACTTTTTGACAAAAACTGCTGTGAAGACTGGAAAATAGTATTATGGAAACTGGACATCAACCAATACCTGATACTATATACCAAAATAAAGTCCAAATGGATATATGGTCTAGGTATAAAAGCTGATCTTATAAACAAACTTGGGGAGAAAAGAACAGTTTCTCTGTCACACTTATGGAGAATGAAGGAATTTGTGACTGAGCAACAGATAAAGAACTTAATGAAATACAAAATGGGTGACTTTGATTACATTAAATTGGAAAAGCTTTTGCACAAACAAAGCTAATGCAACTAAGATTAGGAAGGAAGCAGAAAACCAGGAAAAGACTTTTCCAACTAGTTTCAGTGATAAAGACCTAATTTCTAAAATATATAGAGAATTGAGTCAAATGTACAAAATACAAGCACTTCCCTCATTCTCAAATGTTCAAAGGATATGAACAGACATTTTTCAGAGGAAGAAATTAAAGTTCTCCATAGTAATATGAAAAAATGCTCTAAATCACTATTGATTAGAGAGATGGGAGTTACAACGACTCTGAACCATATCACACCTATCAGATTGACTAATATAACAAAACAGGGAAACAACAAATATTGGAGAAGATGTGAGAGAGTTGGAAGACTAAATCGTTATTATTGCAGCTGCGAACTGATCCAAACTTTCTGAAGAACAATTTGCAGCTATGCCCAAATTCTATAACAATGTACAAACCCTTTGACCTAGCAATACAGCTTCTAGGTCTGTATTCCAAAGAGCTTATAAAAATGGAAAAGTATTCCACATATACAAAAATATTTTTAGCAGCTCTTTTTGGAAATTGAGGGGATGCCCATCAATTGGGAAATGGCTGAACAACTTGTGGCATACGAATGTAATGGAATACTATTGTGCTGTAAGACATGATGAACAGATGAACTTCAGAAAAACCTGGAAAAACTTATATGAACTGATGCTGAGTGAAGTGAGCAGAACCAAGAGAACACTTTACACAATAATAGTCACAGTGTGTGAGCACTGTTTTGATGGGCTCAGCCCTTCCCAGCAATACAAAGACCTAAAACATTTTCAACAGACTCATGATGTGAGATGCAATCCATATCTAGAGAAAGAACTATGGAGTTGGAATGAAGAATGAAGCAAAATATTTTCTTTTTTTTATGTTTATTTGTTTTGTTATCCCCTATGATTTCTCACATTTATTTAATTCTTCTATGCAACATGACTACTGTGAAAATATGTGTAAAAGGAATGTATGCATAGAGCCCACATAAGACTGCATGCCTTTCTGTGGATTGGGGGGAGGGGGAGAAAATTTGGAATTTATGGAAGTTATTGTTGAAAAATGAAAACAAATAAGTTAACAAATTTTTGGAAAAAATGAAACCATTTCCTGTAAGAAACCTTCCCAGTTCCTCTTATCGTTAGTACCTTTATTGTGTTTCATATTACCTTTTTTTATTTTCTTGTTTGTACATATTTATTTGAAAGTTCTTTCTCCTTTTAGACCGAGAAATCCTTGAGAACTGGGACTCTCATTTGCCTTTTATTCCCTATCACTTAACAAAGTTCATAGAATGTATTATATATTTAATTGAATACTTATTGACTAATGATGGACTTATTGATGATGTAATTGTGTCAAAGGGTTGCAAAAACAAACACTTGACATACAGAGGAGGACTTTGCTGTACAGGTTCTTAGACCTGTTTTTCTAAAAAGAAAGGCAACTTTTGAATGACCAACAATGACTTTAACCAAGGACAGATACTGTTCCCTCAGTTCAGGGAAAAAGTCAGTACCCTGACCTTCAGAGAAAATTCAAAGAAATAGTAATCAACAGACAGGGCTTCCAGGTTCCTGACCATAAGCAGTGTGTGTGTGTGTGTGTGTGTGTGTGTGTGTGTATCACAGATCAACAAACAGTTTCAATTGTCTATTACATATATACATAGTTATCAGAGAGAGAAGCACCAACATCTGGATTTTCAAAGCCAGGAGGCTCCTTAGTGGCTACCCAGAGCCTTTTCTGGCTAAGCAAACATTTCTAATGAGTAAGCCCCAAAGTGAAACCACATGTCAGAGATTTTGTATATTTTTCAGAGCCATAGAGTATCAAAACCCTTGAGAACCAGTGCCCCATTACAAAGAATTGTGAGTCTTCCTACAAATCTCCTCTAATCAAACTTCCCTTAATGGGCAGGTCCATTAATGGATAGGGAAGATCTGTAACCTCCTTAGCATTACAAAAGTTTACAAGGTTCAGAAACTTTTTGGCTATTGATCCACACTACTTTTGAGAAAGTTCATATGATTGATATTCCAATATACATATTGGGAAACTATGACCAAGCTAAGTGATCTGGAGAAATCCATCATTTTTGTGCATAAGTTTCATAATGTCATGCTAACATGGGCACTGGATAATAGACAATGTTTTTGCCCTTCTTAGTTTCTAATGGAGAGAAATAGGACTGTGTTCTATTTGTCATGCTTTTTAGAAAGATATTTTCAGCACTGTTGTCAGACACTTTTGATAATGATGAAACTATCATCAAAGTCAGCCACCTCATTGATGGTAAATTATTCAGCTTGAAAAGGTTAGGAGCCAGGAGTAAAGTGTAGAAAGAGTGGGTGTGCAACGTTTTGTTCGCAGATGATTTTGCATTCAATGCAGTCACTATAGCTGAGATACAATAAAGTATGACTCTAGTCTCTGCTGCTTATGCTAATTTTGATCTAACTATTAACACCAAGAAATCAGATGTTCTCCACCAGCCAGCACCACATGGTTCATACATGGAACCACTGGTTAGAGCAAATAAAAAAAAAAGAATGCCATTAATAAATTAATTTACCTTAGCAGTATACTTTCCAGGGATGTACATATAGAGGATGAGGTTGATGCATGTATTGCCAGAACTAGCTCAGTGTTTGGGAGGCGTTGCAGGGAAGTGTTGATTTCATTGTATGCTGTGGAAAGGACAATGCATCACTGAATTGCTTCATTTTGAATTGTTTTGGGAAGATTCTGAAGAGCATGTGGCAAGATAAGGTACCACACAATGAAGTCCTTTCTTGGGCTGATCTACCAAGTCTTCTAACTCTATTTCAGAGAGTGTAATTTCAATAAATTGGTGATGTTGTTTGAATGCCAAACATACATTTGTCTAAAAGACAATCTTATGGAGAAGCCACAGAATGCATGCGCTCACATAGAAAAGAAGTCATATAAGGACACTTTCATGGTCTCTCTGAAGATTTTTGGAATTGAAAGTGAGATATAGATTACATTGGTGCAGGACCCCTCAAAATGGCATGATGGCATCAAAGAAGGCTCTGTACCCTCTGAGTAAAGTAGAATTTTAGCACCTTAAAAGAAATGCAAGGCTATATCACAAAGGCAATATTCCTTTTTTTCTTTTTAATTTTTTTTTAATTTTTTAGTTTTTGACATTCATTTCCACAAAATTTTGAGCTTCGAATTTTCTCCCCATATCTCCTCTCCCTTCACCCTGAAACAATATGCATTCCAATTGATTCTTTCTGCAATCTGCCCTCCCTTCTATCACACCTCTCGCTTCCCCTATCCCCATCTTCTCTCTTGTCTGGTAGGACAAGATAAATTTCTAGACTCCCATTACTGTGTTTCTTATTTCCCTGTTTATTCCAAAAACGATTCTCAACATTTGTTTCTAAAATTTTGAGTTCCAACTTCTTTCCCTTCCACCCACCCACCTATACCCATCAAGAAGGCAAGAATTTCAATATAGGCTATATAGGTGTAGTTTTGCAAACAACTTCCATAATAGTCATGATGAGTAAGACTAACTATATTTCCCTCCATCCTATTCTGCCCCCATTTCTTCTATTCACTCTTTTGACCTTGTCCCTCTCCAGGAGTGTTTACTTCTAATTGGACTCTCTCCCATTTACCCTCCTTTCCATCATCCTCCCTTGCCCCACTTATCCCCTTCTCCCCCAGTTTCCTGTAGTGGAAGATCTATTTTCATACCAAATTGATTGTGCATGTTATTCCCTCCTTAAGCCAAATGTGGTGACAGTAAGCTTCACTTTTTTTCCACTCACCCCCCTCCCTTTCCCCTCCATTAATAAAGATTTTGTCTTGCCTCTTTTATGAGAGACAGTTGGACCCATTCCATTTTGCCCTTTCTCCTCACAATATGTTCCTCTTTCACCTCTTAATTTTATTTGTTTTTACATATCATGCCTTCCTATTCAACTCACCCTGGACTCCCTGTCTACATATGTGTGTGTATCTATCTATCTATCTATCTATCTATCTATCTATCTATCTATCTATCTATCTATCTATATCTATATCTATATAATGTGTGTGTAATATAATCCCTTCAACTACCCAAATACTGAGAAAAGTTTCAAGAGTTACAAATATTATCTTCTATATAGGAATGTAAACAGTTCATCATTAGTAAGTCCCTTATGATTTTTCTTTCCTGTTTACCTTTTCATGCATCTTTTGAGTCTTATGTTTGAAAGTCAAATTTTCGATTCAGTTCTCATCTTTTCATCAAAAATGCTTGAAAGTCCTCTATTTCATTGAATGACTTTTTCCCCCTGAAGTATTATACTCGATTTTGCTGGGTGGGTGATTCTTGTTTATGATCTTAGTTCCTTTGACTTCTGGAATATCATATTCCAAGCCCTTTGATCCCTTAATGTAGAAGCTGTTAGATCTTTTGTTATCCCGATTGTATTTCCACAATACTTGAATTTTTTTTTCTGGCTGCTTGCAATATTTTCTCCTTGACCTGGGAACTCTGGAATTTGGCTACAGTATTCCTAGGAATTTCTCTTTTAGGATCTCTTTCAGGAGTTGATCAGTGAATTTTTTCAATATTTGTTTTCCCCTCTGGTTCTAGAATATCAGGGCAGTTTTCCTTGATAATTTCGTGAACGATGATGTCTAGAGACTTTTATTTATCATGGTTTTCAGGTAGTCCCATGATTTTTAAATTGTCCCTCCTGGATCTATTTTCCAACTCAGTTGTTTTTCCAATGAGATATTTCACGTTATCTGTTGTTTCTTTCATTCTTTTGTTTTTGTTTTGTAATTTCTTGATTTCTCCCACAGTCATTAGCTTCCATCTGCTCCATTGTAATTTTTAAAGAACCATTTTCTTCAGTGAGCTTTTGAATCTTCTTTTCCATTTACCTAATTCTGCTTTCAAAGCATTCTTCTCCTCATTGGCTTTTTGGACCTCTTTTTCCAATCGTGTCAGCCTATTTTTAAAGATGTTATTTTCTTCAGTATTTTTTTGGGTCTTCTTTAGCAAGCTGTTGGCTCGCTTTCCATGATATTCATACATCGTTCTTATTTCTCTTCCAATTTTTTTCCTCTGCTTCTCTTACATGATTTTCAAAATCATTTTGAAATCCTCCATGGTCTGAGCCCACTGAATATTTATATGGAGGTTTAGGATGGAGAAGCCTTGACTTTTATGTCTTCCTCGGATGGTAAGCATTGATCTTTCTCACCTGAAAGGATGGAAAAAAGTACCTGTTCACTAAGAAAATAACCTACGATAGTTTTATTTTTACCTTCTATAGTCTTATTTTCCCTTTTTTAAGCCATTTTCCCAGTCACTTACTTGACTTTTGAGTCCTTTGTCAAGAGGGGTATACAATCTGGGGACCTATAGATTCTCAGTTCCTCCAACGTGATACAGTCAAGGGAGAGGAGTTACTCCTCACCTGGCCTGTGCTCTGATTTGGAAGCTGTTAAAGCTTTTCTGCCTAGGTTCTGCAAGTCAAATTCCTTTTCCAGTGCTTCCATCATCTCCACCAGGACGGTCAACGCTCTTCCTCATTTCCTTGCTCCAGGGCCACCATTCAGGGCTGAGACCCAGACCATTGGCTCAATTACCCTGGGGATTAAAGTCTAAAGTCCGAGATTTCCAAAAATATACTCCACTGCTGCTACTGCTGTCTGAGGCCTGTGCTAGGAGGGGACCCTGCTCTCTTTTCCCCCAGGTGAAAAACCTTTCTCACTGACTTTTGAAGCTGTCTTAGGTGCGCGGGAGTTGAAGAATCTGAGAAAGGTAGCTGCTGGGGATTCTGCCCTTGAGGCCTGTTGCAGTTCTGTTCCTGCTAGTGCAGCTTGGCTAAGGCTGGGCTGGGCTCTAGGGGCTGTGCTCTGCTCTGTGGCCCATGTAGTAGACCTTTCCTATTGGTCTTCCAGGCTGACTTGGGCTGGAAATCTCTTTCACTATGTAGTTTTGTGGCTTTTGCTGCTCTAGAATTTAAGGTCATTTTTTGCAGGTATTTTGTAGAATGTGGAGGATGAGCTAGAGTAGGTGGGTCTTTCTATTCCACCATCTTGGCTCCATCCTGGCAATATTCTTAATGAATATGCCAGGGTAGTTCTGAATTGCAAAATGTAACAGACTCTTCCTACAGAAGGCAGAAGAAAAACATTTATTCATACACCACAAACCTGAATCCCAGCACCAGAAAGCCAAATCCAAATATAACGTAATTTTCACATGGAAGAGAGAACCAAAACATTTATTCAAATACCAGAAAATTGAAGCCCAATACCAGAAAACAAAATCCGTCATAGCAACAAAGAAATTCATCATATTAATGAAGACGTCTACAAACATTTTCAGTCCTTTCTGCAAACTGACAGTTCTATCTTCCTGCTTTCTCTGTCTTTCCAATCTATGACTAACCTGTTCAACTTCCTCTCAACTTTGCTCTGTCTCTGTCTCTTTCTGTTTCACCCTTCCTGCTCTACCCCTTCCTGTTCCATGTGACTTGACTCACAGGACTCAGGTTTCAGTGTGAAAAACAGGTCATATGGGATGTTAATGGATGGGAAAGATGCACTCATCAAGAAGCAAAATTACATTGAAAATAAGCAAAAATGCATTATTAATACAAAGGAACACAACATTAGGGACATCTTCACATCTTATGCTTATATTTACTATTTGTGCCCAACCTGTAGGAGAGAATTCTGACATCATATTGGTCTAATCATCCTTAATTAGATCTTTATCACAATACAGTGGTGTTATTTTGGCACTCTTCAAGAATAAATGATAAGAATGAAAATACATACTTATATATGTTGATTTACATACATGTGTGATACATGTATACACACACATATATGTATAAGGTGGCAAGGGTAAACATAAAATATATTATAGCTGATTAAATGATTTTTAACATAAGGCAGGAATTTCTTTATTCTTAGGTTGTTAACATTCACTGTAGTACTTGATTGGAATTTGTTTTAGTTGTGTGTAATGTTCAAGGGGGGCTATGAAAATGCTGTTCTTGGATTCAGGAAGATTTGCCTTTAGATTCCATCTCTGATGCTTATCATCTATGGGGTGCTTGGGTAGCTATTTAAACTGTACAAGCATAGGTCTTCAAGCATGTAAAAATGGGAATTACATGAGACACTTGTGAAGAAAGAATGTACATATTGGACTTGGCAAAACTTTAATAATTCTATAAGAAAGCATGACATGGGTCCCATAGGTTTCTGAAATCTTTATATTCTTTATTTCTCTAATATTCCTTTACATTTATATACCATTCCTTTTTGGCCATTGGAAGCATCTCTTTTCACCACCATTCTATTATAAAAATTATGCAGCTATCTCAAGGTTTTTGTACATATGAATACTTTTCTACACTCAGTAATCTGTTTGGAAAGTTGTCTCAATCACAGAAAAATATAGTAGATTTTCTTGCATAATTTCAAATTGATTTTTAGAATGATTGAATTAATTTACACCTCTATCATCAGGGAAATCAAGTGCCTGTTTTTCTATAACCACTTGAGCAACAAAATTTCCCATCTTTTAGCATTTTTTAAATTTTATATTTGATAAATGGTTAGGGTTGCTTAGAGTTGCTTTGATTTTAATTTCTATGACTTAATAATTGGCAATTAACTAGATTGTGCAGTGGACAGAGTACTGGGTCTATAGTTAGTAAGATATAAGTTTAAAGGTGGTCTAATACACTTACTAGCTGTATGACCTTAAACAAGTCATTTAACCTCTTTTTGCCTTGGTTCCCTCATTTCTGAAATTTGAATAATAATACTACATACTTTGTAGGGTTGTTGTGATCATGAAATGAGATGACAATTTGTTAGGGAATGCCAGGCACATAGTAAGTATCATATAAATGTAAGTTGCTATTAACATCACATATTTATTTCAATTTTGTACAGATTTTGGATGTCAGATATTTTATGAGACATATTTCTCTATCTTTTGATTCTAACCAGAAGAATATGTTATTTCCAGAAGGGCTTTGTAAAATTATGTAATTGAAATTCTTTATTTTGTTATATTATTATCACTTCTATCAATTTTCTGGTTAAAATATTTTCCCCATATACACCTATAAAGAACATAAGGGGGGGGGGGGGGTGGGAGGGGCAGAGCCAAGATGGCCAAGTGAGATCAATGAATCACCTAAGCTTTTAGACAAATTCCTTCAGATACTTCTAAAAAGAGAATCAGACCAAATTTTCGAGGTGCAATAGGAGACTGTGGCAGATTCAAAGCCCAGGACAGACTGGAAGGTCCAAGGGAAGGATCCATTCTGTGGGGGTGAGACCACAGAGCACAGCTCAGCAGAGGAGGAAGACCTGGGGAGACCTGAGACAGCAGCAGGAGGAACCAATGGATCAGCAGCCCAGGGTGAGAGAGCAGCAGAGCAAGTGACAGCCACTGAGCACCAGTTATCAGCGCAGCTCCTGAGACTTTTAAGCCAAGGATTAAATATCTGTTAGTCACCTACTTGAACTTTCCAGGAGCCAGGATGGTGGGGTGATCAGTAAATGCTCTCTCATCCCCCCCTTGATGACCTTGAAAGACCTAAAAAATGTTTCTCCAGAAAAATCCTGGATCAGCAGAAACAGCAGAGGGGGCAAATAGTCTCATAACACCTGAGGCTAGGAATATAGCTAAGGGGGATTCCTCCTTCTGTGGGAGAAGCAAAATGGAAGGAAAGTGGCCCCAGGGCTGAGGAAACTCACATTAGGACCCAGGGAAGCCTCAGCTCCAGGAGAGGAGCCCCAGGAGGGGTGAAAATTCGCACTAGAATCTAGGTATGCCTCAGTACTCCAGGAGAAACAGGAAGACAATAGGGCAGCTGCGATCACCATCCCCTGAGCTTCCTTTTGCCTGAGTTCAGCTAAGAAGATCTCCTATGACCGGACCACTCCTCCCCCACACTTAACAATATAACCCCAGGGCCAATCGGGGAAACACAACACAAAACTCTGCACTTAGCTTTTTCACACAAGTCAGCTCAACAATAAGTTCTGCAGCTTCTGACTGAAAGAACCAGATGCCAAAACACACAATCACCATCATGAACAAGAAAAAGCAAAAGAAGGGCGAAAAAGCCATAGAATCTTTCTATGGGGACAAAGACCAAAACACAAATACCAAAGAGGTCAGTGGTAAGACTGTACTGACATCTGAAACTTCAGAAGAATATGAACTGCTCGCAAGCACAAACGGCTCTCCTGGAACAACTGAAGAAGTAAATAGAAGAAAAACTGGCCAATGATTTTAAAAGTATAAAAAAAAATAACAGATGAGAACATCTCTTTGAAAAGGAAAACTGAACAAATGGAAAAGGAAGTACAAAAATTAACTGGAGAAAGTAACTCCATAAAAGGAAAAATTGGACAGATGGAAAAGGACATGCAAAAGTTAACTGAAGAAAACAATTTGATAAAGATTAGAATTGGGCAAGTAGAAACTAATGACTCTAAGAGACAGCAAGAATCAGTCAAACAAAATCTAATGACTGAAAAGAAAGAAGAAAATGTAAAATATCTAATTGGAAAAACAACTGACCTGGAAAATAGACCCAGGAGATAAAATTTGAGAATTATTGGCCTGCCAGAACCACAATGAAAAAAAGAATCTGGACACCATCTTCCAGGAAATCATCAAGGAAAACTGTCCAGAAGTGCTAGATCCAGAGGGAAAAATAGTCATGGAAAGAATCCACTGTTCATCTCCCAAAAGGGATCCCAAATTCAAAACCCCAAGAAATATTGTTGCCAAATTCCAGAACTATCAAGTGAAGGAGAAAGTACTATGGGTAGCCAGAAAGAAACCATTCAAATATCAAGGAGCTACACTCAGGATCACACAGGACCTTGCAGCTTCTACATTAAAAGATCAAAGGAATTGGAATCCAAAATTCTGTAAGGCAAAGGAGGCAGGACTACAACCAAGGATCTGCTACCCAGCAGAGTTCAGCATAACATTTAGGGCAAGGAGATGGTAATTCCACGAAGTAAGGGATTTCCAGACCTTCCTGACAGAAACACCAGAGCTTAATAGAAAATTTGATCTCCAAACGCCAATCTCAAGAGAGGCATAAAAAAGTAAATGGGATAGGGGGGAACTTGTTACTCAATTTGGGCAAATTGTTTACCTCCCTGTAAGGGAAAATGATACCTGTTAATCTTGAGGACTGTGCATCTGTTATGAAATATAAAAGGGATACACATACAGGGAATGAGTATAAAGTAAATGATGTTAAGTTAATAATATGATTTAGGTATGCAAAGGGATTGTAACACTAGGTGTGAAAGGGAGGAAGCAGAAAATGGTAAATTACATTACAGGAAGAAGTACAAAATTATAGTAGAGGGAAAGAGGAGAGGGTGATGAGCACTGTTTGAGAGGTACTCTCATCTGATTTAATTCAAGGAGGGAACAATAAACTTAAGAATATAATCCTAACTAGCTCTATAGGCAGTAGGAGGGTAAGGGGGAAGAAAGTGAAGGGAAGCTAAGAGGGAGGAAAGAAGCAGTAAGGGTAAAGGGGAGTAAAAGGGAGGGGGGTTAACAGAAGGAAAGGAAGGCTGCAGGAGGTGGTGGTGAAAAGTGAAAGCTATCGAGGAGGGGAAGGGAGGCAAGAGAACTAAAAGCACAAACTGTGCGAAAGAGGATGGAGGGAAATACACAGATTGTAATCATAACTGAATGTGAATGGAATGAACTCTCCCATAAAATGGAGATGGATAGCAGAATGGATTTAAAACCATAATACAACAATATGTTGTTTACAAGAAACACATTGGAAAAGGGGAGATACATGCAGGATAAAGGTCAAATGATGGAGTAGAAAATACTGTGCTTCAGCTGATGTAAGAAAATCAGGAGTAGAAATCCTAATCTCAGACAAAGCAAAAGTAGAAATAGATCTAATCAAAAGAGATAAGAATGGAAACTATATCCTGCTAAAAAGAACCATAGACAATGAAGCAATATTATTACTAAACATGTATGCTCCAAGAGGTGTAGCATCCACATTCTTAGAAGAGAGTTTGGGGGAGTTGAAGGAAGAAATTGACAGCAACATTATACTAGTGGGGGACCTCAAAATCCCCCTCTCTGAACTTGATTAATGTAACCTCAAGCAAGAGATTAAGGAGGTAAATAAAACTCTAGATAAAGTAGATATGATAGATCTCTGGAGAAAATTGAATGGGAATAGAAAGTAATATGTCTTTTTCTCAGTGCTATGTGGCACATATACAAAAATTGACCATGTACCCTAGTACATAAAACCCTCAGAATCCAGTGCAGAAAGCCAGAGATAATCAACACATCCTTCTCAGATCATAATGCAATAAGGCCGTGGAAAGATAAACCAAAAATCATTTGGAAACTAAATAATCTAATCCTAAAGAAGGAATGGGTTAAAGAAGAAACCATAGAAACAATCAACAACTTCATCCAAGAGAATGAAAATAAGGAGACAACCTACCAAATCTTATGGGATACTGTAAAAGTAGTTCTTAGAGAAAGTTTTATATCTTTGAATGCCTACATAAATAAAATAGAGAAAGAGGAGAGCAATGACTTGGGCATGCAGCTGCAAAAGCTAGAAAAAAAAAACAAACTGAAAATCTCCAAGTAAATACCAAATTAGAAATACTGAAAACCAAAGGAGAGGTTAATAAAATGGAAATTAAGAAAACTATAAAATTAATAAATAAAACCAATAGTTGGTTTAATGAAAAAACAAATAAAATTGATAAAACTTTGATCAATTTCATTAATAAAGAAAGAAGAAAATCAAATTTATAATATCGAAAATGAAAGGGGTGAACTCATTTCTAATGAGGAGGAAATTAAAACAATAATTAGAAATTACTTTGCCCAACTTTATTCCCATAAATTTGATAATCTAAATGAGATGGATGAGTATTTTAAAAAACACAAATTGCCCAGATTAACAGAACAGGAAGTTGAATACTTAAACAATCCCATCTAAGAAAAAGAAATTGGACAAGTCATCAATGAACTCCCTAGGAAAAAATCTTCAGGGTCAGATGGATTTGCAAGTTAATTCTCTCAAACATTTAAAGAAGAGTTAATTCCAATACTATATAGACAATTTTTGAAAATTGGGGAAGGAGTCTTCGCAAATTCTTTCTATGTTACAAATATAGTTGTGATATGTAAATCAGGAAGAGACAAGACAGAGAAAGAAAACTATAGATCAATTTCTCTAATTAATATAGATGAAAAAATTTTAATAAGATTTTAAGAAAACGAATACCCCATCTTATCACTAGAATAACACATTATGATCAGGTAGGATTCATACCAGGAATGCAAGGATGATTCAATATTAGGAAAACTATTAGCATTATTAATCATATCAGCAACAAAACTACCAAAAACCACATGATTATTTCAATAGATGCAGAAAAAGCTTTCGACAAAAAAAAAAAAAAACAAAAAACATATGTTCCTATTAAAAACATTGGAGACTATAGGAGTAAAGGGAACTTTCCATAAAATAATGAGCAATATCTACCTAAATCCTTCAGCAAGCATTATATGCAATGAAGATAAGCTAGATGCATTTCCAATAAGATCAGGGGTGAAAAAAGGATGTCCATTATCACCCCTATTATTCAATATGGTACTAGAAATGTTAACTGTAGAAATTAGACAAGATAAAGAAATTGATGGAATAAGAATAGGCAAAGAAGAAACTAAGTTATCATTCTTTGAAGATGATCTGATGATATACTTAGAGAATCCCAGAAATTCAAGTGAAAAACTACTTGAAATAAGAAACAACTTTGGCAAAATTGCAGGTTACAAAATAAACCCACCCGAATCTTCTGAATTCCTATATTTTAGCAACAAATTCCAACAGCAAGAGATAGAAAGAGAAATCCTATTTAAAGCTAGGGTGGACATTATCAAATACTTGGGAGTTTACCTGCCAAAACAAACCCAGCAACTATATGAACACAATTACAAGACACTTTTTGCACAAATAAAATCAGATCTAAGTAAGTGGAAAAACATCAGTTACTCATGGGTAGGCTGAGTAATATAATAAAAATGACAATTCTACTTAAATTAACTTATTTAGTGCCATACCAATTAAACTATCAGATAATCGTTTTCTATATCTGAATAAAATAATATCAAAATTCATCTGGAAGAAAAAAACGTCCAGAATATCAGAGGCTAATGAAAAGAAATGCTAGGGAAGGTGGCCTAGCACTACCAGATCTCAAATTGTATTATGAAACAGCAATTATCAAAACCACTTGGTACCGACTAAGAAACAGAAGGGTAGACAAGTGGAATATACTAAGCACTCAAGACACAGTAGACAAGGAATATAGCAACCTCCTGTTTGATAAAGCCAAAGAGCCCAGCTTCTGGGATAAGAACTCACTGTTCGACAAAAATTGCTGGGAAAACTGGATAACAGTGTGGCAGAAACTTGACATAGACCCATGCCTGACACCATCCAAATGGGTACACAATCTAGGTATAAAGATTGATACCATGGACAAACTGGAGGACCAAAGAATAGTGTATTTATCAGATTTATAGAGAAGGGAAGATTTTTTTTTACTAAAGAAGAGATAGAGAGTATGATGAAATGCAAGATGGATAATTGTTGAGTACGTCAAACTGAAAAGTTTTTGCACAACCAAACCCAATGCAACCAAAATTAGGAGGGATGTAGTAAATTGGGAAATAATTTTTACAGCTAATCTCCGGGATAAAGGTATCATTTCTAGAATATATATAGAGCTGAGTCAAATATACAACAACACAAGTCATTCTCCAATTGATAAAATGGTCAAAGGATATGGACAGACAATTTTCAGAAGAAGAGATTAAAGAAACGTATAATCATATGAAAAAATGCTCTGGATCACTTTTGATTAGAGATATGCAAATCAAAACAACTGTGAGGTACTGCATCACATCTATTAGATTGGCAAATATGAAAAAACAGGAAAATGATAAATGTTGGCGAGGATGTAGAAGAGTTGGAACACTAATTCATTGTTGGTGGAGCTGTGAGCTCATCCAACTATTCTGGAGAGTGGTTTGGAACTATGCCCAACGGGCTACAAAATGTGCATACCCTTTGACCTGGCAATATCCCTTCTAGGACTGTATTCCCAAGATATCATGTGGGAAAGGGACCCACATGTGCAAAAATATTTATAGCAACACTTTTTGTAGTGGTCAAAAACTGGAAATCAAGGGGATGCCCCTCAACTGGGGAATGACTGAATAAATTATGGTATATGAATGCAATGGATTACTCTTGCACCATAAGAAATGATGAACAAGAAGACTTCAGGGAGGACCTGGAAAGGCATTTGATCTGATGCTGAGCAAAAGGTGCAGAACCAGGAGAACTTTGTGCACAGCAACATCCACAGTGTGCGAGAGTTCTTTCTGGTAGATTTGGAACTTCATAACAATGCAAGAACTTAAGAAAAAATTCCTAATTGTCTTCTATGGCAAAATGCATTCCACACTCAGAGAAAGAACTATGGAATTCGTTCTCAGAATGTAGCAGATCATTTTAGTGTATGTGTGTATGTGTGTGTGTGTGTTATGTTTTGATTTGTTATAAGTTTTCTTCCATTTATTTTAATTCGTCTACATTCGTCTACTCCTTCCTTTAGTCGAATGTGATGAGGGTAAACTTCATGTTTTTTCTCAGCTCTCCTCTTTTTCCCTCCACTAAAAAGTCTCCTTCTTGCCTCTTCTTTGAGAGATAATTTACCCCATTCCATTTCACCCTCTCTCCTCCCACTACATTTCTCTCTCACCGTTTACCTTAATTTCTTTTAAGATATGGTCCCATTCTATTCAATTCATTCTGTGCTCTCTGTCTCTGTATGTGCGTGCATGTGTGTATGTGTGTGTGCACACATGTACGTGTGTGTGCATGTGTGTGTGTGTGTGTATGTCTGTGTGTGGTCCCACCAACTACCCAGATACTAAAACATTTTAAGAGTTACAAATACTGTCTTTCCATGTAGGAATGTAAAAAGTTCACCTGTGGTAAGTCCCTTATGACTTCTCTTTGCTGTTTACTTTTTCATGTTTCTTCTCATTCTTGTGTTTTAAAGTCAAATTTCCTTTTCAGCTCTGGTCTTTTCATTAAGAATGCTTGAAAGTCCGATGTTTCATTGAAAGACCATATTTTCCCCTGAAGTATTATACTCAGTTTTGCTGGGTAGGTGATTCTTGGTTTGAGTCCTAGTTCCTTTGACTTCTGGAATATCCTATTCCATGGCCTTCAATTCCATAATGTGGAAGCTCCTAGATCTTGTGTTATCCTGATTGTATTTCCATAATTCTTGAATTGTTTCTTTCTAGCTGCTTGCAATATTTTCTTCTTGACCTGAGAATTCTGGAATTTGGCCATAATGTTCCTAGGAGTTTCTCTTTTTGGATCTCTTTCAGGAGGTGATTGGTGGATTCCTTCAATACTTATTTTGCCCTCTGGTTCTAGAATCTCAGGGCAGTTTTCCTTGATAATTTCATGAAAGATGATGTCTAGGCTCTTTTTTTGATCATGGCTTTCAGGTAGTCCCATAATTTTTAAATTTTCTCTCCTGGATCTATTTTGCAGGTCATTTGTTTTTCCCATGAGATATTTCACATTCTCTTCCATTTTTTCATTCTTTTGGTTTTGTTTGGTGATTTCTTGGTTTCTCAGAAAGTCATTAGACTCCATCTGTTCCATTCTAATTTTGGGAGAACTATTTTCTTCAGTGAGCCTTTGAACCTCTTTTTCCATTTGGCTAATTCTGCTTTTGAAAGCATTCTTCTCCTCATTGGCTTTTTGAACCTCTTTTGCTAATTGAATGATCCTATTTTTCAAGGTGTTATTTTCTTCATCATTTTTTTGGGTCTCCTTTACCAAGGTATTGACCCATTTTTCATGCTTTTCTTGCATCTCTCGCATTTCTCTTCCTAGTTTTTCCTCCCCCTGTCTAACTTGATTTTCAAAATCCCTTTTGAGCTCTTCCAAGGCCTGAGCCCACCGGACATCCACCTCAGATGTCTGGGATAGAGAGGCTCCAACCTCCACGTCTTTCCCTGATGGCAGGCATTGTACTTTCTCATCAGAAATGAAAGGAGGAAGGAACATCTCTTCCCCAAGAAAGTAGCTTTCTATGGTCTCATTTGTCTTCCATTTTCTGGGCATTTTCCCAGCCAGTTACTTGACTTCTGAGATTCCTCTCCACCCCCGCCTAGATCTGCCCATCTAGTGCTTGGGGTCTGTTATTCAAATGCTGCTCCCCAGCCTCGGGGTTTTCAGCAGTGGGCGGGGCTGCTATTCAATGTGAGCTTAAGTTCTGGTTCTCAGGGTGGGGCAGGGCCGCCTCCCAGTCTCAGTTCCCTCAGGGGCTTTATGCAGAAACCTTAGGTAATGGCCCTGAGCTCCTGCGTGCTTGGGGAGTCCCTGGTCTCTGCTGCCTCTGCTGCTGACTCTGCTGCTGCCTCCTGAGGGGGCCCGAGTCACGGAGACACGCCGCTTCCCTCTTGGTCACCCCAGAAGTCTCTCTCACTGACCTGGTGTGCCTGTGGGTGGAGGGACCTTTGCAGCCGCCAGAGGTTCTCTCCCTGAAGCCTGCTCGGATCAGCTCCTCTGGGGCTGCAGGGCCAGGGCAACACAAGGATGGGCTCCACGTCCGGAGCATGACAGACCCCTGGGGATGGCTTTCCAGGGCTCTCTGGAACGGAAATCTCTTCCACTGTGTTTCTGTGCGGGTTGCAGTGCTCCAGAATTTGAGGGGAGTTCTTTTTACAGAAAATATATGGGCTGTGGGTTCATAGCTAGCATACATGAGTCTTTCTACTCCACCATCTTGGCTCCTTCCCCCTGCTTGCTTTCTTAATGGGTGAGTAGGTGGAGGGAGGAAGGGAGAGAATTTTGAACTAAAAGTTTTAAAATGAATGTTAAAAATTGGTTTTACATGTAACTCAAGAAAAAAAAATGCTAAATAAAACCATAAAAAAGAAATACTGAATAGTAACTAGACACTTCTACTCCATTAAGGGTGTATTTTCCTCCCACAAAATCCTCTCCCCATTATAATAATATTAAGTCTTGCAGGGAGAAATACTCTTGATTTTGAAAGTTTGTCTTTCACGTTGTGGAGTACAATATTTTAAGGTTTTCTCACATTTTTGGTTATTACTAGTGAGTCAACAAGTATTTATTACTGAAAACTTTAATGTATAACTTAGTGTGATTCCTTTCTTTTTGACCACTTTCTTTCTCCCTGCATGAAGCAACATTCATTAAATATTTTAGCTTGGAGTTTCTTCTGCAATGTGATCAGTGGATTCGTTCTATGTTACTTTCATTTCTGGTTTTACTAGATAATGTGTAGTTCTGTGATGTATTGAAATATGTTTTTAACTATTGTTTTCTTGTTCATGGTTGTCAGGGATTATAACGAATCTTGAATTACTTTTGTCTTTGATGTTAGATATATTCTTCTTCATCTTTTTGTAACATGTTCTATTTCTATTTTTTGTCTCATACAGTATTCTCTTTATTCTCTTCTAATTTTTAGAGTCAGTCAGTTACTTAGAGAAGTTTTTCTAACTGACCTAGACGAATTACTCTTCTAATCAATTTTTCTGGAGACTAGTAATTATAATTTTTTAAAATCTATTTCCTTTATTCCAGTTATTCTGAGAATTGTTATAACAAAGTGATTTTTTATCTTTCTGAAATTCCTTGTTCTTTATCTCTTCTGCATATTTTGACCTTGTCTTGATCTCTTGGTTTAGTATTTTCACATATCCACCCTAAAATCCTGCCTTGTAACTTCATCCCAGGGTCATATTGTTTGCTTGCATTCTTGGCATTCATCACTTCATTACTATTTCACTACTGTCTCTAATTTTCTTTCTTTTTTAAAAAATATTTATTTATTTATTTAATTTTTTACATTCATTTTCACAAAATTTTGGGTTCGAAATTTTCTCCCCTTTTCTCCCCTCCCCCCACGCCAATACCCCAAGCAATCTAATTTTCCCTATCTCCAATCTACCCTCTCTTCTGTCATCCCTCCCTTCTCTTGTCTCCATCTTCTCTTTTCTCCTGTAGGGCCAGATGACTTTCTATTCCTCATTAACTGTATATCTTCTTTCCTAGTAGCAACAACAATACTAAAGAGTTGTTCCTAAAACTTTGAGTTCCAAATTCTCCCCATCCATCCATCCCCACCCATTCCCTTTGGGAAGGCAGGCAATTCAATATAGGCCATATCTGCGTAGTTTTGCAAATGACTTCCCTGATAGTCGTGTTGTGTAAGACTAACTGAATTACCCTCCATCCTAATCTGCCCCTCATTGTTTCTCTTCTGTCTTTTGATCCTGTCCCTCCCTGAGTGTTGACTTCAAATTGCTCCCTCCTCCCTTTGCCCTCCCTTCCATCATCCCCCCCTTTGCTTATCTCCTTCTCCCCCACTTTCCTATACTGTAAGATAGGTTTTCATACCAAAATGAGTGTGCATTTTATTCCTTCCTTTAGTCAAATGCGATGAGGGTAAACTTCTTATTTTTTTTTCTTTTCCTCAGCTCTCCTCTTTATCCCTCTACTAAAAAGTCTCCTACTTGCCTCTTAAATGACATAATTACCCCATTCCATTTCCCCCTCTTTCCTCCCACTACATTTCTCTCTCACCATTTACCTTAATTTCTTTTAAGATATAGTCCCATCCTATTCAATTCAATCTGTGTTTTCTGTCTCTGTATGTGTGTGCATGTGTGTATGTGTGTGTGCATGCATGCGTGTACATGTGTATGTATGGACCCACCAACTACCCAGATACTGAAAAGTTTTAAGAGTTACAAATATGGTCTTTCCATGTAGGAATGTAAACAGTTCACTTCTGGTAAGTCCCTTAAGACTTCTCTTTGCTGTTTACTTTTTCATGCTTCTTTTCATTCTTGTGTTTGAAAGTCAAATTTTCTTTTCAACTCTGGTCTTTTCATCAAGAATGCTTGAAAGTCCTCTATTTCATTGAAAGACCATATTTTCCCCTGAAGTATTATACTCAGTTTTTCTGGGTAGGTGATTCTTGGTTTCAGTCCTAGTTCCTTTGACTTCTGGAATATCTTATTCCATGCCGTTCGATCCCTTAATGTAGAAGCTGCTAGATCTTGAGTTATCCTGATTGTATTTCCACAATACTGGATTGTTTCATTCTACTTGCTTGCGATATTTTCTCCTTGACCTGGGAACTCTGGAATTTGGCCACAATGTTCCTAGGAGTTTCTCTTTTGGATCTCTTTCAGGTGGTGATCGATGGATTCTTTCAATACTTATTTTGCTCTCTGGTTGTAGAATGTCAGGGCAGTTTTCCTCGATAATTTCATGAAAGATGATATCTAGGCTCTTTTTTTCATCATGACTTTCAGGTAGTCCCATAATTTTATATTGTCTCTCCTGGATCTATTTTCCAGGTCAGTTGTTTTTCCCATGAGATATTTCATATTCTCTTCCATTTTTTCATTCTTTTGGTTTTGTTTGGTCATTTCTTGGTTTCTCGTAAAGCCATTAGCCTCCATCTGTTCCATTCTAATTTTGAGAGTACTATTATCTTCAGTGAGCTTTTGAACCTCTTTTTCCATTTGGCTAATTTTGCTTTTGAAAGCATTCTTCTCCTCATTGGCTTTTTGAACCTCTTTTGCCAATTGAGTGAGCCTAATTTTCAAGGTGATATTTTCTTCAGCATTATTTTGGGTCTCCTTTACCAAGGTATTGACCCTTTTTTCATACTTTTCTTGTATCTTTCTCATTTCTCTTCCCAGTTTTTCCTCCACCTGTCTAACTTGCTTTTCAAAATACTTTTTGAGCTCTTCCAAGGCCTGAGACCACCCAGCATCCCCCTGGGATGTCTGGGGTACCGAGGTCCCGCCCTCCACGTCTTTCCCTGATGGCAAGAATATGTCCTCGTCATCAGATCTGAATGTCGGGATCATTTGCATCTGTTCAAATAAACTCTCTATAGTCTTATTTTTCTTCCCTTTTCTAGGCATTTTCCCAGCCAGTTACTTGACTTCTGAGATTCCTGTCCACCCCTGCCTAGATCCACCCAGCTAGTTCTTGGGCTCTGAGATTCAAATGGGCTTTCCGCGCCACACGGCTGCTAATCAATGTGAGCTTTAGTTCTGGTGCTGGGGTGGGGGCAGGGCCGCCTCCCAGGCTCGGCTCCCTCAAGGGGTTTATGCAGAGACTTTCAGTAACGGAGCGGGTGGGGGTGGGGCCGTCTCCCAGGCTCAGCTCCCTCAGGGGTTTATGCAGAGACATTCAGTAATGAAGATCCTGCCTGCTGCTGGGGGAGTCCTGGGCCGCCACCACAGCTGCTGCCTCCACCGCCGCCCCCACCTCTGCCCCTGCTGCTTCCTGCCCCCGTCTTTGCCGCTGCTGCTTCCTCCCGAGGGGACCCGAGCCATGGAGACACCCCGCTCCCCTCGGCCAGGCAGCCGTCTCTCTCACTGCCCTGTAGCTTCTGTGGGCAGAGGGACCTTCCCGGCCTCTGGAGCTTCTGTCCCTGAAGCCTGCTTGGATCAGCTTCTCTGGGGCTGCAGCCAGGGCAGCGCTGGGGTGTGGTCCACTTTCCGGGGCGTGACGGACCCTGTGGATGGCTCTCCAGGGCTCTCTGGAACGGAAATCTCTTCCACTCTGTTTCTGCACACTTTATAGTGATCCAGAACTTACGGGGATCTCTTTTTACATTAATCCTATGGGCTGTGGGTTCGGAGCTCGTAAACCTGCATCTTTCTACTCCTCCATCTTGACTCTGCCCCCTGTCTCTAATTTTCTAAACTCCTACTGCTGGCTTACAATTTCTTCTTCCAGAGAGATTACTTTTTTCAGTGGCCTTGCTCTAAATAATATGATTTTCTCAGCTGTCTAGGGATACCTGGTTTGAATGTTTTATGAAGCATTCCTGCTCATAGAAGTACTATGAATTCAGTGTTGTTTGCCCAAGTTTATCATACCTTCCATCAAGAGATTTATTTTTGATTATTAACACCTTTTGAATGTCCATGTCTTCCCTGAATTAAGTACTCTTACCTTTGTTTTTCTTTGGATATCTTAGTGATTTTGTGACACGATGACCTTTCTATATCTTTATTAGTTCAAAAAATATGTAGTCAAGATAGGCTCTTCTATAACCTTTCATATTACTGCAATAACCATGAGTTCTTAGCAAAGATTTTGATCAAGTCCTTTAATTTTTTCTTATAGAGTAAAAGGAGAGATATGGACAAGAAAATATCACAATTTGATAGATTCAGTAATGACACATCAAATAATAATTGTTAATGATTCAATGACAGTGTAGAAGAAAGCCTTTAGTTGATTATCTTAGGTATCTCTGTGCCATTTTATATTTTAGTAAATGATTTGAATAACAGTATATGTCATGTTCATCTAATTTTAATGTGACAAGAAGCTGGGTAGAATAGCTAGTAGATTTGATCACAAATTCAGTTTTTTGCCCAAGGACCTTCTATAGCAGAACTTCCTATTTCTGACTCTAACTCTGTATTCACTTCAACTTTTTTCCTAAGTTCTTAGGTTGGCTAATTCCTTCTAACTTCTCCCTTCTCTCCATAAAATTCTCCATTATACAGGAACCAGACTTATTTTGATTGTCTTTGTCCCTATCACCTTCTCCAATACTTCTGTGGCTATTCTAGGATTCAGACGCATGTCGTAAGCTTATTATCTTATGTTGGTCACTTTAGAGAAATCACACCTTCCCCTAACAAACATTTTTTCTCTATCACATTTCTGTCTATTGTGAGACATACCTCTATAGACTTACAGGGCATATCATCAACCACCATAAGGTTGGGTGTTAATGGATAACCTTGAATATTCTAATCACTTGACATCCTCAACAGACTTCTATCAACCTACTCACATATACATACACACAAACACTCACACATGGGTATGCACATAAAGAGACAGATTTAAGATGATGGGTTAATAGAACATATTTAAGCCTAGTATCCCCCACTCTCTTTTCTCTAAAAATCATCATCTTAAAATAATACACCAGACTGAATTCTGATTGCGAAAGTCAAGAAAAAGCTGAGGGAGTAATTTCCCTAGCCTATGTAGGCTTAGACAGACAAACAGAAAGGTCTACAGACAGTAAGGTAAGGTCTGGTTGGAACAGTGGCAATATGGAGCATTGCACCTTCCAGGAATTGAGAAAAAAATTCACCAGAGCAGCAGGGCAAGGAAGCACCAAGGCAGAAAAAGATCTCAGGAGATCCCTGAATCAATTCTGGGTACAGGAATTGTGCCATCTGGCAGATTATGACCCACATTCAAGTCACAGCTGTATATGTGGCAATGAACGCATTTCAAAACAAAGACTTTGGTATCATGATTAGAATGGAATTCTGTACCCTAGTTTGTAACCCTAAAGTAGAATAAGCAGGACAGGACTACCAGATCAAAGAAAACTCAAAATTTGGTCCCTGTGAATCTGTACAACATTCTGGCTTACTAACAAGAATGGAGTCCCCAGGAGTCTACCAAAACATATAAATAAGGATAATACATTCATCTCAAGACTAGGTTAGGAATTTACAGAGCTCATATGGTGAGGGCAGTGGATAGACCTCTCAGCAGTTCACATCACTTCAAGACTAATGGAAAAGAGAGAAAGGGAAAGGAAAAAAATAATTTATATAGCATTTATTATGTACTAGCCACTATGCTAAATAATTAATCCATTTTCAAAATTCTTTGAAAAAAGTTGGATTCCAAATTCTCTCCTTCCCTCAAGCCCCTCTCCCACCCATTGTGAAGACAAGCATTGTGATACCTATTATACATATTAGCCATGTTGAAAAAAAAGCAATGAAAATAATGTTAGAAAGTAAGCATCAGTTCATATAAATCTTCCCAGGTTTTTCTGAAACCATTCCATTCATCATTTCTTATAGCACTATAGTACTCCTATACAATGTTATACCCGAACTTAGTTGGCCATTCCCAAATTGATAGGCATCCCCTCAATTACCAATTCTTTCCTTCAATGAAAAGAACTGCTATAAATATTTTTTTTATGCATAGGTCCTTTTCATTTTTCCTCTTTGGGGTAGAGACCTAATACTGATATTGCTATATCTAAGGGTGTGTTGTTTTATAACCCATTGGATATAGCTCCTGAATAGTTGGTTCATTTCACATTTCCACCAAGAGTGCATTGGTATGATTTTTTTCTGCATGCCTTAGGCTGTTTTTCATTTTTTGAATTTCCTAGCTCATTAGCCAATATAATAGGTGTAGGTTAGTATGTCAGAGTTGTTTTAATCTTCATTTCTTTAAGCATTAGTGATATTCAACGTTTTTCATGTGACTACTGATAGCTTTGATTTTTCTTCAAAAATGTTCATATTCTTTGGCAATGTATCATTAAAGAAATGGCTCTTTTATAAATCTGGCTCAGTTCAATATGTTTGAGAAATGAAGTCTTTATTGGAGAAACTGTCTATAAAAATTTCCCAATTCCCTTAAGCACTTTTAAAAAAACAAATACTATCTCATTTGATCCATATAAGAACTCTAAAAGGTAGATAGTATCATCTCCACTTTACAATTGAAAAAACTGGGGCATATGTTAAATGAATTACCCATGGTCACACACCTAGTAAATATGTGAGGCCAGATTTAGCCTCTGATCTTGAGGCCAAATTTAACTCCAAGTCCAGGACTCTATCCCTTGTAACATAAGTTGTCTTTGAGAGTGCTGAAAGTTTGCAGATACCTTTGAATGAACTGTGAAAACATCTGAAGCATATAAAGGAATAGAAAACCAGTGCAAGCACTCAGCAATACCCCCAGAAGTACATCTAACACAACACGAACATGAAGTTTAAAATCCTAGAATAGACAGGAAAAGTGGCCTTCACTATAAAGAGCTATTATGCTGAAAGAAAAGATCAAGAAACACACACACACACACACACGCACACCCACAAGGACTACTTGAAAACATGTAGAAGCAATGTCTCAGAGAAAAATATAGGTTGGATATGAGTTCAACCAGAATTCCTATAAGATTTTAAAATGAGTTTAAAAAGGAAAGAAAATTGTAGGCCAATTCATTAATGCATATAGACGCAAAAATCCTAAATACTAGCAAAAGATTCCAACAACATATTACAAAGATTATGCATTTCAATCAAATGGGATTTATAATGTTTATAACAGAAGGGCAAGTATGGCATAAAATAATGAAAACTATTAATGTAATTGATTATGTCAGTAGTAAAAAATTTAAAAAATCATTTGATTATGTCAATTTACACAGGAAAAAATCTTTTGATAAAGTTCATTATTCATTTATATTTAAAAAACCTGAAATATATGTATAAATGGATTTTCCCCTATATTGATAAAGGTATTTATATAAAGTCATGCACAAGCATTATTTGTAATTTAAATAAGCTAGAAGATGTCCCAGTAAGATCAGATATGAAACAAGGATAACCACTGTCACCAATATTATACAATATTGGACTGGAAATTCTATCAATAGCAATGATAGAAGGAAAAGAAATAAAAGGAATCAGAATAGGGAATGTTGTAATAAAACTATCTCTTTTTCCAGACAAATTCATGGTATACATAGAAAAAGCCCAAAGACTCAACTAAAAAGCTAGTTGAAATATTTTTTACAACATAGAAGGATATGAAATGAATCCACATGAATCATCAGCATTTAATCTGGTTTTATTTGTATATATGTATGTATGTATATATAAACACATACATGCATGCACACACATACCCATAAACATATACACATATGAACATGCAAGCATAAACGTTTTTATACAAATAAAACCAGATTTAAATAAATGGAGAAATATTATTAATGAGTAGGCAGGCTCAATGGAATAAAAATGGTCATTTTTTTTTTAAATGGTATAAACGAAGCTTTTATTCCCAACTCCTCACTTCCTTTCCTGGGGAAAACCACCCTGTATTTAAATACAAGGAATCCAATAGTGGCAAGAAGCTGATAAAACAGGTGGTAACACTCTTGAGGGAGGGGAAGGGAGAGAGGGAGAAAGAGTTGAGAATTTCTTTGACCAAATACAGAGAGCTATCAACATGTCAGCTCCTGAGTCATGTGTTCATTTCCACCTATTATCTGAGAGGGAACAGGTGTGACACATACTGGAACCACTGGACCAAAAAATTCCCAGCAATGGGGGCTTCAATATTGTCCTACCCTTCTTGGGAAGCACCTCAGAATCTGTGCCCAAATGCTTTCCACTCACGGGGTCAGGGTCTCCTGGGTGTCTCTCCTCGGGCCACACTTCCACCTCCCTGCCAGTGCCCTGAGGCTCGGGGCCCTCACCTCTTGGGCTGAGGGGTATGTGGTGGGGTTCGGGGTAAAGGTTGTCCCAGACCAGGAGGAGCACCTGGGGGCTGATAGCCACCCTCATTGGGATCCAAGGGGTCCTTGCTGAGCAGAAGCCACACAGCTGGTACATGTCGGCATACAGTAAGTGGGTCCAGACCAGCCTCGGGCACTACAGGGACCCAGGCATCCTCTGTCTGCTGGAAATGCAGTTTGGTGAGCTGATGCAGGCCAGGCAGGCGGCGCTTCAGAATCTCCGCACACATCACAGCTTTGCCTGTTGCACGGCCTGCACCACTAAACACTATTCTCCGGGTAGATTCACTTTCCAGCCGGCCCAATGCAAAGCCCAGGAGGTTACGGATCTTGCTGCCATCACGGACCCGCATTTCCAAGGTATCTGGAGGCAGACCTGGCACTGGGGGGACCAGTGGTTTCTCTACAGAGCTCGCCTTCTGGTAATTCTCCATGGCTGGTCCAGGGACCTTCACTGGGCCTCCGCCTCCTCCCGCCACCGGGGACCGCTCACGCTGGGGAATCAAGATGGCCGAGGGACGGGCCGGGCGCGCGCATGGCGGCACGGCCAAAAATAGTCATTTTTACCTAAACTAATTAATATATTCAATGCATTCCCAATTAAATTACCAAAAATATTTTACTGAGTTAGAAAAATAAAAAAAAAAAAAATCATTTAGAAAAAAAAAATATCAACAGTATCAGACTTCCAGGTGCCAACATGGTGGAGTGATTGGTAATTGCTATCTCCCTTGCCTTGTTGACCTTGAAGAGCCCAGAAAATATTTCACCAGGAAAATTCCTGTAACAATGGGAGCAGCAGAAGGGGTGAACAGTCTCTTAGCATGTGAGGACAGGAAAATCACTAAGGATGGTCTGTCTTACTGTGGCTGAAGGGTACCACTGCAGGACTGGAGTTGTCCCAGGCAGCCACATCTCAGCAAACCAGGAGAAGATACGGAGCCCTGGGGAGATGAAACCTTCAACTGCCAGCCCCAGGACCCCAGGAGTGCCTCAGCAACCCAGGGGAATTGGGAAGATACCAGGGCAGATGGGATCACCAATCGCCAAGCTTGCCTATGCTCTAGCTCAGCAAAGGAGAACTCCTACGTCCCCTCACCCCCAAACACTTAACACAGCTATTTCCAGGATAACTCCAGGGAAAACCAAAAACATTTCACCCAGCTTCTGCTTTCCAACACCAACCAGCTCAACACCAGGTAAGCAAGAGCATTTTAGTTTCTAGCTGCAAGAACCAGAGGCAACAACACACAAAGTCTCAAGTTTTAGCCACAAGAACTGTGATACAGAGCCTGATGTGTCCTAGATGCAAAGATCTAGTTAAAAAAAAAACAAAAAACAGGAAATGGGTGATCATTATGAGTGCGAAGGAAAGCAGAAAAGAAAGGAACATAGACTCTTTCAGTGGGGACAAGGACCAAAACAGGAATACCAAAGAGTTCAACATTGAGACTGTACTCCCATCTGAAACTTCGGAATGGAATATCAACTGATCTGAAACAAAGAATATTCTTGGAAAAGCTCAGGAAGGATTTTATAAGCCAAGTTAGAGAAATAGAAGAAAAACTGGCCAATTACTTTAAAGATATGAAAAAAAATCACAGAAAAATTTAAAAAGAAAATTGGATAAATGGAAAAGGAAGCATAAAACCTAACTGAAAAAAATAACTCCTTAAAATGAACAATGAGACAGATGGAAAAGGAGATGAAAAAGTTTCCTGAAGAAGACAATTTGATAGAAATTAGAATCTTGCAAGTAGAAGCTAATGAAACTATGAGATACTAAGAATCAGTCAAACAGAATCTGAAGAATGAAAACACAGAAGAAAGTGTGAAATATCTAATTAGAAAAACAAATGACTTGGACAATAAATTCAGGACAGAAAATCTAAGAATTAATGCCCTATTAAAAAACAATGATAAAAAAAAAAAGCATGAGCAATATCTTCCGGAAAAAAAACAAAACAAAAAAAAAAAAAAACACATCAAGGAAAATTGCCCAGAAATCCTAGATCCATGGAGCAAAATAGTCATGAAAGGGATCCCAAACTACAAACATCAAGGAATATCGTTGCCAAATTCGAGAACTATCAAGGGAAGGAGAAATACTGCAGGAAGCAAGAAAGAAATATTTCAAATATGGAGGAGTTGTAGTCAGGATCACACAGGACCTTGCAGCATCTACATTAAAAGATCAGACGGATTGGAATTTGACATTCTGTAAGGCTAAGGAACTGGGATGACAATCAAGGATCATTTACTCAGTAAAGTTGAGTTTAATATTTCAGGCAAGGAGATGGACATTCAATGAAATAAAGGATTTCCAGAACTTCCTGATGAAAAGGCAACAGAAAATTTGATCTTCAAATGCAGATCTCAAAGGAGGTATAAAAGGGTAAACAGGGGAAAAAACACTAGTTATTCAATATGGGCAAACTGTTTACATCACCATAAGGGAAGATAATACTTGTTAATTTGGACAATTGCATATTTATTATGACATATAAAAGGGAGATAAATAGATAGAGGGAGCAGTATAAAGTAAATAATACCATGATAAAAATGTGATTTAAGAATGGGAAGGGATTGTAATGGGAGATGTGAAAAGGAGGAGTAAGATAAAGGTAAATGACATCACAGGAAGAAGCAAAAAAGATATATTACCATAGTGGGAAAGAGGGGGGAGATGAGTGTTGTTTGAGAGTTACTCTTATCTCAATGGGTCCAAGGAGGGAACAACAAACTCAGTTTAGTGTAGAAATACAACTAGCTCTATAGGCAACAGGAGGAGAAGGCAGAGGGGAGGCTAAAAGAGAGGGAAGAAGAAGTAACGGCAAAGGGGATTAAAAGGGGGGGTGACTGAAAGAAGGGAAGGAAGACTGAGGGAGCTGGTGGTCAAAAATTAAAACTTTTGAGATCAGAGGAGCCAAGATGGTGGAGTAGAAAGACTCACTGTATGCTAGCTCCGAATCCACAGCTCATAAATTTCCTGTAAGAAGAACTTTCCACACATTCTGGATCACTGCAAGGTGTACAGAAACACAGTGGAAGAGATTTTCATTCCAGAGAGCCCTGGAGAGCAGGCCCCAGGGATCCGTTGTGCACCGGAAAGCTGAGCACACCCCTGTGCTGCCCTGGCCGCAGCCCCAGAGGAGCAGATCTGAGCAGGCTTCAGGGACAGAACCTCTGGCAGCTGGGAAGGTCCCTCCACCCACAGATGCTACAGGTCAGTGAGAGAGACTTCTGGGCTGGCTGAGAGGGGAGTGGGGTGTCTCCGTGGCTCGGGCCCCCTCGGGAGGCAGCGGCAGAGGCAGAGGCAGCAGTGGTGGCCCAGGACTCCCAGAGGAGCAGGCAGAAGTTCAGGTCTCTGCATAAACCCCCTGAGGGAACTGAGCCTGGGAGACAGCCCTGCCCTCACCCGCCACATTACTGAAGATCTCTGCATAAAGCCCCTGAGGGAACTGAGCCTGGGAGGCGGCCCTGTCCCCACCAGAGCACCAGAACTTAAGCTCACATTGAATAGCAGCCGCTCCTGCCGCAGATAGCCCTGACGCTGAGAAGCAGCATTTGAATCTCAGACCCCAAGCACTAGCTGGGTGGATCTAGGATGGGGTGGAGAGGAATCTCAGAAGTCAGGTAACTGGCTGGGAAAATGCACAGAAAAAGGAAGCAGAATAAGACCATAGAGAGCTACTTTATTGGGGAAGAGATGTTCCATCCTTCCTTCATTTCTGATGATGAAGTACAACGCCTGCCATCGGAGAAAGACATGGAGGTCAGGGCCTCTCTATCCCAGACATCCCAGGTGGATGTCTGGTGGGCTCAGGCCATGGAAGAACTCAAAAAGGATTTTGAAAATCAAGTTAGACAGGGGAGAAAAACTGGGAAGAGAAATGAGAGAGATCCAAGAAAAGCATGAAAAATGGGTCAATACCTTGGTAAAGGAGACCCAAAAAAATGCTGAAGAAAATAACACCTTGAAAAATAGGATCACTCAATTGGCAAAAGAGGTTCAAAAAGCCAGTGAGGAGAAGAGAACTTTTAAAAGCAAAATTAGCCAAATGGAAAAAGAGGTTCAAAAGCTCATTGAAGAAAATTGTTCTTTCACTATTGGAATGGAACAGATGGAGGCTAATGACTTTCTGAGAAACCAAGAAATCATAAAACAAAACCAAAAGAATGAAAAAATAGAAGAGAATGTGAAATATCTCATTGGAAAAACAACTGACCTGGAAAATAGATCCAGGAGAGACAATTTAAAAATTATGGGACTACCTGAAAGCCATGATCAAAAAAAGAGCCTAGACATTGCCTTTCTTGATATTATCAAGGAAAACTGCCCTGAGATTCTAGAACTAGAGGGCAAAGTAAGTATTGAAGGAATCCACCGATCACCACCTGAAAGAGATCCAAAGAGAGAAACTCCTAGGAACATTGTGGCCAAATTCCAGAATTCCCAGGTCAAGGAGAAAGTATTGCAACTTTCAAGCACTCTTGATGAAAAGACCAGAGGTGAAAAGAAAATTTGACTTTCAAACACAAGAATGAGAAGAAACATGAAATAGTAAACAGCGAAGGGAAGTCATAAGGGACTTCCCAAAGGTGAACTGTTTACATTCCTACATGGAAAGACAATATTTGTAACTCTTAAAACGTTTCAGTATCTGGGTAGTTGGTGGGACCACACACAGATGTACACACACACACATGCACACACATGTACATGCATGCATGCACACACACATACAAGCATGCACATAGAGAGACAGAGAGCACAGAGTGAATTGAATAGGATGGAACCATATCTTAAAAGAAATTAAGGTAAATGGTGAGAGAGAAATGTAGAGGGAGGAGAGAGGGTGAAATGGAATGGGGTTAATTATATCTCATTCAAGAGGCAAGCAGGAGACTTTTTAGTGGAGGGAAAAAGAGGAGAGCTGAGAAAAAGACATGAAGTTTACCCTCATCACATTCGACTAAAGGAAGGAGTAAAATGCACACTCATTTTGGTATGAAAACCTATCTTACAGTACAGAAAAATGGGGAAGAAAGAGATAAGCAGGGAGGGAGGGATGATGGAAGGGAGGGCAATGGAAGTAGGGAGCAATTTGAGGTCAACACTCTTGGGGAGGGACAGGATCAAAAGACAGAATAGAAGCAATGGGGGGCAGAATAGGATGGAGGGAAATACAGTTAGTTTTATACAACATGACTTTTATCGAAGTCATCTGCAAAACTACACAGATAGGGCCTATATTGAATTGCTTGCCTTCCCAAAGGGAATGGGTGGGGAGGGAGGAATGGGGAGAATTTGGAACTCAAAGTTTTAGGAACCACTGTTGAGTATTGTTGTTGCTACTAGGCAATAAGAAATACAGTTACTGGGGAGTAGAAAGTCATCTGGCCCTACAGGACAAAAGAGAAGATAGGGACAAGAGAAGGGAGGGATGATAGAAGAGAGGGCAGATTGGTGATAGGGAAAATTAGAATGCTAGGTGTATTGGGATGGGGGGAGGGGATAATGAGGAGAAAATTTGGAACCCAAAATTTTGTGAAAATGAATATAAAAAGTTAAATAAATAAATAAATGAATGAATGAATAAATAAAAAAAATAAAACTTTTGTGGAAGGTAAGGGAGGAAAGCATAAATAGAGGGAAAAGTAATGGAGGAAAAGACACAGATAGTAATCATTACTGTGAATGTGAATGGGATGAACTTTCCCATAAAATGGAGATGTATAGCAGAATGCATTAAAAAACATAATTTGACAGTATGTTATTTGAAGAAACACTTTTGAAATGGGCATATAGAAACAGGATAAAGGTAAAAGGTTGGAGCAGAATATATTGGGCTTTAGCTGATGTAAAAAAAAGGAAGAAGAAGAAGAGATAGGAATCCTAATCTAAGACAAAGCAAAAGCAGAAATATATCTAATCAAAAGACATATGGAAGGAAACTACATCCTGTTAAAATGTACCATAGACAATGATGAAATTTCATTACTTAACATATATGCTCCAAAAAGTATAACATCCAAATTTTAGAGGAGAAGTTGAGGGAGTTACAGGAAGAAATAGATAGTAAGACTGTACTAGTGGGGGACCTTAGCCTCACCATCTCTGCACTTGATAAATCTGATCTCAAAGTAAAGGAGAAAGATGGTAAGGAGGTGAATAAAACCCTGGATAGGATAGATATGACAGACCTCTGGAAAAAATTGAATGGGGATAGAAAGGAATATAAATTTTTCTCAGCAGTATATGGTACATATACAAAAACTGACCATGTACTAGGGCATAAAAACTTCACAATCCAGTGCAGAGAGGCAGAGACAGGCAATGCATCCTTCTCAGATCATAATGCAATTATAATTATATGTTATCAAAATGAGGAAATATACACCAAAATTAATTGAAAGCTAAACAATCTAATCCTAAAGACTGAGTGCGTTAAACAACAAATTATAGAAACAATCAACAACTTCATTCAAAAGAATGATAATAATGAGACAACATACCAAATGTTATGGGATACTGCAAAAACAGTTCTTAGGGGAAGCTTTATATCTTTGAATGCTTACATGAATAAAAAAGGGAGAGAGGTGATCAATGAATTAGACATGCAACTGAAAAAGTTACAGAAAGAACAAACTGAAAATTACCAAATAAATGCCAAATTAGAAATACTGAAATGCAAAGGAGAGATTAATAAAACCGAAATTAAGAAAACCATTGAAATAAAAAATAAAGCTAAGTTGGTTTTATGAAAAAAAAAACAGTAAAATTGATAAACCTTTGGTCAATTTTATTTAAAAAAAGAAGGAAGAAAATCAAATTGCCAATATCAAAAATGAAAAGGGTGAGCTAACTTTCAATGAGGAGGAAATTAAAACAATAATTACCAATTCCTTTGTCAAACTGTATGCCTGAAAATTCGACAATCTAAATGAGATGGATGATTATTGTAAAAAATATATGTTGCCCAGGTTAACAGAAGAGGATGATGAATACTTAAATAACCCCCTCTCAGAAAAAAGAAATTGAACAAGCCATGAATCTACTCCCTAAGAAAAATCCTCCAGGGTCAAATAGATTTACTATTGAATTCTTTCAAACATTTAAAGAAGTTAATTCCAATATTATATAGACTATTTGGGAAAATTGCCAAAGAAGGAGTCCCACCAAATTCTTTTTGATACAAATATGCTACTGATACCTAAACAAAGAATGCACAAAATAGAGAAAGGAAATTATAGACCAATTTCTCTAATGAATATAGGTATAAAATTTTTAAATAATGTTTTACCAAAAAGAATACAACAGCCTATGAGGAGAATAATACATTATGATCAAATATGATTTAAACAAGGAATGTAGGAATGGTTCAATATTAAGAAAACTACTAGACCATTTTCTTTTGTATTATTCTTTGTTTTGTTTTGTGGTTTCTCCCCTTCAGTTTAATTCTTCTATGCAACATGTATTTAATAGGAATGAGTTGAACCTATATAAATGTGTGTGCCATCTCAAGGAGGGAGTGGGGAGGGAAAGAGGAATGAAGGGGAAAGAGGGGGGAAAATCTAAGATATATGGAAATAATTGTTGAATAGTAAAAACAGAATGATTTAATTACAAAAAAAAATCAAAGAAAGTAATGAAAAATGCAAATTAAAAATGTCTATCAGCACCAGATCACAACTGTATTTTAAGGTGGGAATTATCAAAACTGGTTATGGTTAACGAATAGGAAGACAGAACAACGAAAGAGAGTAGACATACAATTACAGCAGCAAATAAATACAGCATTCTATAATAAATTCATCTGATGCATTTGCCTCTGGAGATTTTTTCCTAGGGAACTCACTAATGACTTGTTCAATTTATTTCCTGTAATGGAGTTATTTAAGTATTTACTTCTATTAATCTGGACAATTTAAATTTTTGTAAATATTCATCCTTTTCACTAAGGTAGTTAAATTTATTGGTATACAGTTCGGCAAAATTGTTACTACTTATTTTTTTTTTAATTTCTTTCTCATTGGCAGTAAATTCACTCTTTTCATTTCTCTTTCCTGTTTACCTTTTCATGATTCTCTTGATTCTTGTGGTTGAAAGTCAAATTTTCTATTCAGTTCCGTTCCTTTCATCATGAATTCTTGAAAGTCCTCTATATCATTGAATTACCATTTATTCCCTTGAAGTATTGTACACAATTTTGATGGGCAGATGGTTTTATTCCCAGTTCCTTTGACTTCTGTAATATCCTATTTCAAGCCCGCTGATCCCTTAATATAGAAGCTGCCAGATCCTGTGATATCCTGATTGTATTTCCACAATACTAAAATTGTTTCTTTTCTGCTGCTTACAGTATTTTCTCCTTGACCCCGGAACTCTGAAATTTGGCCACAATATCTCTAGAAGTTTCCTTTTTTGGGTCCCTTTTAGGAGGGGATTGGTGGATTCTTTCAATATTTATGTTGCCTTCTGGCTCTAGAATATCAGGGCAGTTTTCCTTGATAATTTCATGAAAGATAATGTCTAATTCTTTTTTGACCATGACTTTCAAGTGGTCCCATAATTTTAAAATTATCTCTTCTGGATGTATATTCCAGGTCAGTTGTTTTTCCAATGAGATGTTTCACATCATCGTCTATTTTTTTCAATCTTTTCGTTTTGTTTTGTAACTTCTTGGTTTATCTCATAGTCATTAACTTCCTTGAACTCCACTCTCTCTTTTAAAGAGCTATTTTGTTCAGTGAGCTTTTGAACTTTCTTTTCCATTTGTCTAATTCTGTTTTTTAAAGCCTCTTTCTCCTCATTGGCTTTTTGAACCTCTTTTTCCAATTGAATTAGCCTATTTTTAAAGGTGTTATTTTCCTCAGCATTTTTTGGTTCTCCTCTAGCAAGCTGCTTACTCACTTTTCAAGCTCTTCTACAGACTGAACCCATTTCATATTTATTTTGGAGGTACTGGAGGCAGAAGTCTTGACTTCCTCTGACAGTATGCCTTGTTTTTCCTCATTGGAAAGGATGGATGGAGACACCCCTTCACCAAGAAAGTGACCTTCTATGGTCTTATTTTTTTTTTTCCTTTTTTGGATATTTTCCCAGTCAGCTACTTGACTTCTGAATCCTTTGTCAAGAGGAGGGTCCTAGTGTTCTTCTTCTCCCCAGTAACATGCTCAAGGCTGAGATTCAGGTCAGCCTCTCAATTCCTCCAGGGGCTTTGGGTGGGGGTGGGGCCATCACTGAGGGCTGAGGTTCAGATCAGCAGCTCAATTCCCCCAGAAGTTTTAAACTGAGCTGCCTGGACAATGGACCCAGGCTGCTTCTGTGCCACTATAGCTGCCCACTGCCTGTTGTTGCTGCCTCTGCCTCTGCCTGGGGCCAGAGCTGGGGGTGGGACCCCACGCCCCTCTTGCCCAGCTGGAAAAACCCTCCCACAGTGACCTTTGGAGTTTCTTTGTCGCTTGTGGGTTTAGATATCTGGGACACTCCCTGCTCGAAATTCTTTCCCAGAGGTATGTTCAGGTCCTGTTCCTTCCAGTGCCACATGACCGGGGCTGAGCTCTGCTCAGCATCCTGTAAGATAGACATTTCCTGTCAGCTTTCCAGGTTACCATTGGCTGGAAACCTCTTTCACTCTGTTGTTCTGTGGCTCCTGTTTCTCTAGAATTTGTTGAGCGTAATTTTTTACAGTTGTGGGGGACATGCTAGAGTATACGCATCTTTCTACTCCACCATCTTGGCTCCACCCTCTTCCCTCAGTTTTTTTCAGAAAATAACTCTTTAAACACAAAACTAATGGAAAAGGAAATTCAAAAATTCCCAAAGGAAAGAAAACTCCTCAAAAACAGCATTGAACTGGGCAGAGACAAGATCGCAGATTAGAAAGACAGACATGTACAAGCTCCCCCAAGTAACCCATAAAATACCTGTAAAAAGTGACTTTAAACAAATTATAGAACAAGAGAAGCCACAAAACGAGAGAGTAAAAGAGATCTCCAGCACAAGAGTGCTTGGAAGGATGACAGGAAGTATCTATTGCACCAGGAGCACAGTGGAGCTCAGCCAGCATGAGTTGAGGATTCAGCAGGGATAGTAGTTGGAAAAGACTTCAGTGAGACACGGGCAGCAGTAGTTCCTACATGGCTCAACCCACAAACACCAAAGAGAGCTTCAAAAGTCAGTGAGAAAGGCTTTACATCTGGATGACAAGGGAACATGGCCTGGCCCAGTCAACAGCAGCCACTGCAATTACCGTGTCCATTTTTGGAGCCCTCTGCCTAAATGTCTAGAGAAAATTGTGCAGCTGATCTGAATCTCAACCCTGAGCCAGGTCTTAGAGTAAAGAGGAGCATTGGCAGTGGAGTGGGACGCAGTCGTGAAGAGGGAATTCTACTCACAGATTCTGGGTAGAAAAGTTTTTGATAGCTCGCAAACCAGTGTGCAGGCCAGGAAAGAGTAAACTCCTCTCCCTTGATTGTGCAAACATGGAGGAAGTGAAAACTTATATGTCTCTAGAGTGTACCCTCCTCTTGACAAAGGACTCAAAAATCAATTAATGGTTGGGGAAATACCCAAAAAAAGGAAAAAATAATAAGACTATGAAAGGTTACTTTCTTGATGAATAGGTACTTTCTCCAATTCTTTCAGATGAGGAAGAACAAAGCATAGCATCAGAGGAAGTCAAGGCTTCTCTATCCATACCTCCAAAATAAATATCCAATGATGTTAGGCCATGGAAGAGCTCAAAAAGGATTTTGAAAATCAAGTAAGAAAGATGGAGAAAAAGTTAGGAAGAGAAATTAGAGCAATTGAAGAAAATCATGAAAAGTGGATCAACAGATTTCTAAAGGAGATCCAAAATACTCTGAAGAAAATAACCCCTTTAAAAATAAGCTAACTCAGTTGCCAAAAGAGGCCCAAAATGTCAATGAGGAGAAAAATTCTTTAAATAGCAGAATTAGCTAAATTGAAAAGAAGTTTCAAAAATTCACTAAAGAAAATAGTTCTTTAAAAACTAGAATGGAGCAGATGGAAAGTAATGACTTTATGTAAAACCAAGAAATTACAAAACTAAACCAAAAGAATAAACAAAATAAAATGCAATGTGAAATATCTCATTGGAATAACAACTGACTTGGAAAATAGATCCAGGAGAGACCATTTAAAAATCATTGGATGACCTGAAAGCCATGATCAAAAATAGAGCCTAGGCATCACCTTTCATGAAATTATCAAAGAAACTTCCCTGATATTCTAGAACTAGTGGATAAAATAAATATTGAAAGAAGCCACCAATCATCTCCTGAAAGAGATCCTGAAAGATAAACTGTTAGGAATATTGTAGCCAAATTCCAGTTTTCCCGAGTCAAGGAGAAAATATTACAAACAGCTAGAAAGAAACAAAGTATTGTGGAAATACATCAGGATAACAAAAGATCTAGCAGCTTCTACATTAAGGGATTGAAGGGCATGGAATATGATATTCCAGAAGTCAAAGGAACTAGGACTAAAACCAAGAATCACCTACCCAGCAAAACTGAGTATAATACTTAAGGGTAAAAGACTGTCATTCATTGAAATAGAGGACTTCCGAACATTCTTGATGAAAATATCAGAACTGAATAGAAAATTTGATCTTCAAACACAAGATACAAGAGAATCATGAAAAGGTAAACAGGAAAGAGAAATCCTAAGGGATTTCTAAAGTTGAATTGTTTACATTCCTACATGGAAAGATAATATTTGTAACTCATGAGGCGTTTCTCAGCATTTGGGTAGGTGGAAGCATTATGCACACATCCACAGACACACACACACATATGTATAGAAGCAATGGCATATTCAGTGAGTGGGTAATGTGAATGCAAGCTGTTATGGGCTCAAATTTTGTGGAAATGAATTTTGAAACCTAAAAATACATAAACATTACAAACACAGAATTGGCCACATGTAAAAAGAGGTAAAACAACTCACTGATGAAAATAATTTCTTGAAAAATAAAACTTGGCAAGTGGAATCTGATCATTGCAGGAGACATCAAAAAGCAATAAAATAGTCAAAATAATGAAAAAAACTGGAAGAAAATGTGAACTATCTCATTGCAAAAACAATGGACCTGAAAAAGAGATTCAGAAGACCTAATTTTAGAATTATTAATAATACCTCAAAGCAGTGATCAAAAAAAAAAAAGAACCCAGCAATTCTATATTGAGAAACTATCAAGGAAAACACTATATCTCAGATCCAGCAGGGAAAATAGAAACTGGAAAAATGTAGTCATGACTTACTGAACTAAATCCCCAAATAAAAACTCCCAGTAATGTTATAGTCAATTCTCAGAGCAAAGAGAAAATGCTATATTTATCCAGAAAGAAACAATTCAATTACTGTGGCTGATAGATTCATAGGAGAATTAATAATTTGCACCTTTAAGCAGTGGGAGATTTGTTATACTGTAATTTGGAAGGTAAAAGAACTAGGATTATAATCGAGAACAACCTATCTAGAAAAGTTGAGCATAATCCTTCAGGGGAAATAAATGAACATTTAATGAAATACAAGATTTTCAAGCATTCCTGATAAAAAGACCAGAGCTGAATAGAAAATTTACATTCAGACTCCAGTCTCAAGAATATAAAGGTAAGCATGAAAGACTCAAAGATAATAAAGTGCTTATATTCCGATACAGACAGATGATACATGTGTCTGCTAAGATGGAAAGTTATACAATATATATCTCATTAAGAAGATAAGCATTGCAATAGCCATTATATATGTGAAATCATGAAAAACATATTTCTGTATTAGTCATACTGGGAAATAAAGCAAGAAGAATAACGTTAAAATTATGCTTCATTTTGCTCTTAGTGTTCATTGATTCTTTCTTTTTTTAATCATAAGATCTTTGGAATTTTCAAAGATCATAGAATCTAACTCTTTCACAATTTGTCATCATTACAATATTACTTTACTATGCACAGTGATCTCCTGATTCTACTAACTTAACTCTGTGTCATTTCATACACAGGGAGATGATCTTGTCCTTGATCTTGCCATAAAACAGATTTTCTACTTCTATGATTAAAAATTTGGAAATTCACCATGGTTTACATTATATTCTCTTACTGTTCCTTAAAACACTTAAGCCTCTTTTTTTAATTTTCATTTTAACCTACATTCCCTCCATCCTCTATGTTTCGTTTCCTACACACCCTTACAGTGGTTACAACATTCTTCCTTACCTATCTAGATTCATTGGGAAACTACTTTAACATGATACTGTGCTCTTATCTAGAATTTCTTCTAGAGAAGTTCTCTTCTCCAATTGCCAATTATACTTTTTCAAACCACAATCCGGTATTACTCCTATCATCTATTTCCTTTACATCTATTCACTTGTGACCGAAGAGAACTAGAGAAAATAATGAAAATCAAACTGGTTGAATCTAGTACAAAGTTACGGTACATAACTGAGGGTATTCTTGCTTTACTTTTGTATTTATTGAGAAAGTTTCTGAAGTTTTCCTATTGTATTCTCTATTATCTTTCTGCATTTAAGGGTCTTCACACCCTGCCCCCCCCCACATTTTCGATCATCTTATACTTCACTTTATTTCATTCCATCTTCAATCCATTTTCATGAGCCTATTTGGCCTTCTTCATTCATGATATGCTCTCTCTTGATTCTGGGCTTTTAAAATGACTGTCTCCCACACCTGGAATGCTATTATTCCTCACCTACACCATCCCTATGGCTTAAATCAATACTTGACTCAGATCTCACATACTGAAGCCTTTTTCTTGGTGTTCCCTGCTTTAAGTGTTTTCCTTCATCAGTTTCCTTTCATATACTCAGCATATATATTGCATGCACATAATTATTTAGGTTTTATTTCCCACATAAGACTGTGAGTTCCTTGAGGGTTAGCACTGCGTTTTTGCCTTTCTTCAGATCCCTAGAACTTAAGCTTAATGCCTGGCATAATACATGGTTAGTAAAGTCTTGTTGACTTTAACTAAAATAACTTTGACAACTTAGAGAATGAGTCTGAATCTAACAAGATAAAAATAAGTATGGTTAAGTATAATTCCTTAAGCTACTGTCAGTATAAAACTATGACTTTCCAAGTAGAAAGCAGAGAGACATAGTTAGACAGAAGTTATTTTGAAAAAGATCTGGTGGTTTTAGTGGCCTGTAAGCTCTACAGGAATCAGCAATATGAGGTGGAGGACCCTCCCCCCCCAAAAAAAAAACCAGCATAACTTATTTGCACTTAATTAAGAGAGGCAAAACTTTCAGGAATAAAGAGGTGATAGTCCTACTACATTCTACCACAACTGCAACTCATTGGGAGAATTGTATTCAGATATGGTCATCCTAATATAACAAGAACTTTGATAAGTCAGTTTTCAGAAAAGGACCAACAAATGGTGAAGAGCCATGAGTCCATGTCACATTAAGGTCATTTCAAGAAATTTGGCACATTTAGTATGGAGACTTACAGGGGTCATGATAACTTTTGCCAAATATTTGGATGGCAGTCGTATAGATGATGAATTAGACTTATTCCATCTGGACCCAGTTGTGGGAGAGGGAGATTACTGAATGGAGAATGTGCCTTTCCTGATCTCCCTCACCAATTCATACTAATAGGTTATGTTTTCAGCAGCTACCCCAGGTTTAAGGCTTTCTGTAGTTTTACATACCATAAATGGTAACTCACAAGCTTCCATCACTAATTTTCATCTTAAGAGTTAAACATTTGATATACACTTTGTATAAAGTAAAAGCATTTATTAAAAGGAAATAGCATTAATTAGTAGCCATAAAATAATTCCTTCAAAAATCAAAGATATATTTTCACACAAATGCATGTATAGTCTCTACAGTAAGAATGGGCACAGAAATAGAGCATGCAAGTAGAGAGCACACATGGAGAAGCAAGTAACACATCTGGCACTTCAGGGACCTGAAAACTTCTCTTGGTATCCTCATACTGCTATTTCTTGGAGCATTATTCCTACTGGGCATGTTGCTCAGTTTATTTCTCCTGGCATGTTTTCTGATGAGCATAATGTCTCTTACTGGTTGAGTTACCCTGTTTATAGATATTATTGCTCATTATGAGAGAAGTCCTTCCCCCTCACTTCTGCCAAGAAAAACAAAATTGAAGAGGTAGAGGGAAAAATGTGAAGAGTCAGATCTTTCTTACGTAAATGACTCTCTTCTCAACTGCCAGGAATGATATCCTCAATGGACTCTAAACTATGACATGAATTCAAATCCCATCTAGGCACTTATTAGCTTTATGGCCTTGGGTAAGTCATTTAACCTTTATTTGTCTCAATTTCCTCAACCGTAAAATGGGGATTATAACGACTGCCTCCCAAATTTACTATGAAGATCAATGAGATACTGTTTGTAAAGCACTTTGCATAATGCCTATCACATAATAGCTGCTGCTAAATAAATGTTAGCCCTTGTTATTACTATTAATGCTATTATTATGCAGCTTGTTATTTAAAGACCACTAGGTATGCAGATGATATTTTGTTTAGCTGTCCAAAATTTCCATCAAGTTGGTTTAGATACTTCTTTATATCTCTTAAAAGACCAAGGAAATATAAATACTTTTATAACATGAATGGGTCATTTGCACTTTTTCACACTTTATAGTCTGTAAATAGGTAACTCAAAGTGTGAGCCATTAAGGGTTACATAGACAGTATCTAGGTGTTCTAGTATCTAGGTGTCTAGTATCTAGATGCTTCACTGATCTTGGAATCAGGAAGATTCATCTTCATGAATTCAATTACAGTCTCATACATTTACTATCTGTGTTACCCTGAGCAAGTCACTTAGCCCAGGTTGGCTCAGCTCCTCATTTGTAAAATGAGCTAGACAAGAAAATGGCAAAGTATTCCAGCATCTTTTCCAAGAAAACCCCAAATGGGGTCACAGTCATATACAATGAAATGACTTATTCACAACAATATCAATACAACCACACAAAGTTTGAAAGGGCAAAATTTTAACATCTTATTTTCTCTTACCTGGTCCATTTAACTCACCAATATTTTCCTGATAAAACCCATCATTCAGAACCTCAGTTATAATTACAAGGAAGCAAAAATAGGCTTGATCTCAGGAAAAATTTGTGATAATTAGAGAAGTCCTAAATAGGAAAAAGCTGCCTTGATCAATGGTGGATTTTTCCTTCCCATAGCTCTTAAAGGAGAAGTTGGATGATCATTTGACATATACATTATGTTCAAGATTCATTTTGCCTTTGTGGTGAACTAGAAAGCTGCTCAGATCACATGCAACTCTTAAATTTTGCTATACTCTGAGTTGGGCCTTAATGAAATGCAGGAATCTCAAGGAGAAAAGCTGGAGGAGGGAATGGAATAGAAAGAAGTCAAGTATGTATGTGTATGTATATGTAGAAATAGATATATATCAATCCCATTTCCCTTCCTTTAGTTGTCAATGATGAATACTATACTTCAATATAAGCAACTACCACCAATAAACTTTTACTAAAGAATATTTACACCAAGGATAAAAGAATATTACAAAAACATTTCAATTTCTATATCTATTTCTATCTCTACGTCCATGTTCATATCCATATATCTATATCATCTATAACATATTCTTCTATTTCTCTATGTCTATTTCTATCTCTATTTCTGTATCTGTGCTTTGCCAATAACCATATACTCCTCTATTCCTATTCATCACTGTGTCTGAATCCATACTTACATACCTCCATCAATCCTCTCTCTATATCTATCCATCTATCTATCTATCTATCTATCTATCTATCTATCTATCTATCTATCTATCTATCTATCCATTTATTTTTAATTGAGTGCATGTATGTATGCATGTAAGCATGTGGTGCATAACTAATTAAATACATTAAAAAAAGAATATAGTGAAATGAACCCTGGATTTGGAGTTACAAGACCAGTTTACATATCAACTCACTATCTACTGACCATGTAACTTTTGGCAAGTCACTTCCCTTAATCAAACCTCAGTTTACTCATTGATAACATACAAATACTTGTATTATCTACTTCAGAATTGTTACAAGGATTAAATAACATAGTTAATTTTGATAAATATATAAACTTTTCAATATGCTACTTCTTGCCTGATATAGCACTCTATCCATCAATGACTTCTTGATATATGTGATTCTTCTCTATTTTGAATTTTTGAACTGGTCTGTGATTTTACCAATTTGTGGAACTTCAGTGGAAGAACTTCTCTTCACTGAAGTAAATGTGGAACTATTCTGCACTTACAGTGTTAGAAAGTTGTGTGGGACACTAAGAGATTAACTGATTTATCCAGTACCACACAGCCAGTATATATCAAAAGGGAAATAATCTTTCTTCACCAAATCATGTTTTTCTTTTAGCTATATCCTTTCATAAATCTTTCAATAAACACATATACAAATTGCTGAAGACATTCCATTGATTTTTTTTTACTGTTTCATGGATTTCACTTCAATATTTTGTCTATTCATCTGCTATTCCTAGTTCTTGCTCCCTTACTGGCCCACCTCTTTTTACATTGAGATATTTCCTGGAAGATGCTGCAGAATCACATAATTTTGGAGTAGGCAGGGACCCCAGTGACCATCTAGTCCAATCAACACTTGAGTAAGAATTTCTTCTACAATTTATCTGATAAGTGGCCATCATATTCTGCTCAAAACTATGTTGTGAAAGGGAACCCACTACCTCCCAAGAAATACCATTACATTTTGGAGAGTACTGATTAAAAAGAAGTCCTGACATTGATGGCATTTCTTTTTTATCATTAATTTTATTTATTTTCAGAGTTCTATAATCACTACCATATAACTTAGAATTTCCCCCCTCTATTTCCCTTCCCTTCCTGAGATGGCAAACAATTTTATATAGGTTCTAATATACATTCCTATTAAATACATTTTCACTATAGTCATGCGGTGTAGAAGAATTAAAATGAATGGGAAAAATCATATAATAAACCAAAATGTAATACAAAAGAAAATGGTCTGTTAGGTTCTATGATTGAATTTCATAGTTCTTTCTCTGGATGTAGAAGGCATGTTGCCTTAAAAGACCATTGGAGGTGTTTTTAAGTCCTTGCATAGCATTGAAGTTCCAGGTATACCAAAAAAATCTCTCACACACTGTGGTGGTTGCTGTGTACGAAGTTCTCCTGGTTGGGGAATGACTTGTATTTTTGTGCAGTTGACTCTCTTCTCTATATATTTTAGAGATGACACCTTTATCACAGACATTAGCTGCAAAAATTCTTTCCCAGTTTTCTGCACCCCACTCCAAATCTTGGTTGCATTGGGTTTGGTTGTGCAAATCTTTGCTCCACAAATTTGTCCATAGTATCAATCACTATATCTAGATCGTGTACCCATTTGGACTTTATTCTTGTGTGCAATGTCAGACATTGGCCTATGTCTAATTTCTGCCACATAGTTATCCAATTTTCCCAGCAATTTTTGTTGAACAGTGAAATTATCCCAGAAACTGAGGTCCTTGGGCTTACGTAACAGTAGATTGTTATATTCATTGCTTCTTGTGTCTTGAGTAACTAGTCCATCCCACTTGTCTGCTCTTCTTTTTCTTAGCCAGTGTCATTTGATAATTGGGTGTAGAAGGCATGTTGCCTTAAAACATGCTGCTTTATAATACAATTTGAGATCTGGTAGTGCTAGGCCACCTTCCCTAGCATTTCTTTCCATTAGTCCCCTTGATATTGTGGACCTTTTTTTCTTCCAGATGAATTTTGATTTTATTTTTTTCAGCTCTAGAGAATAATTTTCTGATAGTTTCATTGGTACGGCACTGAATAAGCAAATTAATTTAGATAGAATTGTCATTTTTATTATATTGGCTTGGTCTACCCATGAGCAACTGATGTTTTTCCCTTTACTTAGATCTGACTTTATTTGTGTGAAAACATCTTATAATTGTGTTCATATAGTCCCTGGGTTTGTTTTGGCAAGCAAACTCCCAAATATTTTATAGTGTCTACCCTAGCCTTAAATTAGATTTCTCTTTCTATCTCTTGCTATTGGGACATTGATGACATTTCTACCAAACTGAAAATAAATAAAAATTTGCTGCATTTTACATTTACTCACCTTGTGCTTTTTTCCATTTTTTTTATCATGAAATGAGATAATACATACTACATACCCATATGTATACAAATATAAAGAGATGTGTAGATGCGTGTATGTTTACTCATGTGCACATACGTAAACACACTATAACAATAACAGTTGTAAATATAAGCTAACATTATTGTTCTCACCATAACCTGCTTGATATATTTAATTAGCTCTTAAAAACATAATGTAAGACAAAATGACATTATATACAGACAATTATTTTCATAAGGTCAGTGTTATAAATGAGCTCTAAATAAAATTATCCTATTGTGATACTTTGCTACATCAAACAGAAAAATCATATTCCTAATATTGGTCATGTACCTACATCCTGAATTCAATGAAACTGGTTTTAAAAGGGATTGATATAAGAATCTAATTTTAACTTTATGATACATGGTCAATGAAGAAAATTCTCTAACCTCTTCAGCTATCCTCACTTATAACCCTTCACACCTCTACGTATATCTGAAGTCATTGAAGGAAGGAGACTGTAAGACAGATTCCACTTAACCATCTCTGGGGACAATATATTTATATTAGTTTCTCTAATACAAAACTCAATTTTTATTTGGATTTGAAGCTTCAAATTAACCAGTCAGGGCTACATGCATATTAAAAGATGTTATATTTTTATTCTGTGCAAGAATTTTCAGCTCAGTAATCCACATATCCACTAATATGGATAATAATGAAATTGTACCCATAAATTCCTCCCAATCATGAAGAGCACATATCCCTAAGTGTTTCAGATAGTTTTGTAGGAGAAGTCATGATTAAGGAGGCCCATGATGATAATTTTTCTGCTTCTCTGCCTTGACCGCCATTACAATGGGGGTGGGAAAGAGTGTAATTTAGAAATGGCAAGAATTTCCTCCTGAAGTACCAGCATGGAGGTAAACACCTTAAAAAGCGTATTTATTGATTCACATAGCTGAAAGGAAAAATTTATTTGGAGGTAGAGATTTAACCTCTAGCCTCTTCTAACATTTAAGCTTCTGGATTTTATTTTTATAATTCTTTCTAAGTGACGTGGCCATTATTAATCAAAATTAGTCATTAATGGCCTTTGCAACCCTTTTCCTCCTGCCTCACAAGACATAGTTAAGGGTTCTTAACCTTGGTTCTATGGACTCCCAAAGGGTTCATGGATAAATTTCAGGAGATCTATGAACTTAGATGGAGGGAAAATATCTTTTTTTATTTTCACTTACTTTTGATTTCTTTTGTAATTTATTTATTTTGTTCAATTAAAGATACAGTTCTTAGAAGTCCGCAGGGTGCCCCAGATTTCAAAGAGGTCTGTGATACTCTCTCCCTGCAAAAATAAGGTTAAAGAACTTCTGTTCTATACAGATAAACACAAGAAGTGCTTCTCCTTCAGAATTTCTTAGCATCACTTTAAGAAGCAGATTGATAACTAGTCAAAACTGAACAGGGGGAAAATTCAGTTAGGGACAAGGGATAAGGAATCTATTACACCCTAAGCTAGCAAAAGCCACTCACCATTACTGTGAATCATGGGAACCCCAGGTGGCACAAGTCCCCAGGTTAGGTAGAATAGGCATTTTTTCCTATCTGCCATGGTCAGGAGACAATAAAAATGACAAACCCTAGGACCACCCCAAGAGTGGAACTGACTTGATGGCTGTCCTAAGCGTTGTATCATAGAGATCTCCAAAACAAGTGTTACAGATAATCTGCTCTTCTGGTATATAGATATTCTGGGAATATTAGTCCTAGGAGACAGGTGTGTGATGGCAATAGGACACTCAGGAGATACTGAGGTATTTTCATGTTTTCAACCTTCTACTGCCCCTATTCCTTCTGTGCAGGAGTGGAAAAGAGGAAATTCCTTGCCACTATGGTGAGCGGACCGAACTGGATATTTTCATGACAGATCAAAGCCTCAGATTCCTCTTCATAGTTATGATTCTAGTCAAGTATATTCAAACAATTATTAAAATGTAAGCACGATTGTTTAAGTTCATGAGAATAGGGGCTGTGTACAAGGCTCTTCAAAAAGTTCACTTTAAGCAAAATGTTCCTTGTGGATCTATTGCCATAATCTTAAAGTCAATGGATTGAAATTTCATATTCAGAACAAAGAAGATATTTAGTGTTTTCAATCCTGGTCAGTTGTTGTTATTCAGTTGTTCAGTGGCATCCAACTCTTCATGACCCTGTGGACCACATTCTGCCTAAAGATATCCTGCCTAGTTCTCAGAGCCACACTAGATGCAGTTGATCAGGGGAGTAAAATGGGCATTTAAGACTACTCAAGAGCTTTGCCAAGAACGAATCAATTTAAAGAAAGAAGGCTTTGACATAGTCTCTGAAAGAGAAGATCTAGAGGGCATCATGACTGTTCAAATATTTTAAAGTTTTCATAGTGTCAGACTCCTCTGTTTGATGCTTAAGTGGTAAAATTAAATTAGACAAGTTAGCATTTATTTAAATAGCTCAATTAAGACAACTGATAGGCCAAAATAAATTCCTTGAAAGCAGGGACTGTTGTTCTGTGAAAAGAGCAAAACACTTTCTTTTCCTAAATCTAAATTTCCTCATTTAAAAATTGAGATAATACCTATATTGTTTATCTTGCCATATTGTTGTGAAAGAATTCATCAATTCTCCAAAGTTACAGTTTCATCAGTGGATCTATTCCCTACCTCAATAAAGATTGCAACCATTCTGTGCCTTAGAAAGCAATTTTGTGAGCTATTGCATTTAAGAAAAAAAAAACAAAAGCATAGTGCCCAGTCTTTCAGTGATGGATCTCTCCCTACTTAGGTGGGATCTTCCTCAAAAGACAAATATATAATTTATCTGGGCTTCCATTTTCTACCTTGTTGATAACTAGCATTTATATTGCCCTGTAAGGTTTATGAAGTTCTTTATGTATCATCTTATTTAAACTCTTCTGCAGAGACCACAACTTTTATGGGCTGGCCATATCATTCAAATATCAAATATATGTATGCTTTCCTAAAAGGTAATTTTATGGAGAACTCAAACGTGGAAAATGCTCACATAGTGTTTAGAAGAAGCAATACAATGATACTTTCAAGGTCTCTATTCAAAACTTTGGAACTGATTGTGTGAAATGTGAGACATTGGCACAGGACCACCAGAACAGGATGCCCTCATCAGAGAAAGTACTGTGCTTTATGAGCAAAACAGAATTGAAGTAGCTTAAAAGAAATGCAAGATGCACAAATGCAGAGAATCTATCCCAAATGTTCACATGGACTATTTGTGCTCTACTTATGGTAGAACACTATAATCTCATGTTGGCCTGATCAACCATAGTTGGATGCATTATAATTTGAATATAACATAGTGATGTTATTTTGATCCTCTTCAGGAACAAAGGACAGTCAACAACCATTTTAGGACTTATGTAGCATGTACCATATTCTAGGCACTGTACTATTGTCTCACTTCATCATAGTAACTTTAGAGATTGAAGTTATCTCTATCATCTAAAATTTGTTGATAGGTAAACTGAGGCAAGCAGAAGTTAAGCACCTTGATCAGTGTTACATGACTGGGGAGTATCTGAGGTAAAATTTAATCTCAGGCCCTCTGACCTCCAAGTCTAGTGCTGTATCTGTTATACCATCCTTATTTATTCAGAGTTATAAGAACTTATACTACCTTCCAATCAATTAATTCATAAATATTTAAGAAGGACCTATTATCGGTAAGATTCTGTAGTAAGTACTGGAAAGCCACCTTTCTAGTTCGCTTATTTAGAAAATGTTTTCTAATCTGAGAAGTACTATATAAATATAAGCAATTAATATTAACTATATTTCTCCTCCAGTGTCAAGCACAGTACTGTACATAATAAATCCTATCTCAATTTTTGTTGAATTAATACTTGTTAAGGTTTGCATATACCTGTACACTTGGCATCCATCTTGGTACACATATGTATGATTGACTGAATTCTCTATCCTTCATCTGGTTTCTTCAAATCTCTTTCTAATTCCCCTCCCTTCCCCACAGTTTCTTAATGAAAAATATAAGTTAAGGAAAACCTGAATGATGAGTAGGATGGAAGGAGGCAGAACTAAGATCTTATCTTAATTCATGTTAGGTTCACTGCTGTTTTGAAACAAGAGTCTCAAAGAGCTTTAGCATTATCCAATGTTCAGGGAGAGAACTGAGACATAGCAAGCATGCATTATGTAGGATGTGGTACTGCATAATCTATCATACTATTCCAAACACAAGGAATACTTGTCCCTCTGTCCCCAAAAGGCCATTTTTGCAAAGTACAAGCAAACACGATAGAACCATTGCAGTCACTTAAGGTGTGCCCTTCATTGAATCCACAGCCATAACAGAAAATCATGTAATTTCTGCAGAAAGATTTTGGTATAAGAAGCAGCATGCATATCATTGACCTAAATTCAATCTTCCCAGCACATACCTGCACAAGTTTTCTGCAGGGAAATATTGTAGAGACAGATGAAAAGAATCTGTCACTATTTTCCTGAGAATCCATTGCCATGAATTTCTTTTGACCTTGAAACCTACTTCTCACTCTACTATCAGCTTTTCTAACTTTTATTTAAATTGGAGGGGGTGGAGAGAAAAGGAAGGAAGGAGAATAGAAGAGAAGGCAAGAGTTACTGAAAAATCTAGGGAGGAAGAAAGGATAAAAGAAGAGTGAAGCAAGAAAAAGGGAAAAGGAGAGAAGGGTGTAGGGGTCCATGTAAAGAAGAGAAGAGAAAAATTGAATTTGGAAGCCCTGAAGATTATAGATTTACTCTTAAAATGATATCAGACATACAAGATTTGGAGTCCAAGGGCCTAGGTTCAAACCCGGACTGACTCATTTACTCCATATGTCGCTTTGCTCAAGCCAGTGAGCTTCTTTGGACCTCTTCTATCGTATCTTCAAGATGAGGGAATTGGACTAGTCTTTCAAGTTTTTTTTTGAGCTTTACATCTATGATCTTATTATTGTTTAATCATTTCAGTCATGTTTGATTCTTTGTGACCTCATTTGGGATTTTCTTCGTAAAGAAAATGGAAAGATTTCCATTTCTGACTCCAACTTATTTTGCACATGAGGAAACTAAAAGTTAAGTGACTTGACCAGTGTCGACACAGCTAGTCAGTGTCTGAGGCAAGATTTGAATTCAGATCTTCCTTACTCGAGACCTAGTGCTTTATCCACTGTGCCACCTGGCTGTCTATGATCTTCTAATATCATTAAATAGCCCCTTATTGTCCCACTCCCAATAATGGGGTCCTGCTCTATCTTAATGAGATCATCTCTAGCTTAAAAATGACAATTCCAGGAACCTCCATTTTTCTTATATTTTTTTTCCCTTATGATATGGGAAATAATGTCACAGTTGCAGGTTTCACTAATGTATTTCATGTCTCTGTAATTTTATAATTATGAGTTTCTTAATTAATAAAGTAAGAGATTCCTTTAATTAAAATATGAATCACATCAATGTGATAGGATAATATCCTACCTAGACCACTTATCCTTCATATGAAATGAACAGAGAGCTCACTACCTCCAGAGGTAGCCAGTTCCATATTGATTCAGAATAGTTTTTAAACATCATTAACCTTAACATTAATCATCATGTTAAGTTACTGTTCTCTTTTCTATCTTCACACATCTTCACTGCAATCTTTCAATTTTGACTATGGGCATATTGAAAGCCTGGTTATTTAATATGAATGATGATTAAGTAAAATGATTCTGAAGATCTCTGCTCCTGAATTCTCAAAATAAATTTGGAAAGGGGGAATCAAGTAAAGGGAAAGGAAGAGCGATCACAGAGTCTGTCTTTTTTTTCTCCTATCCACATCTTATTTCATTTGAGGAGGATCTTAGCTTCATTTGAAGATATTAATGACACACAACATGAACAAACAAGAATCTTAACCTTCTAAGAGAGAGGTTACCATTCCAAAGACAAGCTTGTTAAAATCTGAGTGGAAGAGTTAGGTGGCACAGTGGATAACGCACTGGACCTAAAATCAGGAAGACCTCAGTTCAAATCCAGCCTCAGATATTCACTAACGATGTGACCCTGGGCAAGTCACTTAAGCACTCTCTGTCTCAGTTTCCTTATCTGTAAAAAGGAGATAATAACAGTACCTACTTACTAGGGGTGTTGTGAAGAGCAAATGAAGTAATATCTGTAGAACATTTTGGAAACCTTTATATATAAACACACACATGTATATACATTCATATATATATGTATAATACATATATATGGTATATAAATAAAAGTTTATATATAAACATTAGCTATTAGTATTAGCTCACCCTTAAATAGGTTTTACACCTATCAGGTTTGCCCAACAGGTCAAACAGCCATTAAGAAGTTGAGCCTGTTATTCTGTCTACAATTTGCAATTCAGGGTTCTTTAGGCAATGTCTTGGATGTACATTAGTGTAAAGTATATGCATCTGTATATATATATATATATATGTACATATATATATTATATCATATTTTGTATCATATTATATATATTATATATATATAATGTATATGCTAGATATACACAATGCATGTGTTTATTGCTTATCAGTTCCAGTTAGATATCCAGTCTTTTAACTCTAGTTTTTGAAGCAATTTGTTCCACTCAATATTTTCTTTTTGCTTATCTTTCCATTATATTTGAGAGACATTGAGAGTATTCTCTTTAGGTGAAATCTGGAATTATCTCTCTTGGGTCATCTGATATATCTCAATCCTAATAGAAGAGTTCTTTCACTCTGTGTATTGTCACTCACATGCACACAATGATACAATATGTGGATATTTATATATCTATATTCTCAACTATATACCTTCACTGATTTCTGTCTACTATGGCTTGAATAAATGGATTTATTTGTTTTGAGTGTTCATTGTGAAACTGGCATTTGATGGAAAGGGAATCAAGTCTTGGATAGTTTGGTGCATAATGATCAGATGCTGAGCTTGAAAGTACAAGGTTATTTCTCCTAGACTAGCGATATTTTTTGTGGGAGAGGGTAGATAGTTGTAATTCTTGCCCAGTAATCCTGTCATTGTTCAGTTCATCCTTTTGGGATTGTTCTTAGTCATGTATAATATGGAAAGAATCACAATACACAGAAGGACATAAGGCTTCCAAAGCCAAACTTAGGCTAAGCTTACACAGGTGAACTCCTGCTTCACTTACTATATGCCTACATCCACTATGAAACTAGAGTAGGGAAGGTAACTGTTCCTCTTAATTCTCTCACAGGAATTAAAGAGAGAGAAAATTGCTTACCACATGGTAGAGTTTAAAGAATAAGCAAACCAGTTATTGATTTACTCCATTTATAAATTCAAATGAGTGGGCAACTCCTTTTAAGAGGATGGCAAGTAGCTCAATTTCGAGAACTTTTGAAGTGCATGATGGGGAACAGTAGTTTATGTAGGAGGTTAAGGACATGCTTAAGATTACAGTATATAAATTTTCAGTCTCACTTGTGATATTCTATGATGATGTGACAAGGATAGTCTAATGAGAAAGCATCTTCTTTTTCTTTACTTCCTCTTGAGGATCCTAATTAAAACTTCAAAAATAAAAGAGAGAGAGACAGAGAGAGAGACAGAGAGACAGAGAGACAGAGAGAGAGACAGAGAGAGAGAGGAAGAGGGGAAGAGGGGAAGAGGGAGAGAGAGAGAGAGAGAGAGAGAGAGAGAGAGAGAGAGAGAGAGAGAGAGAGAGAGAGAGAGAGAGAGAGAGAGAGAGAGAGAGAAGCAATAATTTTCATTGGCATCTTCTTTGCTATAGTTACACATAAGCATGATTCATAACAAATACATGATTCTCAAAATAATTGAAGGAAAGACAAAATCTCTCACACATACATACACACAAACACACACAAATATATATTATTTTGCTGAGTTCACATGGGTGCCTAAAAATGCAATCTAGTCAGAGTTCAAGTGTTCATGGCTCTTGCTACATTAATTTATTTTCAAGCCACAAATGAAACTTCAGTTAGTTTCATACCCCACAGGTGACCAAATGGTGGCAGAGTGAAACATTCTATGTGCTTACCAGTGATTGGCATGGGGCTAAACTCATTATTCTGTTCAGAATTTGTTATGACAATCTAGAAGATGCATTTTACCCAGAGTTAACTGAATGTTCACCGTTCCATCTGATTGACAATGAAAATCCTTGACAGAATAACAAAGTAGTATATGGGCTCTGGCGACTCACTCTTGCTTCTCTTGATGACTTCCAGCAGTAGTGACATCTCTAGTATAAAGACAGTAGTGTTGCTATATTAAAAAAGGGGTAAATTCAAAGTGAATGGAGCAGATTGTTTAATGTGACTCTCCTTATCTATACAACACATGCATAAGATAATGCTGTTGACATTTTTGTCAAAGGAAATGAGACGTGAACCCTTAACATCACTTGAGATGGAAGTCAGAGGGAAGAAGCATGGCAGCTGGTGTGCCAAATTCTAAGCACTGGATGATAAGAGATGCACTCTTAACTCCTCCAATATTGCTGGCACTAAATAAGTGATAGCATTCCCACCCTCTCAGTTAACTATAGGGAGGAGATAGAATGATCTCTAGAAATACATATTAATCTAGCGACCAAGGTTCTTTTCACCTGGGGATGGGGGAGTATTGTCCTTAGCTTCCGAATTTTTCATGTTGCTATTTTCAGAACTAGTTCTGGGGATCTGTAAGTTTTTGGTGCTTCCAAGGTGGTGTGATACAGGGAGAGGTGTGGTCACTGTTCTCCTGGTCTACACTCTAGTCTTTACTCAGGAAGGGCTTCTGGTCCCTTATAGCCACAAATGCTAGTGCTGCTCTTGGGCTTGGAACTGTGACCATGGCCTCTGATCCCTTGTGACTAATTCCCCAGTATTCCTCTTTGCCCTGCAATTGTAACCCAAGAGTGTTTTTGGCAATAGAGTTATCAAGCAGTGCCACATATACCTGGTGCCAGCAAAGTGCAAACACTGTCTGGTCAGTCATCCAAACCCCTTATGGAGTCTGGGATGAGAACTCTGAAAGCTGCTGTTGTAACTCCTGTTGCCACTGTCATGCATGCAGGTTGTAGACAGGTTTCTGCCTTGGTATCACAAACTTCTCCTTCCAGTCTTCTAACTTTTATTAGGCCAGAAAAAAAAACAAAACATCAATTTGAACTTTTCTTGACTCTACTGCTCCAAAACTTGATTTTAGGCATTATTTTAAAGTTTTTTTGATAGGACTGTTGGGAGAATTCAGCTGTGTTGCCTGTAATCCACCATCTTTGATCCACCTCTTCTACAATTATTTTTTTTAATGAAACTTGTTAAGAGAAGACCTCCAAGTCACACTCCTAGATTAGCTAGAGAGAATGAATTACATTTACTTTTTCTATACCTCAAGAGATAGGAACTATGATCTTGTTCCTGTGTCAGCAAACCCACTCAACATTTCTTTTTGGTGTCAGTGGATAAACTGCTGTGTCTCCTCTGATTTATTTTTTCTGCTCCTACATCTACACTATGCTCTGTAAATACTGTGGTTATTGCATGTTTACTGAGCTTCTGTTACAGATTCTCACTCTCCTCTTTCTTGGTGATTTCAGCCCTCTTGGGTTTAATTGTAATCCCTAAATAGATCTTTGTTTCCATTGGTAACCTCTCCCCCAAATTCAACTACCATATCACGTGCACCCTGACTCCTATCTTTGGATATATTTAAATGGAATGTCATCTCAAACTCAAGAAGACAAAGACACCCTTATTATTCCACAATTCAGGTTAGCAATTTCTGTATATTCTTTGACACCTCACTCTTCCTCACTAAAGGTCTTTTGATTTTAACTCTGCAACATATTTCACATCCACTACTTTTCCTGTAGTCAAAAAGGTATCATGTTTGTTTAGGTCCTCAGTACCTCTTGCATGGACTATTGTAAGTCTCCTAATTTGTCATCCTGCACCTCTAGTCTCTCTGTGATGTAACTCCTTTGAGGCATACATAGTGATTTTCTCAAAATACAGGTCTGACCATATAACATACCACCCCATTCTCAGCAAAGCTGAGTGGTTTCCTACTACCTCTACTGACAAATTCTTCAATTTGCAACTTAAAATCCTTTACAATCTGGTTCCAATCTATTTTCTGGATATATGTGTATAATATACATATTATATTTTATTTAGATGCATTGAGCTTTTTCATTCAATGTTACAAAAAATAATCAGGCCAATTTAATAAGTAGATTTCATCATCTGATGCCTCTGATTCTTCTTTTTCTGTTTCCTTTTCCTTCTTCCCTTTGACAGGAGCAGTATCTCCAGAAAGTTCAACACCATCAGCTTCTAGTTGAAGTCTACTAATATCTACATTACCTCCTTTTATATGTGTTATAGTTTAATGAAACTGTCCTTGACATTCTTCAACTGAGATGATATTTGTAAAAAGAATTTAGCATAGTGCTCCGGAGAGTAGGAACCTTGTACATGCTTATTCCCTTTCCCTTTATCCTTTCACATAGGACATAACTCTTTTTCCCCACAGTTTTCCACAGGATAGCCTTGTCTTGTGTCCCAGGATTACATTACCTACTTATCTCTGACTTTAAAGTTTCTTTCAAGTTCCACTCTCTAAATGAGACTCTTTCTAATCTCTGCCTCCTATCTTTAACCCCCACAACTACCAGTGATTTTCCTGACAAAACTGTCTTGAATTTGCTTCATATAAAATTCAAATGAATACATGCATTAATAAATAAATGAAAATTTATTTATTAAGTGCTTGTATGTCAGGCACTGGTATTTGGTGCTGTAAGAAGCAAAATATTCTTTGCCTTTCCTTGTAACAAAGGACTATAATACATAAATGGGAGGGTATAGAGTTAGGTGATATAGTTTACATAAATATATATGATGACATAGTTTGGAAAGGGCTATGAAGTGCCATGGAGGCCTGGTTCTGGTTAAGATAAAGTGAAATATCACTTAGCAGATCCCAGGGTCCCATAGACAGGGTTCATATTTTCTCCTCCAATAGAACGTAAACTCCTTAAGGATTTTTCAATTTTTGTCTTTGTATACCAAGTGGTTAATGCATACTAGGTGCTTAATAAATACTTGTTTATTGAAGGCTAGATTACAACAGAAGACTCAAAGATGTGTGGGGAGATCTAAAAATGACCTCAATAGTTTTCAAAGGAAATATTTCTGCAAATGGTAAATGAACTGCTAAATTTTAATTATGATTTTTTGACATGGTGCTATTCTAGGCCAGGATTAGTTCAGGATAGTCCAGAGATTTAAGTTTGGTATTGGAGCACAGTCATATATTTTCAGATCTCAAAATACCACAAAACAGCTTTTTAATAAGATCTTAAAAGGATACGGTTACTGCTTAAATGCAAATAAAATAATATCGTTTTCCACTTCTGCCTTCACCATAGTAATGACCACATTGAGTCAGAAAAAATTTACCCATAAAGTAGAGAATCTTCTGTCATGGAGGAGAGAGATAAGGAATAAAAAGAGAGAGGGAGAGAGAGGGGGGGGAGAGAGAGACAGAGAGAGAGAGAGAGAGAGAGAGAGAGAGAGAGAGAGAGAGAGAGAGAGAGAGAGAGAGAGAGAGAGAGAGGGAGAGGGAGAGAGAGAGAGAGGATAAGAAAGAGAATGTTGGGCGCTGTAGGTTTCTCGAGTATTTATGGGATACATTTTTTTGCATTTGAATTTCCATTTTTCACCAGAGATTCTGTCTTAGTTTTTTTTTTATATGCTTTTGGCCCACAGGAATCCACTAGAGGAATACCTTTTTATTTTTAAATTTTTTTTAATTTATTTAACTTTTTACATTCATTTTCATAAAATTTTGGGTTCCAAATTTTCTCCCCATTTGCCCCTTTCCCCCACCCCAATACACCGAGCATTCTAATTTTCCCTATCACCAATCTGCCCTCTCTTCTGTCCTCCTTCCCTTCTCTTGTCCCCATCTTCTCTTTTGTCCTGTAGGGCCAGATGACTTACTATTCCCCATTGACTGTATTTCTTGTTTCCTAGTAGCAACAACAATAATACTAGCAGTTGTTCCTAAAACTTTGAGTTCCAAATTCTCCCCATCCCTCCCCACCCAATTCCTTTGGGAAGGCAGGGAATACAATATAAGCCATATCCGTGTAGTTTTGCAAATGACTTTGATAACAGTCATGTTATCTAATTGTATTTGCCTCCATCCTATCCTGCCCCCCATTGTTTCTATTCTGTCTTTTGATCCAGTCCCTCCCCAAGTGTGTTGACTTCAAATTGCTCCCTTCTCCCGTTGCCGTCCCTTCCATCATCCCCCCCACCCTGCTTATCACCTTCTTCCCCACTTTCCTGTATTATAAGATAGGTTTTCATAGCAAAATGAGTGTGCATTTCATTCCTTCCTTTAGTCGAATGTGATGAGGGTAAACTTCATGTTTTTTTTCTCAGCTCTCCTCTTTTTCCCTCCACTAAAAAGTCTCCTGCTTGCCTCTTGAATGACATATAATTTACCCCATTCCATTTCACCCTCTCTCCTCCCACTACACTTCTCTCTCACCATTTACCTTAATTCCTTTTAAGATATTGTCCCATTCTATTCAGTTCACTCTGTGCTCTCTGTCTCTGTGCATGCATGTGTGTAAGTGTGTGTGCGTGCACATGTGTACGTCTGTGTGTACGTGTGTATGTGTGTGTGTGTGGTCCCACCAACTATCCAGACACTGAAACGTTTTAAGAGTTACAAATATTGTCTTTCCATGTAGGAATGTAAACAGTTCACCTTTGGGAAGTCCCTTATGACTTCTCTTTGCTGTTTACTTTTTCATGCTTCTCATTCTTGTGTTGGAAAGTCAAATTTTCTTTTCAGCTCTGGTCTTTTCATCAAGAATGCTTGAAAGTCCTCTGTTTCATTGAAAAACCATATTGTCCCCTGAAGTATTATACTCAGTATTGCTGGGTAGGTGATTCTTGGTTTGAGTCCTAGTTCCTTTGACTTCTGGAATAACCTATTCCACACCGTTTGATCCCTTAATGTAGAAGCTACTAGATCTTGAGTTATCCTGATTTTATTTCCACAATACTGGAATTGTTTCTTTCTACCTGCTTGCAATATTTTCTCCTTGACCTGAGAATTCTGAATTTGACCACAATGTTCCTAGGAGTTTCTCTTTTTGGATCTCTTGCAGGTGGTGATCGATGGATTCCTTCAATACTTATTTTGCCCTCTGGTTCTAGAATATCAGGGCAGTTTTCCTTGATAATTTCATGAAAGATGATGTCTAGGCTCTTTTTGTGATCATGACTTTCAGGTAGTCCCATAATTTTTAAATTGTCTCTCCTGGATCTATTTTCCAGCTCAGTTGTTTTTCCAATGAGATATTTCACATTCTCTTCCATTTTTTCATTCTTTTGGTTTTGTTTTGTGATTTCTTGGTTTCTCAGAAAGTCATTAGACTATCTGTTCCATTCTAATCTTGAGAGAACTATTTTCTTCAGTGAGCTTTTGAACCTCTTTTTGCATTTGGCTAATTCTGCTTTTCAAAGCATTCTTCTCCTCATTGGCTTTTTGACCCTCTTTTGCCAATTGAGTGAGCCTATTTTTCAAGGTGTTACTTTCTTCAGCATCTTTTTGATTCTCCTTTATCAAGGTATTGACCCATTTTTCATGCTTTTCTTGCATCACTCTAATTTCTCTTCCCAGGTTTTCCTCCACCTGTCTAACTTGATTTTCAAAATCCTTTTTGAGCTCTTCCATGGCCTGAGCCCACTGGACATCCACCTCGGATATCTGGGATAGAGAAGCCCCGACCTCCACATCTTTCCCCAATGGCAAGCACTGTACTTCCTCATCAGAAATGAAGGTAGGAAGGAACATCTCTTCCCCAAGAAAGTAGCTCTCTATGGTCTTATTTTTTTCCCTTTTCTGGGCATATTCCCAGCCTGTTTCTTGACTTCTGAGATTCTTCTCCACCCCAGCCTAGATCTGCCCAGCTAGTTCTTGGGGTCTGAGATTCAAATGCTGCTTCCAAGCCTCAGGACTTTCAATGGAGGGAGTGGCTGCTATTCAATGTGAGCTAAGTTCTGGTGCTTGGGTGGGGTCAGGGCCGCCTCTCAGGCTCAGTTCCCTCGAGGGGTTTATGCAGAAATCTTTGGTAATGTCCCTGAGCTCCTGCCTGCTGCTCCGGGTTCCCGGGCTGTTGCTGCTGCTTCTGCCGCTACCTCTGCCACTGCCTCCCACGGGGGCCTGAGTCATGGAAACACCCCGCTCCCCTCTCGGCCAGCCCAGACGTCTCTTTCACTGACCTGTGGCCCCTGTGGGTGGAGGGACCTTCTCGGCCACTAGAGATTCCGTCCCTGAAGCCTGTTTGGATCTGCTCCTCTGGGGTGGCAAGGCCAGGGTAGCACCGGGGTGGACTCCACTGTCTGCAGCGCAACAGACCACTGGGGATGGCTTTCCAGGGCTCTCTGGAATGGAAATCTCCTCCCCTGCGTTGGTGCGCACTTGCTCTGCTCCAGAATTTGTGGGGAGTTATTTTTACAGGAAATTTCTGGGCTGTGGATTTGGAGCTAGCATATGTGAGTCTTTCTACTCCGCCATCTTGGCTCCTACCCCTAAAGGAATACCTTAACTCCAAAGCAAATATTCTAACAATTTTCTCAGTTGACAAATCACATAAGTTTCTGTGTTATAACTTTGAATACTTCAATATTTAATTTTTAATATTTATTGATTGTATAGCTTTTTTTTCGTATCATGACTAAAATATGCAATCTAGAGATTATATCCCTAAAGAACTGGCATGTAACAACGAAGACAGAGTCCCTCAATCTTAGCTAAAGGAGTAACCTATGACCTAAAGGATAAAGATACTCAGAATATTTTATGCCATGATATCAATAATTTAAGGAAATACGAAGTCTTAACTAGCAGTTATGAAAAGAAAAATAAAACAATATCCATTTGAATAAATTGTCTAAAAATGCAAATTTCTCTAAAGTTCCTAGGAGTCTCTGAGTTATAAAAAGTGACTTATATAAGGTGAAATGAGTTTAAATGTTGATTAAATAAAGTTTAAAATGTTGATTCAAAAATAAATATCTGAAGAAAAATATGAACATCAATTTAGTGAAGGAATTTTTAAAATTATAATAAACTATATAACTATAATATACTATATAATATATGATTATATAATCATATATTATATAAATTATATAATATAATCATATATAATATAATATAATAAACTATATAATAAAATATATAAAATTTTAATAAAATTAAACAAAAATTTTAAATAAGTTATAAATATGTGATAACATGATTCTCCATGCCATGAAATACTACATTGCATCACAGGGGAAAAGCAGACATGAGTTATAATTCTTCTCGGAGAAGGAAGCATAATTCTGCTGGTGAATAAAAAATTCAGAATGTGACCAAAATATTACAACTGTGACAGGAATTCAAAGCTTTAACAAAAGAAAAAAAAAGATTGTTGGTTTTTAAAGCAGAATATTTGGAATTACACTAAATTTAAAATTTATAAAACTGGATACCACCTGCAAGAGAGCTGGGTGAGACTAGAAATGTCTTGTGATGGGGTGGAGCATGATAGCAAGTGTGCATGAATTTAATTCAAGCTATGATTCATCAAAAGAGGGAAAGGGTCTTGACTTTACAGTCAACTACAAAAAAAAAAGAGTAAAGAGCTTACAGAAAAGGGAGAAATAAAATTTTAAGAAGCAGATCTGATTAGATTTTAGAAAGTGTTCAATGATGCTTAATATGATAGTACATGTATAGACTATTACAGATTGCTGCCATCTTGGGGAGCGGAAAAGGGAGGAACGAAAAGAGAAACAATTTGGAATTCAAAATCTTATAAAGGTGAATATTGAAAAAATAAATTGTGCACACATATTTATGTATGTATATTAAAAAAAAGAAAATGCTCCTTTTTTAGTAGTATGTAAGTCTCCAAAGAGTGAAGGAAAATATAACTGGTATTGGTTTTGAAAACAAGCTGCCAAATGTTGATGAGTTGATAAAAGTAGTAAATCATTTGAATGTCATGAGAAGTGAATCAAGGCCATATTCACAGGTATCAAATATAGAGGCCAAGAAAAAGAATAACAGACCAAAAAGATTCAGGAATAAGAACCTTCTCAAAGCATTAATAATAGGTGGAAAAAGAATATATTTGATGTAACTAGGGAACAAGGGATCAGAGATCCAAAACATTGATGAAGTATCTTGACGCATAATATGCATAAAGAAGTACAAAAGGAATCTTTTGTTATTATTGGGACTTGGATTGACAACTGAACAATGTGGGTATAGGAAACAAAAATGCAATTCTGTTAAGTAAGAAGCTGAATTTTAAAAAGTAAATTCAGAAAATGGAGGAGCAGGCTATTAAGGATTCTAACAAGAATCTTACCACCAGTGACTAAGAGAAAGGTCTCCTTGTGATTGTCAAAGGACTATCTATTTCCTTTACCTTTATATACATTTCCTAAAGTTCAGGTCTAATTAAGACACCTACCTTTTTTAATAAACTCCAACAGTTCCCTGTTACCTTCAGGATCAAATACAAAATCCTCTGTTGGGCATTCAAAGCCTTTCATAATTTCTTCTCCTTTTACCTTTCTCATATTCTTAAATCATAATCATCCCCACATCATCTCCAGTCCAACTGACACTGGCATCTTTGCTATACCTCACCAGAAAGAAAATCTAAATCGATTCATTTTCACTAGCTATTCCCCTTGTCTGGAATGGTTGGAAATGCAATGTCACTAATGGGCTTGTTCCTAATGTTGATTGTTACAGAAGACTTGATCTTTTTTTTTCCTTTTTTTTTAACCTTGGCCGGTTCAACTCACCTTAGGCACCTTGGCCGCTTCCCATCCCCACCAATTCATGAGTGCTTTTATATTAGTAGTGCTGGACTTAGTGGGACAGTCTATTGACTTAGTCTACTTCAGTCCTGAACCCAAATAGATGATCCAGGAACACAAACCCTACTGGTAGCAGAGATTGTAAGCATATGCCACTGCATTATAGTTGACAAAAAGGGTGTTATTCTTTTTATGGATATTTCATGGGATATTTGCTTATTTTATATTTGATGAGGATGTGTTTATTTTTTTTTTTCGGTAGGACACTTTCCAAGTTAATTTTGACTCATTTTTAAAAATAATTCTGTTAAGCTTGATAATTAATCAGTATTTCTTCTCTTTTTTTAAATAAAAGTTTATTTATTTAACTTTTTACATTCATTTTCACAAAATTTTGGGTCCCAAATTTTCTACCCTTTTATCCCCTCGACCCACCCTAATACACCGAGCAGTCTAATTTTCCTTATCACCAATCCGCCCTCTCTTCTATCATCCCTCCCTTCTTTTGTCCTCTTCTTCTCTTTTGTCCTGTAGGGCCAGATGACTTTCTATTCCCCATTAAATGTATTTCTTATTTCCTAGTAGCAAGAACAATACTCAACAGTCATTCCTAAAACTTTGAGTTCCAAATTCTCCCCATCCCTCCCTCCCCACCCATTCCCTTTGGGAAGGCAGGCAATTCAATACAGGCCATATCTGTGTAGTTTTGCAAATGACTTCGATAACAGTCGTGTTGTGTAAGACTAACTGCATTTCCCTCCATCCTATCCTGACCCCCCATTGTTTCTATTCTGTCTTTGTTCCTGTCCCTCCCTGAGTGTTGACTTCAAATTGCTCCCTCCTCCCATTGCCCTCCCTTCCATCATCCCTCCCTCCCTGCTTATCTCCTTCTCCCCCACTTTCCTGTACTGTAAGATAGATTTTCATACCAAAATGAGTGTGCATTTTACTCCTTCCTTTAGTCGAATGTGATGAGGGTAAACTTCATGTTTTTTTCTCAGCCCTCCTCTTTTTCCCTCCACTAATAAGTCTCCTGCTTGCCTCCTGAATGACATATAATTTACCCCATTCCATTTCACCCTCTCTCCTCCCACTACATTTCTCTCTCACCATTTATCTTAATTTCTTTTAAGATATGGTCCCATCCTATTCAATTTACTCTGTGCTCTCTGTGTGCGTGCATGTGTGTATGTGTGTGTGCGTGCATGCATGTAAATGTGTGTGTGCGTGTGTGTGTGTGTGTGTGTACGTCTGTGTGTGGTCCCACCAATTACCCAGATACTGAAAAGTTTTAAGAATTACAAATATTGTCTTTCCATGTAGGAATGTAAACAGTTCACCTTTGGTAAGTCCCTTATGACTTCTCTTTGCTGTTTACTTTTTCATGCTTCTTCTCATTCTTGTGTTGGAAAGTCAAATTTTCTTTTCAGCTCTGGTCTTTTCATCAAGAATGCTTGAAAGTCCTCTGTTTCATTGAAAGACCATATTGTCCCCTGACGTATTATACTCGGTTTTGCTGGGTAGGTGATTCTTGGTTTCAGTCCTAGTTTCCTTGCCTTCTGGAATATCCTACTCCAAATCCTCTGATCCCTTAATGTAGAAGCTGCTAGATCTTGTGTTATCCTGATTGTATTTCCACAATACTGGAACTGTTTCTTTCTAGCTGCTTGCAATATTTTCTCCTTGACCTGGGAATTCTGGAATTTGGCCACAATGTTCCTAGGAGTTTCTCTTTTTGGATCTCTTTCAGGTGGTGATCAATGGATTCCTTCAATACTAATTTTGCCCTCTGGTTCTAGAATCTCAGGGCAGTTTTCCTTGATAATTTCATGAAAGATGATGTGTAGGCTCTTTTTGTGATCATGACTTTCAGGTAGTCCCATAATTTTTTAATTGTCTCTCCTGGATCTATTTTCGAGGTCAGTTGTTTTTCCCATGAGATATTTCACATTCTCTTCCATTTTTTCATTCTTTTGGTTTTGTTTTATGATTTCTTTGTTTCTCATAAAGTCATTAGCCTCCATCTGTTCCATTCTAATTTTGAGAGAACTATTTTCTCCAGTGAGTTTTTGAACCTCCTTTTCCATTTGGCTAACTCTGCTTTTGAAAGCATTCTTCTCCTCATTGGCTTTTTGAACCTTTTTTAGCCAATTGATTTAGCCTATTGTTTTAAGGTGTTATTTTCTTCAGCATTTTTGGGGGTCTCCTTTAGGAAGGTATTGACCCATTTTTCATACTTTTCTTGCATCTCTCTCATTTCTCTTCCCAGTTTTTCCTCCCCCTGTCTAACTTGATTTTCAAAATCCTTTTTGAGCTCTTCCATGGCCTGAGCCCACTGGACAGTCACCTCGGATATCTAGGATAGAGAGGCCCCGACCTCCAGGTCTTTCCCCGATCCAAGCATTGTACTTCCTCATCAGAAATGAAAAGAGGAAGGAGCTTCTCTTCCCCAAGAAATTAACTTTCTATGGTCTTATTTTGCTTCCTTTTTCTGGGCATTTTCCCAGCCAGTCACTTGACTTCTGAGATTCCTCTCCACCCTCGCCTAGATCTGCCCAGCTAGTGCTTGGGGTCTGAGATTGAAATGCTACTTCCCAGCCTGGAGGCTTTCTGTGGTGGGAGTCCTGCTGTTCAATGTGAGCTTAAATTCTTGTGCTTGGGTGGGGGCAGGGCCGCCTCCCAGGCTCAGTTCCCTCAGGGGGTTTATGCAGCGACCTTCGGTAATGGAGCTCCTGTCTGCTTGGGGAGTTCCGGGCTGCCACTGCTGCCTCTGCTGCTGCCTCTGCCACTGTCTCCCGAGGGCACCCGAGTTGCGGAGACACCCCTGCTCCCCTTTCAACCAGCCCAGAAGTCTCTCTCACTGACCTGTAGTGCCTGTGGGTGGAGGGACCTTCTCGGACACTGGAGATTCCGTCCCTGAAGCCTGCTCTGGTCTGCTCCTCTGGGGCCACTAGGCCAGGGCAGCTCAGGGGTGGGCTCTGCTTTCCGGAGCATGATGGACCCCTGTGGACGGCTTTCCAGGGCTCTCTGTAATGGAAATCTCTTCCTCTGCGTTGGTGCGTGGCTTGCAGTACTCCAGAATTTGTGGGGAGATGTTTTTGCAGGAAATTTATGGGCTGTGGATTGGGAGCTAGCATACATGAGTCTTTCTACTCAGTCATCTAGTATTGCTTCTCTTAAATGTGTTCTTCCTATAGAATTGTAATTTTAATATGTCAATAAGTACATATCTTAAAATCATTAGCCAAAACTTTCTGCATAATACCTTATCAGATGTGTCTTGCCCAGGGGAGACAATACTATTTTTAATTAACATCTTAAGATATTGATTTAATTTGACTTCTGCATACTAGTTCATATGTTTCATTCTCTTTGAGCTTGATGGCCAAATCTAATTACTGGATCAGTTACAACAAAAAAGGGAATGTCAAAAAGGTTGATGTTTGTTATAACTTTCACATATGATATCTTTCTCTCCCTCCACTAATATTTGACTGATACCATTAAAAAAATTTCTAGGTCAACCCACCTGGTATTTATGTTGATCATTAACATAGTAAGAACTGGAGGGAGGAGAAAATCTACCAAGAATTCTGCTGAGGAGAGGTATCAAACACCACCATGACATGAATTTTTCAAATATTGAAGTTCTGTGGAAAAGTTTTGGAAGGTTAAATTAATATCTAGATGATATGCAGGATGGAAAAGTTGAATATCATATGGTCCAACAACACATAAAAATACATTTAATGCAATATGGAAAGCAACTACAGAAAAAATGAATTCTAATTTCCTTTACTCAGCAATTCAAAGTTGAGGTGAAAAGATTAACATGACCTTTGATTCATAATCTGAAAGAGGAGAAAATAAACCTTTCAATCTCATTGAAAACTTTCCCAAGATTGGATAAAGAATTCAAATTAGACAGAGAAATCTCAGAGAAAGATGATGTTTGGTCACTTTTTTTGTGTGGTTAAAATAAGTCCAACACAAGGAAAGCTTGACTTAGATCAAATGAGAGGCAGAGAGCCATCACATTGGCATTATCTTCAAAGAAAGATTAGTTACATGAAAGAAAGTGACTGATCTCTATAATTTCTTTGTGATACTGGAAAAAAAATCATGATATGTTCCATAATCATTCACTCATATAATTCATGGAAAATTTAGAATTTCTTGAAAAAGCTCTCTGTTAGCTTTCTCAGAAATGTATGCCACTTCAAAATTTTCTTACCAGAAGATGTATATGTCTGCTCCAAAAAGTGAACACAAGTGTTTCCTCTAACTATAGTAAAATTATACATTTATATTTTTATACAGAACATTCACAGTGAGCTCAAAAAATATATAAATATATTGTTATCACCCTCATCAGTCATTATCATCATCTTTTTCTATGAGGTTCAAATAAAAAATTGGCCCGGAAAAGGTCAATATTTGGCTGTTATTATTATATCTTTAATATTTTCTGAGCTATTCCCTAGATAAATCACTGTGTGCTATATTTGAATAAAGGTATTATATGTATTTATTCTCAGAAGGCTCACAAACACATTCCCAGGACATATCCAGGAACAAACACTAAAACAGGCCGATAAATCTGTCATCCTGTTCTATGTTGTTTGAAAGATTTCTTCTCCCATGGAACTTGCTGATTATGAATATTTGGTATAGGTACATATTTTTGTACTATTTTTCTTTATTTTATTCATCAATGTTATGTGTAAGTAATTTAGGGCAGCAGTTGTCAGTACTAAATATTAAGTTATAGCACATTATTTGGTTTCTCCAAGATGTTTTGATATCAATATTTGTGTAATAGAGACATATTAATTGTCACTTCAGGAAGTTTGATGACCCTGTTTTGTTATTATTTTAGACACTAGGTCTAAATCCATCATCAACACCTCCATTTCTACAATGGTAAAATAGGCACAGAAGCACACTGAAGACAAATCTTTAAAAAGCAGAATAGATCAAATGGAAAAAAAGATACAAAAATCTCAATGAAGAAAATGATTACTTGAAAATACAGAATTCGTCGTATAGAAGCTAATGACTCCATGGGACTTAAAAAAAAAAACAACCAATTAATAGCAAAAAAATTAAAAAAGAAGGAAGTGTAATCTACCTCATAGGGAAAAAAAAAACTAACCTGGAAAATACATAAAGGAGGCATCATTTAAGAATTGTCAAAATACATGAAAGCCATGATCAAAGAATGAGCCTAGACACAGCATTTCAAGAAATTAGAAAAGCTTCCTGATATCTTAGATATAACAGGTAAAATAAAAACTGAAAAAAAAATCTGCCCATCATCTTCTGAAAGAGCTCCAAAATGAAAACTTTCAGGACCATTAGAGACAAATCTCAAGGCTTCTACGTCAAGGAGAAAACATTCAGGATTATAATATCCTGAAGCTACAGTCAAGATCAGACAAGATTTAGCAGCTACCACAACAAAGAAACAGAGGACCAGAATTACATTTCCAGAAAACAAAGGAGCTAGGATGATGATAAAAAATAACCTACCCAGAAAGAGTGAGTATAATCTTTCAAAGGAAAACAAGGATATTTAATGATATAGAGAACTGTCAAACATTCCTGAAGAAAAGACTAGAGCTGAATAGAAAGTATGATGTCAAAATGCAAGATTCAAAAGAAGCATAAAATGTTAGACATGAACACATAATCATAAGGGACTCAATGAAGCTAAACCATTTAATTCATATTTAGGAAGATTATCCATGTGACTCCTAAGAGCTTCATTATTTGGGCTGGTATGAAGAATTTTATATAGACAGAAGGCATTATGCACAGTAACAGTAATGTTGCATTGATGATCAACTATGTAAGAAAGACTGGTTGTACTTATTAATAAAATATTAATAATGATTGAAGGTGATTCTAAAGGATTCATGATGAAAAATTACTATCCCCCTCAAAAAGATGAACTCTGAGTCTAAACTGAAAAATGATTTTCACACTTTTGAAATTTGTCTCACTTTTAAACAATATGACTAATGCTTAGCTAATATCTAGTACTTTAGCTACTTTTCTAAAATATATCTAATATGTTGCATAATTTTACATATACAATTGATATTTAATTTTTTGACTTCTCAGTTAATTGAGGAAGGAAGGAGTGAATATGAAACTCACAAGTGAAAAATAAAATATTCAAAATAAATGTATGAATAAATACATTTGTTTAAAAAACTATTCAGTATTAATTTTAAACAGACTAGATAAAGAAGAATCAGAAATAACTCAGTTCATTAATCTAGTCTCCAAAATATACCCTGGAAAGATAAATTGCAAAGCAAAAAGAATTGAAAAGAATTTCTGTGAAAACTGAAAATATGTGACACAAATTTGATTTAGACCAACATATCATGTCTTATACCATAATAAACTAAAAATGGATATTTGGCTTGAATATTAAAAGTCATACCATTAAAAATATAAAAAGACGGGACGGAGCCAAGATGGCAGAGTAGAAGGACGCACATTTACGAGCTCCGAAACCAAAGCCCATGGAATTGGTGTAGAAAGAGTCCCCCATAGATTCTGGGTGAGTGCAAGGTGTGCAGAGGCAGAGTGGAGGAGATTTCCGTTCCAGGGAGCCCTGAGGACCCATCCCCAGGGTCCGGCGCCCCGGAGAGTAAACCCGACCCCCAGCGCTGCCCTGGCCGAGGCCTCAGAGAAGCGGATCCAAGCAGGCTTCAGAGACGGAAGCTGAAGCAGCCGGAAAAGTCCCTCCGCCCACAGAAGCAGGTCAGTGAGAGAGGCCGGGCTGAAGGAGAGGGGAAGCAGGGCGTCTCCGTGACTCGGGCCCCCTCGGGAGGAAGTGGCGGCGCCAGGGACGGGGGCAGGAAGTGGCGGCGGCAGAGGCGTGGGCGGCGGCTGGGGCTGAGGCGGCAGCAGCCCAGGACTCAGGAATCCCCCAGCAGCAGGCAGGATCTTCATTACGGAAGATTCCTGCATAAAACCTGACGGAGCTGAGCCTGGGAGACGGCCCTGCCCCCACCCCGCGCTGTTGCTGAAGGCTTCTGCTCGGGACCCCCAGGGGAGCTGAGATTGGGAGGCAGGCCCCCCACCCCGCCCACACCCGCTCCATTCTTGAGAGTCTCTGCATAAAGCCCCCCTGAGGGATCAGAGTCTCGGAGGCAGCCCTGGCCCCACCCCAGCACCTGAACTAAAGCTCACTGATTGACAGCCAGCAGGAGGAAAGCCCATTTAAATCTCAGAGGACAAGCACTAGCTGGGCGGATCCAGGCGGGGGTGGAAAGGAATCTCAGAAGACAAGTTAACTGGCTGGGAAAATGCCTAGAAAAGGGAAGAAAAATAAGACTTTAGAGAGTTTTTTCCAACAAATGCAAATGATCCCGACCTTCGGATCTGATGGCGAGGATGAGGACGTATTCTTACCATCAGGGAAAGACGTGGAGGGCGGGGCCTCAGTACCCCAGACACCCCAGGGGGGTGGTGGGTGGGCTCAGGCCCTGGAAGAGCTCAAAAAGGATTTTGAAAAGCAAGTTAGACAGGTGGAGGAAGAACTGGGAAGAGAAATGAGAGAGATGCAAGAAAAGTATGAAAAACAGGTCAATACCTTGGTAAAGGAGACCCAAAAAAATGCTGAGGAAATTAACACCTTGAAAAATAGGCTCACCCAATTGGCAAAGGAGGTTCAAAAAGCCAACGAGGATAAGAATGCTTTCAAAAGCAGAATGAGCCAAATGGAAAAAGAGGCTCAAAAGCTCACTGAATTTAATAGCTCTCTCAAAATTAGAATGGAACAGATGGAGTCTAATGACTTTATGAGAAACCAAGAAATCACCAAACAAAACCAAAAGAATGAAAAAATGGAAGAGAATGTCAAATATCTCATGGGAAAAACAACTGACCTGGAAAATAGATCCAGGAGAGACAATTTAAAAATTATGGGACTACCTGAAAGTCATGATCAAAAAAAGAGCCTAGACATCATCTTCCATGAAATTATCAAGGAAAACTGCCCTGACATTCTAGAACCAGAGGGCAAAATAAGTATTGAAAGAATCCATCGATCACCACCTGAAAGAGATCCAAAAAGAGAAACTCCTAGGAACATTGTGGCCAAATTCCAGAACTCCCAGCTCAAGGAAAAAATCTTACAAGCAGCTAGAAAGAAACAATTCCAGTACTGTGGAAATACAATCAGGATAACCCAAGATCTAGCAGCTTCTACATTAAGGGATCGAAGGGTGTGGAATAGGATATTCCAGAAGGCAAAGGAACTAGGACTGAAACCAAGAATCACCTACCCAGCTAAACTGAGTATAATACTTCAAGGGAAAATATGGTCTTTCAATGAAACAGAGGACTTTCAATCATTCTTGATGAAAAAACCAGAGCTAAAAAGAAAATTTGACTTTCAAACACAGGAATGAGAAGAAGCATGAAAAAGTAAACAGCAAAGAGAAGTCTTAAGGGACTTACCATGAGTGAAATGTTTACATTCCTACATGGAAAGACAATATTTGTAACTCTTAAAACTTTTCAGTATCTGGGTAGTTGGTGGGACCACACATACACATGTACACACATGCACACACATACACACATGCACACACATACAGAGATAGAGAGCACAGATTGAACTGAATAGGATGGGACCATATCTTAAAAGAAACTAGGGTAAATGGTGAGAGAGAAATGTAGGGGGAGGGAAAGGGAAGGGGGTAACTATATGTCATTTAAGAGGCAGGTAGTTTTTCTTAGTGGAGGGAAAAAGAGGAGAGCTGAGAAAAAAAAAAAAAAAACAAAAACAAGAAGTTTACCCTCATCACATTTGACTAAACGAAGGAGTGAAATGCACACTCATTTTGGTATGAAAACCTATCTTACAGTGTAAGAAAGTGGGGGAGAAAGAGATATTGCAAGGGGGGGGGGATGATGGAAGGGAGGGCAAAGGGAGGAGGGAGCAATTTGAAGTCAAAACTTGGGGAGGGACAGGATCAAAAGACAGAAGAGGAACAATGAGGGGCAGGTTAGGAGGGATGGTAATCCAGTTAGTCTTACACAACACGACTATCAGGGAGGTCACTGGCAAAACTACACAGATATGGCCTATATTGAATTGCCTGCTGTCCCAAAGGGAATGGGTGGGGAGGGAGGGATGAGGAGAATTTGGAACTCAAAGTTTTAGGAACAACTGTTTAGTATTGTTTTTGCAACTAGGAAAGAAGACATACAGTTAAGGAGGAATAGAAAGTCATCTGGCCCTACAGGAGAAAAGAGAAGATGGAGACAAGGGAAGGGAGAGATGACAGAAGAGAGGGCAGATTGGAGATAGGGAAAATTAGATTGCTTGGGGTATTGGGGTGGGGGGAGGGGATAAAAGGGGAGAAAATTTGGAACCCAAAAATTTGTGAAAATGAATGTAAAAAATTTAAATAAATAAAAAAAAAAAATAAAAAAAAAAAATATAAAAAGACTAGATCAAGTACATTTCACAGATGGGGATTTTTAATGAACATTGGATAAATGCAATCATAAAATATGAAACAGATAACTTCTATTATTTGAAATTGAAATGAACAAAATTACAGTCAGCAAAATTTCAAAAAAGAGGTTGAATGGAAAAAAAATTGTACCAAGCATCTCTAATAAGAGTTTGCTATCTAGGATATATAGGTAACCAAAAAAATAAATAAAAGTAGAAGTCATTCCACAATAGGTGTTCAAAAATATGAATGGTTTCCAAATGAAGAATCATAAACTATTTAAAAGTACAAACTATTAATATCCAAGTGAGAAAATAATACAAATCATTAATGATAACAAAAGTGCAAATAAAAGTAACTGAATCTATAGGTCATAATCAGTAAATTAACAAAGATAACAAGAGATCAGGACAGCTAATGTTGGAGTGCTTTTGGAATATAGAAAATACTAATGTTGTATTGTTGAAGCTATAAATTGGTTGAAATATTCTGAAAGCAATTTAAATTATACACAGAAAGTGAACCAAATGTCCAAACTCATTTTTGTGACCTTTCATTGAATTTCATGTAACTCAATAGAGTCAGTGATAAAACCAAAAGCCCCTCATACAATGAAAAAAATAAAGGCCTCAAACACCAAAATATTCATTGGAGCAATTTTTGGTAGTGTTAACAAACTGGAAAATAAGTGGATGCAAATCAAATGAGAAATGCCTAAACAAATTTTTCTACATAATTGTAAAGAATTTTTTTTTTTTCTGGGAGAAATGATGAATAGAAAGAAGTGTAAGAAATCCTGTGTGAATGGATGACAAATTAAGTAAATAGAACCAGAAAAATAGTAGACGTAGTGAGCATAAGAATGTAGGAAGGAAGGAAGGAAGAATGAAAGGAAGGAAGGAAGGAAGAAAAAAGAAAGAAAAACAAATGAGTATGAGAAGCCAAAGGAGAAAGAGAAGATGTGGGTTCATATTCAGAGGAAGATAGAGCTTAAAAGTCACTCCTTTTTCTTTTTTTAATGATTTATTTTTATTTTTCAAAATTCACTTCCATAAGATTTAGAGTTTCAAATTTTCTTCCTCTCTCTCTCCTCCTCCCCTCCCCAAGACGACATGTAATCAGATATAGGATCTACTTACGCATTCACATTAAACACATTTTCATATTAATCATTTTTGGCAGTTACAGTATGACTTCAATTGAACCATTGATTAATTGGACTAAAAATGTATTCCCCCTTGTATTCCACTTTTAGTGGGGGAAGAAGCAAATCAAAACAAAATAAATTTCAATCTGTTAAAAAACATTACAAATTACAACCTAGTGACAGTACACATTCAGCAGTACCTGGCTCACAGCTACTCTACTTCTTTGCTTTAATGATATCTTTCTTGACTTTAGAATTCATGCCTTCTGACACCTTGATTTTACAGTTCCTTAGGTTCTCAATAATTACGATAAAAATAATAGCTGACATTTATATAATTCTTATGACTTTCCTTTCTATATCCCTGCAAAGTAGGCAGTGAAAGTGTTTTCCTGTTTTTGCAAATCCATATTAGTCACATATAAGCATAGACACACATGTTTGAGTTCAAAATTATTTATGACTGACGTAACTCTAATTCTGAAAACTTTTCTGATGCCTTTAAAAAAAAGGCATCAGTACATTTTATTTGGACCCCAAGTCTCCATTTTAACAAATACCCAAATAACTCTGCATCCTACTCCCATTAAATACATTCCCCTGCAGCTAAATAAAATACAGGATATATGCTTTAACTTTGATTGCATGATCTTAACATTGATTATTCTATTCAACCAGTTTTGTTCCTTCTCAGATTTTCACTTTAAGTGAATACCTGAAAAGGCTTTAGCATAAAAGGTCAAGGTCTCCCAGTGCATTCTGGGCCATCTCCAATCATCCTGATGAATATCTGGTCACTGGATCCAGATGACTCAGGAGGAAAATGTGAGACTGGTGACCTTGCACAACCCTCACTCACTCAAAACAAAGTCAAGTGCAAGTGATGTCATCATTTCTCTGATGTCATGGTCCTCTTTGTAAACTAAGGATGAACACAACAACAGCAACAACAATTTTCACATTAGTCATAAAGTAAAGAAGAATTAGAACTAATAAGTGGAACCAGGAGAAAAAAGAAACACAACAAAAGAAAATGAGGGCAAATAACCTGCTTCTCTTCACATTCAAATTTCAAAATTTTTCTCTGGATGTGGATAGCATTTTCCATTTTTAATTGTCTTAGATGCATGTATTGCTGGTAAGATCCAAGTCTGTCAAAGTCAGTCATCACAAAATGTGGCTGTGACTGTGTACAATGTTCTCCTGGTTCTGCTCATTTTACTCAGCATTACTTCGTATAAGTCCAGATTTTTATGAAGTCCACTTGCTCATAGTATTATAGTACAATGGTATGTTATTACGTTCATATACCCCAACTTGTTCAATCGTTCCCCAATTGATGAACATCCCCTCAATTTCCAATTCTTTGACTCTACAAAAAGAGCTGAACTAAATATTTTATTGCATGTTGGTCCTTTTCCCATTTTCATTATCTCTTTGGGATACAGAATTAGAAGTGGCATTGCTGAGTCACAATTTTATACTCCTTTGCACATAATTCCAAATTGCTCTCCAAAATCATTGTTTCAGTTCCCAATTACACGAACAATGCATTTGTGTTTCAATTTTCCCACATATTCTCCAGCATTTATCATTTTCCTGATTTTTCATGTTGGCCAATTTGATAGACTTGATGTGATATCTCAGAGTTGCTCTGATTTGCACTTTTTTAATTAATAGTGACTCATAACATTATTTTATATGACTAGACATAACTTTAATTTCTTTATCTGAAAACTGCCTGTTCCTATCCTTTCACCCTTTATCAGCTGGGGAATGACTTGATTCAGTTCTCTAAAGATTTTGGATATGAGGCTATATCAGAGAAACTAGTTGCAAATATTTTTTCTCATTTTTGTGCTTCCCTCCCAATCGTGGATGCATCGTCATTGTTTATGCAAAAACTTTTCAATTTAGTGTAATCAAATTACATTAAATTGAAATTATCCACTTTGCATTTCACAATATTCTCTATCTCTTGTTTGGTCATAAATTCTTCTGTTTTCAATAAATTTGACAGATAAACTACCCCTTGCTCTCTCAGCTTGTTTATAGTATCAACCTTTATATCTAGATCATGTACCTATTTTGACTTTATTTTGGTATACAGTGTAGGATGCTGGTTTGCCTAGTTTCTGCCACATTTTTTGGTCAAATAGTTCTTATCTTAGAAACTGGAGTCTAGGTTTGTCAAACAATATATTACTATATTCATTCGCTACTACTTGTGTACCTAACCTCTTCTACTGATCCACCACTCTATTTCTTAGCCAGTATCAAGTATTTTTGATGACTGCTACTTTATGACACAATTTAAGATCTAGTATGGCAAGGTCACCTTCCCTAGCATTTCTTTTAATTATCTTGATATTCTGGATATTTTGTTCTTCCAGATGAAATTTGATATTATTTCTTCTAGCTCTATAACCAATTTTTGGTGGTTTAATTGGTATGGCACTGAATAAAGTAAATTAATTTAGGTAGAATTGTCGTTTTGACTATATTATTTCAGCCTATCCATGAACAACTGATGTTTTTCCACTTATTTATACTTAACTTTATTTGTGTGAAAAGTGTTTGTAATTTTGTTTGTATAGTTCTTGGGTTGGTTTTCACAGGTAGTCTCCCAAATATTTTATAATGTCTACAGCACTTTTAAATGGAATTTCTTTTTCTGTCTCTTGCTATTAGGTTTTGTTAGTAATATATAGAAATGCTGATAATTTCTGTGGGCTTATTTTATATTCTGCAACTTTGCTAAGTGGTTTATTATTTCAAGTTGTTTTTCTTTTAGCACAATTCTCTAGAATTCTCTAAGCATATCATCATCTCATATGCAAAGATTGATAGCTTTGTTTCTTCTTTGCTTATTGTAAATTCCTCAATTTCTTTTTCTTCTCTCATTGCTAAAATGAACATTTCTAGTACTATATTGAATAACAATGGTGATATTGGACATCCTTGTTTCACCCCTAATCTTCTATTAAATGCCTTTTGCTTCTCCCTATTACATATGATGCTTGTTGATGGTTTTTTAAGGTACATGCTACATATCATTTTAAGAAGATTCCATTTACTCCTATGCTCTCTAGTGTTTTTAATAGTGTTGTACTTTGTCGAAAGCTTTTCCTAAGCCACTCCTTTTTCATATAAATGCATTAATTTTCGATTTTCAAAATTCACTTCCAATGTTCTAAAATCCAAAATTTTGAATTTCAAATTTTCTCCCCATCTCCCTCTTACCCATACCCCAGGACAGCAGGTATTACTGATTGTCATTTCCTTCAATCTTCCCTCCCTTCTATTACCCCCCCATCCCCTTCCCTTTTATTTTTCCTGTAGGGTAAGATAGATTTCTATGCCCCACTGCTTATATGTCATTTTTCCTATTTGCATGTAAAACAATCTCTAATGTTCATTTTTAAAGCCTTGATTTGCTCATTTTCTTCCTTCCCCTCTCCCTGCCCACCCTCATTGAGAAGTCAAGCAACTTGACAAAGGCTTTGTGTAGTCATGCAAAACACTTCGATAACAGTGATGTTGTGGGAGGTTAACTATATTTCCTTCTATCCTGCCTCCCCCTCCATTTATTAAATTCTCTCATTTGACCTGTCCCTCCATAATGGGGTTTGCTTCTGATTATCCCTTCCCCCAATCTGCAGTCCCTTCTATTATTTCCCTCCTCTCTTATCCCTTCCCCCATGCTTTCCTGTAGGGTAAGATAAATTTCTATACCCAACTGAGTGTGTATGTTATGCTCCCCTGAAGCCCATCTGATAAAAGTTAGTCCCTTTCACCTTCCCCTTCTTCCCCTCTATTGTAAAAACCTTTATCTTCTTCCTTTTATGTGGGATGATTTACTACATTCTGTCTCTCCCTTTCTTTTCTCCTAGTGTATTTCTTTCAACTCTTAATTTTCTTTTTTAGATACCACCCCTTCATGTTCAGCTCACTCTGTGTCTTCCGTCTTTGTCTCACTGTCTCTCTATGTCTCTGTCTCTCTCTATGTGTGTGTGTGTGTACCCATATACATATTTATGCATATATGCTATGAATATATATGTGTGCATGTATGTATATGCATATATATACATAAACACACATATATAGTAGGCATGCATGCATATATGCATGAATGTATGTATGTATGTATGTATGTATATGTTCTCTCTATCTATCCTAATACAGAGAAAGGTTTTAGGAGTTACAAATATCATCATTCTATGTAGGAAGGTAAACAGTTTAACTTAAAAATTCCCTTATCACTTCTTTTTCGCGTTTACTTTTTCATGCTTTACTTGTTTCGTGTGTTTGAAAGTCAGTTTTATATTCAGGACTGGTCTTTTCAACAAGAATATATGAAAACCATCTATTTTATGGAAGTTCTATTTTTCACCCTGAAGTAGTGTATTCAGTTTTGTTGGGTAGGGGATTCTTGCTTTTAATCCTATCTCCTTTGAGTTCTGGTATATCATATTCCAAGCCCTTTGATCTCTTAGTGTAGAAGCTGCTAAGCCCGATGTTGTCCTGACTGCGTTTCCCCAGTACTTGAATTGTTTCTTTCTGGCTGCTTGTGATATTTTCTCCTTGACCTGTGAATTGTGGGATTTTGTTTATAATATTCCTAGGAGTTTTTCTCTTGGGAAGTCTTTCAGGAGGTGATAGATGGATTCCTTCCATTTCTATTTTACTCTTAGGTTCTAGAATATCAGGGAAGCTTTCCTTGATAATTTCCTTTTTATTAATTTGTTTAATTTTAGTTTTCAACATTCACTTCAACATTCACTTTCAACATTTACAAGATTTTGAGCTCCAAATTTTCCCCCTGGCTCTCCTCTCCATCCACACCCAAGACATTGTACATTCCTACAACCCATTTCCCCAGTCTGTCCTTCCTTCTCTCATCCCTTCCCCTCTATTTTAATTTAGGAAAAGATAGATTTCTAGACACCAATGCTTGTATGTCTTATTTCTCAGCTGCATGTAGAAGCAATATTCAACATTCATTTTTTCAATTTGACTTCCAACTTCTCTCCCTTCCTCCCTCCCCACCCATCCCCAGTGAGAAGGCAAGCAATTCAATACAGGTTATACATGTGTAGTCATGAAAAACACTTCCATAAGAGTCATATTGTAAAAGACTAACTATATTTACCTCCATCATATGCTGTCCCCATTTATTCTGTTCTCTCTTGACTCTGGTTTTATCAATATTGTTTATTTCTAATTACCGCCTCTGCTCATTTGCCCTCCCTTCTATCATCCTCCCCACCCCTATTTGTCCTTTCCCACTACCTTGCCGTAGTATAAAATAGATTTTCATACCAAATTGAATGTGCATATTACATTCTTAAGGCAAATTCGATGAGAAGGAAGTTCACTCTTTCCCTCTCAGCTCTCCCCACTTCCCCTCCATTGAAAAATTTTTTCTTTTATGGAAAGGATAATTTACCCCATTCTATTTCTCTCCTCCCTATATATTTCACTCTCAACCCTTAAATTTTTTGTCTTTAGATATCATCTCTTCATATTCAACTCATTTTTATGCCTCTTTATATAAGTATACAATCCCTCCAACTACCCTAATACTGAGAAAAATCTGAAGAATTGCAAATATTATCTTTCCATGTAGTAATGTAAATAGTTCAACGTTAGTAAGTTTCTTATGATTTCTCCTTCCTTTTACCTTTTCCTGCTTCTTTTGATTTTTGTATTTGAAAGGCAAATTTTCTATTCAGTTTGGTCTTTTCATTAAGAATTCATGAAAGTCCTCTATTTCATTGAATGACCATTTTTCTCTTGAATTTTTATACTCAGTTTTGCTGGATAGGTGATTCTTGGTTTAATCATAGCTCCTTCCATCGCTGCAATATCATATTCCAAGCCCTCTGATCCCTTCATGTAGAAGCTGCTAGATCTTATGTTATCCTGTTTGTGTTCCCACAATACTTGAATTGTTTCTTTTTGGCTGTTTAAAATATTTTCTCCTTCACCTAATAGCTCTGTAAGTTGGCCACAATATTGCTAGAACTTTTCTTTTACAATCGCTTGCAGGATCCAATTGGTGGAGTCTTTCAACATCTATTTTACCCCTTGGTTTTAGAATATCAGGTATTTTTTTCATTGATAATTTCCTGAAAGATGATGTCCAAATTCTTTTATTGATCATGGCTTTCAGGTAACACAACAATTTTTAAATTGTCTCTCTTTAACCTATTGTCAAAGTCAGTTGTTTTTACAATGAGATATTTCAAATTGTCTGTAATTTTTCTCTTCCTTTAGTTTTGTTTTATAATTTCTTGATTTTTTCATAAAATAGTTTCTATCTGCTATTACCATTTGGGTTAGTCTATTTTTTTATTTTTTATTTATTTTTTTAATAAAAATTTATTTGTTTAACTTTTTACATTCCTGGGAAATTTACATTTTCATTTTCACAAAATTTTGGATTCCAAATTATCTCCTCATTTATCCCCTCCCCTCACCCCAATACACGGAGCATTTTAATTTGCCCTATAACCAATCTGCCCTGTCTTCTATCATCCCTCCCTTCTCTTGTCCCCATCTTCTCTTTTGTCCTGTGGGGCCAGATGACTTTCTATTCTCCATTAACTGTATTTCTTATTTCCTAGTAGCAAGAACAATGCTGAACAGTTGTTCCTAAAACTTTGAGTTCCAAATTCTCCCCATCCCTCCCTCCCCACCCATTCCCTTTGGGAAGGCAGGAAATTAAATATAGGTCCTATCTGTTTACTTTTGCAAATGAGTTCCATAATAGTGGTGTTGTGTAAGACTAACTATATTTCCCTCCATCATATCCTGCCCCCCATTGTTTCTATTCTCTCTTTTGATCCTGTCCCTCCCCAAGTGTGTTGACTTCAGATTGCTCCCTCCTCCCATTGCCCTCCCTTCCATCATCCCCTAACCCTGCTTATCTCCTTCTCCCCCACTTTCCTGTATTGTAAGATAGGTTTTCAGACCACAATGAGTATGCATTTCATTCCTTCCTTTAGTCGAATGTGATGAGGGGAAATTTCATGTTTTTTTGTCAGCTCTCCTCTTTTTCCCTCCACTAAAAAGTCTCCTGCTTGCCTCTTGAGTGAGATATAATTTACCCCATTCCGTTTTACCCTCTCTTCTCCCACTACATTTCTCTCTCACCGTTTACCTCAATTTCTTTTAAGATATGGTCCCATCCTATTCAATTCACTCTATGCTCTCTGTCTCTGTATGTGCGTGCAGGTGTGTTTGTGTGTGTGTGTGTGTGTGTGTGTGTGTGTGTGTGTGTGCATGCACACGTGTACATATGTGTGTGTGTGTGCATGTGTGTGTGTATGTGTGTGTGTAGTCCCACCAACTACCCAGATACTGAAAAGTTTTAAGAGGTACAAATATTGTCTTTCCATGTAGGAATGTAAACAGTTCACCTTTGGTAAGTCCCTTATGACTTCTCTTTGCTGTTTACTTTTTCATGCTTCTTCTCAGTCTTGTGTTTGAAAGTCAAATTTTCTTTTCAGCTCTGATCTTTTCATCAAGAATGCTTGAAAGTCCTCTGTTTCATTGAAAGACCATATTTTCCCCTGAAGTATTATACTCAGTTTTGCTGGGTAGGTGCTTCTTGGTTTGAGTCCTAGTTCCTTTGACTTCTGGAATATCCTATTCCATGCCCTTTGATCCCTTAATGTAGAAGCTGCTAGATCTTGTGTTATCCTGATTGTATTTCCACAATACTGGAATTGTTTCTTTCTAGCTGCTTGCAATATTTTCTCCTTGACCTGGGAATTCTGGAATTTGGCCAAAATGTTCCTAGGAGTTTCTCTTTTTGGATCTCTTTCAGGTGGTGATTGATGGATTCCTTCAATACTTATTTTGCCCTCTAGTTCTAGAACCTCAGGGTAGTTTTCCTTGATAACTTCATGGAAGATGATGTCTAGGCTCTTTTTTTGATCATGGCTTTCAGGTAGTCCCATAATTTTTAAATTTTCTCTCCTGGATCTATTTTCCAGGTCAGTTGTTTTTCCCATGAGATATTTCACATTCTCTTCCATTTTTTCATTCTTTTGGTTTTGATTTGTGATTTCTTGGTTTCTCAGAAAGTCATTAGCCTCCATCTGTTCCATTCTAATTTTGAGGGAATTATTTTCTTCAGTGAGCTTTTTAACCTCTTTTTCCATTTGACTAATTCTGCTTTTGAAAGCATTCTTCTCCTCATTGACTTTTTGAACCTTTTTTGCCAATTGATTTAGCCTATTTTTCAAAGTGTTATTTTCTTCAGCATTTTTTTGAGTCTCCTTTATCAAGGCATTGACCCATTTTTCATGCTTTTCTGGCATCTCTCTCATTTCTCTTCCCAGTTTTTTCCTCCACCTGTCTAACTTGATTCTCAAAATCCTTTTTGAGCTCTTCCATGGCCTGAGCCCACCTGACATCCACCTTGGATATCTGGGATACAGGGCCCTGACCTCCACGTCTTTCCCTGATGGTAAGAATTGTTCCTCATCATCAGAAATGAAAGGTAGGAACATCTCTTCCCCAAGAAAGTAGCTTTCTATGGTCTTATTTTTCTTCCCTTTTCTGGGCATTTTCCCAGTCTGTTACTTAACTTCTGAGATTCCTCTCCACCCCCACCTAGATCTGCCCAGCTAGTGCTTGGGGTCTGAGATTCAAATGCTGCTTCCCAGCCTCAGGGCTTTCCATGGAGGGAGTGGCTGCTATTCAATTTGACCTTAAGTTCTGGTGCTTGGGTGGGGGCAGGGCTGCCTCCCAGTTTCAGTTCCCTCAGGGGGTTTATGCAGAGATCTTTGGTAATGGCCCTGAGCTCCTGCCTGCTTGGGGAGTCTCGGGCCACACTGCCTCTGCCCCTGCTTCCGGAGGGGCCCTGAGGCACAGAGACACCCCGCTTCCCTCTCAGCCAGCTTAGACGTCTCTTTCACTGACCTGGAGCGCCTGTGGGCGGAGGGACCTTCACGGCTGCCGAAGGTTCTCTCCCTGAAGGCTGCTCGGATCAACTCCTCTGGGGCTGCGTAGCCAGGGCAGTGCTGGAGTGGGCTCCACTCTCCAGAGCACAATGGACCCCTGGGGGTGGCTTTCCAGGGCTCTCTGGGACGGAAATCTCTTCCACTGTGTTTCTGCACGGGTTGCACTGATCCAGAATTTGTGGGGCTTTCTTTTCACAGGAAATTTATGGGCTGTGAGTTCGGAGCTAGCATACAGTGAATCTTTCTACTCCGCCATCTTGGCTCCTCCCCCATTATTCTATTTTTTAAAGTGTTATTTTTTTCAACATTTTTTGAATCCCCTTTTGCAAGCAGTTGACTCATTTTTCATGATTTTCTTGCATCACTCTCATCTCTCTTCCCATTTTTTTCTCTATTTCTCTTACTTGATTTTCAGAATTCTTTTTGAGGTCTTCTATGACCTAAGACTAATTCCTATTTATTTTTTTTTTGGAAGCTTTGGATGTAGGAGCTTTGACTCTGTTGCCTTCTGTTTGTATATTTTGGTCTTCCCTATCATCAAAGTAAGATTCTTTAGTCTGATTTTTTTTTTTTGTTTTTTGCTCTTTTCCCCAGTCATTCATTTGACTTTTGAGCTCTTTGTCAAGATACTTCTCTGTTTCCAGTGGGTATGGGGGTGTACAGATAGTTGTTCAATCTCCCCAAACTCTATGGGCCTAGAGCTCCAGAAAAAGCTTTTGCCTCTGCCCCTGCCCCTGCTGCTGCTGTGGGCTCCTCCACCCCCTCCGCAGCTCCGGGGTGGGGCCTAGAAAACTCTACACTCTCACACAGGTCCCACGAGTCATTTTCCTCTGACCTTCCAATTTGTCCTGGGCATTTTGGGGTTCTGAAGCCTGAAAAGGACCACACGTGCCAGAGATTCAGTCCCCTTAAGGTCTGCTCAGTTCTCCTCTTGCTGGTGCAGCCCACGTTTGATTGCACTTTGCTCCCAGTATGGTGGGATGTATGCTTTCCCTTGACCTTCCAAGATGACTGGGTCAGGGGCAAGACCATGCTCTCCTCTCAGCTAAATGACAGAGTCTTTCAAAGAACTTTGAAGTCATCTTTAGTGTTTGTATGTTGAAAAGTCTGGAATGCCCAGCAGCCACAAGCAGTTCAGCCCCATAAGGCCTGCTCTGACTCAGCCTGAGCAAGTGTGGCCCATACTGAACTGTGCTCTGCTCACAGCCTGGTGCAATACATCCTTCTTGTTGACCTTCCATATTGTCTTGGGCAGAAAATTTGCTCCAACTTGTTATGTTGTGACTTCTTTTGCTCTAGAATTTATTCAGAGTAATTTTTGCAGGGTTTTGTGAGACATTTGGGGAAAGAGCTGTAGCAGGTCCCTGCTTTTGTGCTACCATCTTGGCTTTGTCCCCTACGAAACTTCAAGCAACCAGTTTTTCAATGAGAAATGTCAAATGGTGCCAAACTCAAAACATTTTCTTAGAATAACTTAAAAATTAGTTTAAAAATCTGAGATTGATGAAAAATTAGATATAATTAGAAAAAAGAGAAATAGTAAAATCAAAATAAAAAAAGATAAATAAAAATGATACAAAGAAAGTTAAGAAAAAATATGTGGAAAAAGTGATCCAACTTGAATCAAAATCCTTAAGGAAGGAAATAATTTCTTGAAAACTAGAATTGGGCAACGAGAAGGTCATAAGGCTCTAAAACTCACCAGAAATTAAAACAACTGATCTAGAGAACATATTGAGGAAAAACAATATAAGAGGAATTGGATGACCTGAAAATTATGATAGAAAAAGAATACAATATATATAAAATCTTACAAGAAATTTTGAAGGAAATTTGCCTAGCAGTTCTGGAACAAGAAGGCAATGCAGAAATGGAAAAGAAAAGCAATGATCACCATCTCAAAGATATCTTAGGAAGGAAACTTACAGGAATATTGTAGCCAACTTTCAAAGCTTTCAGCTTAAGGGGAAAATACTGGAAACAACAAGAAAAAAATAGACATCATGGAGGTACAAAAAGATTACACAAGACCTAACAGCTGCTATATTGAAGAACCATAAGTTCTGGAATATAATATTGTATAGAGTCAAAGAAGTAGGGTTGCAACCAAGGATACTTTACCTAGCAAATTTAAGTATAATCCTGAATGAGAAAAGTGACATTTAATGAACTCAAAGACATTCAGGCATTTTTGACAAAAACGCCAGCACTTGAGGAAAAATTCTCCATATAACAACCAGGAGAAATGTGATGTGAATATTGAGGACCAATTAAAAGGTACACAATAAGGTCAAACTGTTTACTTCTCATATGGGAAAATATCAGTTTCATCATGACTCATTTTTATTTGGATAGTTTGAGAAAATGGGTCGATTCTTAGACAACTCTTTAGGGACACATAAGGAAAAATTATTTCATAAAAATGAGAAAAACAGGAAAAAATGATACAGAAGAAACTGGTAATGGGGAGGGTGAGTAGTGCTGAACTCTTACTCTCATTGTTAAAGAGGGAAGGACATATATATCTAGAAGAATATAAAACTTTTCTAAATTCAGAGGGAAATAAGAGAGCATGGGGATAGAATTGGGAGAAAAAAGGGAGGGATTTTTGGAGGGGTGGATAGACTAAGGAATAGGAGGGAAAGTTGGCAAGTAGAAACAAAATGGAGGAGTGAAGAGGGATAAGAATAGGGTGAGAAGGATAGTGAGGAATAATCATAAGGAGGAAAATATACAACCAGTAATTATAGTTTAAAATCTAAATGGGATGAATTTAGCCATAAAATGGAAACTGATAGATTAAAATTTGAATTGAACAATATGGTGCTTTGGGGAAATTCCATAAAAATGAGAGATATTGACAAACATAAAAGAAAGGTCAGGAGTAAAATTTGTTATGTTAAAAAGCACAGATAGGAATCATGATTTCAGATGAAGTTGAAACTAAAATGGATTTAATCAAAAGAGAAAAGCCTGAGTGTCAGTCACATTATTCAAAATTTTTTTAGGCCACTTAAAATACTTAGACAGTTTAAAATACCTAAGACTATACCTACCAAAACATACACAGGAATTATAGGAATGTAAATATAATATACAAATAAAGTTAAATCTAAATAATTGAAGTGACATTTATTGTTCAGGGGTATGTAAAACTGATGTAAAAAAATGACAATTTTACCTAACTAACCTACTTATATAACACCATGCCAATTAAATCACTAAAAAGAGAAACAAAGACCTTAGTGAGTTAGAAAAAGTAATACTGAAGTTCATTTAAAAGAACAAAATATCAGGAACTTCAAAGAAATTACAGGAAAAACGAATGTAAAGTAAAAAGATTCAATAATATCAGAACTTAAACGATATTGTAAGGTGACAGCATTATAGCAATGTAAAATGGATAATTTTGATGATTATTTTTGGAAATTGATTTTTATTACTTAATTTTTTTGGTGTGTTCCACATTCATTACCATAAGATCTTGCAAATTTTCTCCCAAGCTTTGCCCTCCCCCACACCCTGATATGGCATGCATTCTTATTACCTGTTTCCCAGTCTTCCCTCCCTTCTATATCTTCCCCTTCCACTGACTTTTTGAAGGGCGAGATAGTACACCCCAACGCATGTGTATCTTACTTCCTACTTGGATGCAAAAACCCTTTAAAAATTATTTGTTTACTTTTAGTTTTCAACATTAATTTCCACAAAATTTTGAGTTTCAAATTTTCTCCCCATCTCTCCCCTCCTCCACTTCAAGACACTGGGCATTCTGATTACTCCTTTCCCTTCCCAGTTTGCTCTTCCTTCTATCACATCCCTCCCTTGTCTTCTCTTCTTCTTTTCTCTTTTGTTGTAGGGCAAGATAGATTTCTCTACCCTGTTACCTCTATTTCTTATTTCCCAGTTTCATGCAAAAACAATACTCAACATTCAGTTCTAAAACTTTGAGTTCCAACGTCTTCCTCTTTCTCCCTGTCCACCATACCCACTGAAAAGGCAAGCAATTCGATATAGGCTATACATGCGAAGTTATGCAAAAGACTTGCATATTAGTAATCTTGTGAAAGACTAACTATATTTGCCTCCATCCTATCCTGCCCACATTTATTCTGTTCTCTCTTTTGACATTGTCCCTCCCCAAAAGTGTTTGCTTCTAATTGCTCCCTCCCCCCATTTGCCCTCTCTCCTATCATTTCCCCATAACCCATTTTTCCTCTTCTTATCTGTTTTCCAATAGTGTAAGATAGATTTTCACATCAAATTGAGTGTGCTTGCTAATCTCTCCTTAAGCCAAATGTGATGAGAATAAGTTTCATTTTTTCCCTCTCACTTCCACCCTTTTCCCCTGCATTGAAAAAGCTTTTTCTTGACTCTTTTATAAGAGATAATTTCCCCATTCCATTTCTCCCTTTCTTCTTCCAATATATTACTCTTTAATACTTTAATTTTATTTTATTGGATATCATTCCTTCCTATTCACTCACCTTGTGCCCTCTGTCTATATATATGTATGTATGTATGTATGTATGTATGTATGTATGTATGTATGTATATAATCTCTCCATCTATCCAAACACAGAGAAAAGTTTCAAAAGTTACAAATATTACCATTTCATGTAGGGATGTAAGCAGTTCAACTTTAGCCAATCCCTTACTATTTGTCTTTCCTGTTTACCTTTTCATGCATCTCTTGATGCTTGTGTTTGAAAAACAAATTATCTATTCAGCTTTGATCTTTTCATCAATAATGATTGAAAGTCCTTTACTTCATTGAATGACCATTTTTTCCCCTCAGTTTTTGTGGATAGGTGATTCTTAGCTTTCATCCCAGTTCCTTTGACTTATAGAATATCATAATCCAAACCCATTGACCCCTTAATGTAGAAGCTGCTAGATTTTTTGTTATCTTGATTTTATTTCCACAGTATTTGAATCGTTTCTTTCTGGATGCTTGAAATATTTTCTCCTTGACATGAAAACTCAGGAATCTGGCTATGATATTTCTAGGTGTTTTTCTTTTGGGATATCTTTCAGGAGGTGATTGGTGGATTCTTTCAATATTTATATTAAACTCTGATTCTGGAATATCAAGGCAGTTTTCCCTGATACTGTCATGAAGGATGATGTGTAAGTTTTTTTTTTTTTTTGATCATGGCTTTAAGATAGTTCCATAATTTAAAAATTGTCTCTCCAGGATGTATTTTCCAGGTCAGTTCTTTGTACAATGAGGTATTTAATATTATCGGCTGTTTTTTTCATTCTTTTGGTTTTGTTTTGTAATTTCTTGATTTCGCAGAAAGTCATTAGCCTCCATCTGCTCTGTTCTATTTTTTTTCCTCAATTAGCTTCCCTTTTTAAGTGTTTACTTATTTATTTTTAGTTTTCAACATTCATTTCCACAAAGTTTTGGGTTTGAAATTTTCTCCCCATTTCTCCCCTCCTCCCACCCCATAACATCTTGCATTGTGATTGCCCCTTCCCTCAATATGCCCTCCCTTCTATCACACCTCTCCCTTCCCTTATCCCTATCTTCTCTCTTTTCTTCTAGGGCAAGATAGATTTCTGTACCCTATTTCCTGTATTTCTTATTTCTCAGTTTTATGCAAAAGTAATTCTCACCATTTATTCCTAAAACCTCGAGTTCCAACATCTCTCCCTTTTTCCTCCGAAAATCCATCCCCACTGAGAAGGCAACCAATTCAATATCGACTATATATGTGTAGCTTTGCAAAAGATTTCCAAAATATTCATGTTGTGTAGACTAATTATATTTCTCTTCATTTTATCCTGACCCCCATTTATTATATTCTCCCTGTTGAACTTGTTCCCACCATAAGTGTTTCCTTTTAATTACTTCCCCTCCCATTTACCCTCCATTCTGTCTCCCACCCACCCCACTCATCTCCTTCTCCCTTATTTTCCTTTAGTGTAAGATAGATTTTCATACCAAATTGAGTGAGTATATTATTCATTCTTTAAGCCAAATGTTAAGATAGTAAACTTCACTTTTTCCCTCTCACCTCCTCCCTTTTTACTCCTTGAAAAACTTTTTCTTGCCTCTTTTATGAGAGATAATTTGCCCCATTCCATTTCTCCCTTTCTCCTTCCATTATATTACTCTCTCACCCTTTAATTTTATATTTATAAATATCATCCCTTCTTATTCAACTCACCCTGTGCTCTCTCCCTCTGTGTGTGTGTGCGTGCATGTGTGTGTGTGTGTGCACGTGTGTGTGTGTAATCCCTCCAACTACCCAAGTAACAAGAAATATCTCAAGACTTACAAATATTATCATTCCATGTAGAAATGTAAACAGCTCAACTTCACAAAGTTCCTCATGATTTCTCTTTCCTGTTTGCCTTTTCATGTTTCTCTTGATTCTTGTGTTTGAAAGTCAGATCTGCTATTCAGTTCTGATCTTTTCATCAGGAATGATTAAAAGTCCTCTATTTCATTGAATGGTCATTTTTCCCCAGAAGTATTGTACTCAGTTTAGCTGGGTAGGTGATTCTTGGTTTTAATTCTAGTTCCTTTGACTTCTGAAATATCATATTCCCAAACTCTTGATCCCTTAATGTAGAAGTTGCTAGATGTTGTGTTATCCTCATTGTATTTCCTCAGTACTCAAATTCTTTCTTTCTATATGGTTAACCTGGGAACCCTAGAATTTGGCTAAAATATTCCTAGGAGTTTCCTTTTTTGGATCTCTTTGAGGAGGTGATTGGTGCATTCTTTCAATATTTATGTTGTCAATTGATTATAAAATATCAGGGCAATTTTCCTTGATAATTTCATGGAGGATGATATTTAGATTATTTTTCCTCATGACTTTCAAGTAGTCCCAGAATTTTTAAACTGTCTCTCCTGGGTCTATTTTCAAGGTCAGTTATGTTTCCCATGAGATATTTCACATTATCATCTATTTTTTTCATTCTAGTTTGGTCTTGTAATTTCTTGGTTTTTCATAAAGTCATTAGTTTACATCTGCTCGATTCTAAATTTTAAAGAACTATTTTCTTTAATGAGCTTTTGAACAGCCTTTTTCCATTTGGCTAATTCTACTTTTTAAAGCATTGTTCTCCTCATTGACATTCTGGACCTCTTTTGCCAACTGAATTAGCCTATTTTTAAAGCTTCTATTTTCTTCAAACTTTGGGGGGGGTCTCATTTAGCAAACTCTAGACTTGCTTTTCGTGATTTTCTTGCATCACTCTCATTTCTCTTCCAAATTTTACCTCCAGCTCTCTTGACTTCATTTCCAAAATCATTTTTGAGCTCTTCCATGGCCTGAGATCGTCGCATATTTGTTTTCGGAGGTTTGGGATGCAGAATCCTTGAATTCCTGTGATGTTATGCTTTGTTCTTCCTCTTCCTAAAGGATGAAAGAAAATACCTCTTGACTAAGAAAGTAAGCTTCTATAGTCTTATTTCTCCCCCCTTTTTGGTCATTTTCCCAGCCAGTTACTTGACTTCTGTGTCCTTTTTGAAGTGGAGCTTTTACTCTAGGGACCTTTAAGTTCTAATTTCCTCAAAGTGGTCACCATCAGGGGAGAGGAGTTTACTCCTCTCCTGACCTGCCCACTGATCTGGGAACAATCAAAAACTTTTCTGCCCAGAATCTTCTGGTAGAATTTCCTCTCCACAACTGTCTCCACCTCCACTGCCTGCACTTGTCCTCACCTCAGGGTGAGACTTAGGGCTGAGATTAAGATCAGGTGTCCTCTTCCCCCAGGGTCTTTCAGCACAGTGCTCCAAGGGTTGAACTCAGGGTCTAGATTCAGATCAACTGCTCAATTTTCCCTGGGGCTTTAGGTGGAGGGCTCCAAAAATGGATATTACCTCTGCAGTGGCTGTTGCTGTCAAGGCCAGGCTGCATTCCTTTCCCACTCAGAATTAAAGGCCTTCTCACTGACGTTTGAAGCTTTCTTTGGCGTTTGTGGGTTGAGCAATGTGGGAACTGATTCTGCTGGTGACTCCTTGATGCCTGTTCTTGGTCCCATTCCTCCCATGTTGTAAGGCCTATGCTGGGCTGCCCTTCACTCCACATCCTGATGCCATAGACCTTTCCTGTTGGTCTTTCAGTCTGTCTTGGACTGGAAATCTCTTTCACTCTGTCGTTTTGTGACTTCTTCTGCTCTAAAAATTGTTTAGAGTTGTTTTTCTTTTTTTTCTTTTATTGTTTATTTCTAACACTATTTATAACAGATAAAGCAATTCAAAGTTTTAGTCAGGTGATATTTCTTTTTAAAGCATTTACAATATGGACCACAAAAGAATTTTTTTTAAACATTAACCAACTGAGACACAAATAATATTTGTGTTCCTAACTTCACAAGCTTTTGACCTAATTGTCTCCACAGTATTACTAAGAATTAAAGAACCCTAACTTATTGTTTTTGGTCTAAAGTCCCTATTCCTAATAGCTTAATTTTAGACAGTCTCAGATGTTCCCCTACCCATAATCTATAATTGAATAGATCTCGTATTAAGCTGACAAGCCTTTTGACTATAGGAAATTGTCATCAATGGTAAGGATAGTGCAGGGATACAATATCTCCCCAACTTCATGTCAGTTCCAGGCAGTATTAGATTATTCACTTGCATTCAGTCAGGCTTAAATTCTGCCTGGTGTCAGTGGGGAAATTGAGTCAGGAGAATCCCACCTCAGCCCATGCTGAACAGCCACTCTTCCACCCTTCCCTTGAGATCACCTATGCAGTTCATACCAGCATCTCACCAGCTTACTGGCATCATGGATTAGAGGCTCAGATCACCTTTCTTGCTACCCACACCTGGAGTTAGACTCAGAAGACAGTCATACAATAGTCTCACAGCATCTAAAAATGGTAAGTTCCAATAACCAGGTTTCAAATATGATTATAGTTTCACTTTGGCTAAGGAACATCTTTTGAGGCAAATCTTAAGTGGCTTACATGCCTTTCTATACTTGTTCTAGTTCCTGATTAAATGTCAATCATAAAATCAAATTTACCATTAAAACTTTGACTTTTCCATCAATGCCAAATTTTACCTGAAGTTACCTTCCTCTAGGAAATTTACCCTGAAATTCCTTCCTCCAAACTAAAGATGTCATTGTTTTATTCTCAGTAATTAATTCAGTCTATTGTTTTGATACTAATTGCTTTTTTTCTCACTTTGTAACATGTCCAATTTTTCTCCCCATCACTCCCCTCCCCCCACTTCCTAATATCTTGCATTTTGACTACTCCTTCCCTCAATGTACCCTCCCCTCCATCACACCTTACCCCTCTTCTACCCCCATATTCTCTCTTTTCTTGGAGGGTAAGAAGAATTTCCATACCCCTATCCCTGAAGTTCTTATTTCCCTATGATATTCATTAAAAATCCTCAACATTCGTTTCTACTACTTTTAATTCCAACTTCTCTCCCTCCCCCCTCCCTCCCCAGCCCCTCTGAGAAGGCAAGCAATTCAATACAGATTAAATATGTGCTGTTTTGCAAAAAACTTCCATAATAACCATGCTGTGTAATACTAATTATATTGCCCTCTGACCTACCCTATACCCCATTATTTCCCCCCCTACAAGTGACATTGTCCCTTCTTGAAAGTGTTTATTTCTAGTGACTTCCTTCTCCCATTTGCCCTCCTTTCTAACATTCCCTTCATTCCACTTGTTGACTCCTCTCCTACTTTCCTGTGGTGTGATATAAATTTTCATATCAAATTTAGTGAGCATTTTATTCCCTCCTTCTGCCACACATGGGGAGAGTGGCTTTATTTTTCCCCTTCCTCTTCTCCCTTATCACCTCCATTGAATAAAATTTTTATTATCTCTTTTATGTGTTATAGCCTGCCCCATTCTATTACTCCCTTTTTCTTCCTGGAATTTTCCTCTTTTACCCCTTAATTTTTTATTTTATTTTATTTTTTTGCATGTGGATATCATCTCTTCTGATATAACACACCCTATACTCTTTATCTATATATGTGTATGTGTGTGTGTGTGTGTGTGTGTGTGTGTGTATGTACAATCTCTCCACGTACCCAAATACTGAGAAAAGATTCAGGAGTTAAAAATATTTTCTTTCCATGCAGTAATGTAAACAGTTAAGCTTTCAAGAGTCTTTTATGATTTTTCTTTTTTGTTTACCTTTTCATACTTCTCTTGATTCTTGTCTTGGGAAGTCAAATTTTTAAATACAGATCTGGTCTTTTCCTCAACCTGAATTCTTGGAGGTCATCTATATCACTGAATGACCATTTTTTCCCTTGAAGTATTATATTTAGATTTGCTGGGTAGGTGATTCTTGGTTTCAATCTCACTTCCTTTGACTTCTGAAATATCCCACTCCAAGGCCTTCAGTCCCTTAATGTTGAAGCTGTCAGATCCTGTGTTATCATGATTGTATTTCCACAGTACTCAAATTATTTCTTTCTAGCTGCTTGCAGTATTTTATCCTTGATCTGAGAACTCTGAAATTTGGCCACAATATTCCTAGGAGCTTCTCTGGGTTTCTCTCAGGAAGTGAACCATGAATTATTTCAATATGCATTTTGCCCTCTGATTCTATAACATCAGGGCAGTTTTCCTTGTTAATTTCATGGAAGATAATGTCTAGGCTCTTTTTTTGACCATGACTTTCAGGTAGTCCAATAATTTTTAAATTATTTCTCCTGGAGCTATTTTCCAGGTCAGTTGTTTTTCCAATGAGTTGTTTCACATTATCTTCTATTTTTTTTTCAAAATTTTGTTTTGTTTAGAAACTTCTTGGTTTAACTCACAGTCTTTCGTTTCCCTGAATTTGATTATCTCTTTCAATGAATTATTTTGTTCAGTGAGCTTTTGAACCTTCTCCTCCATTTGGCTAATTCTGCTTTTTAAAACCTCCTTCTCCTCGTTGTCTTTTTGGACCTTTTTGCCAGTTGAGTTAGCTTCTTTTTAAAGCTGTTATTTTCCTCAGCATTTTTTGGGTTCTCCTTTAGTAAGCTACTAACTTGTTTTTTAAGGTCTTCTATTCCCTCAGCCCAGTTTAAATTCCCTTTGGAGGCAAGTGCCTTGACTTCCTCTGACAGTATGCCTTGTTCTTCCTCATCTGAAAGGATGGGGGGGAGACACCTGTTCCCCAAGAAAGTGACCTTCTATGATCTTATTTTTTTTCTCCTTTTTTGGGCATTTTCCTAGCCAGTTACTTGACTTCTGAATTTCCTCTCCACAACCACCTCACCTCCAGTTTTGCCAAGCCAGCACTTGGGGGCTGAGACTGAAATGAGCTGCTCCCAAGCCTCAGGGCTTTTGGCAGGCCAGGGCTGCTCTTCAGTGTGAGATTAAGTTCAGCTGCTCAGGTAGGGGCAGGGCAAACACACAGGGCTCAGTTCCCTCAAGGGGTTTACAAGGAGACTTCCAACAATGGATGTGGGATACTGCTTGTTTTGGGAGCCCCTTCTACTGTTGCCTCTACCACTGCCCCTGAGGGGGTCTTAGTTATGGGGACACGCCGCTCCCCTTTCAGTCAGCTGAAAAGACCCTCTCACTGACCTTTGGCACCTGTCGGTTAAAGGACCTGCTGCTGGAGATTCTATCCCTGAAGCCTCCTCGGATCTGCTCCTCTGGGTGCTGTGTGGCCAAGGCAGGATTAGGCTCTTCTCTGCATTCAGTGTGCACCAGACCTTTCCTGTCAGGTTTTCAGGTTTCTCTGGAACAGAAATCTCCTCCACTGCATGGTTCTGTGACTTCTGTTCTAGAATTTGTTGAGAGTTCTTCTTTACAGGTATTTTATGGGCTGTAGGGTAAGAGCTAAGCATGTGTATTTCTTTCTATTCAGCCATCTTGGCTCCACCCTGTAGACTTATTTTTCGGGTGTTTTTTTGTTTTTGGGAGGGGCTTCTGCAGGTTCCTCTTTCTATTCCACCATCTTGGCTCTGCCTCCTCCATTCTTATTTTTAAAGAACTATCTTCTTAAATGAGCTTTGGACCTCCTTTTCCATTTGGTTTTTACAGCATTCCTTGCCTCATTTGCTTTTTTGAACTATTTTGCCATTTGAGTTAGTCTATTTTTAAGCGTGTTATTTTCTTCAGCATTTTTTATGGTCTCCCAAAAGTTGACTGGCTTTTGATGATTTTCTTGCATCACTCTCATTTCTCTTTCCAGTTTTTCCTCCACCTCTCTTACTTGATTTTCAAAATCCTTTTTGAGGTCTTCCATGGCCTTAGACCACTGCATATTCTTTTTGGAGGTTTTAGATGCAGAAACCTTGACTTTTGTGTCTTCCTTTGGTAGTATGCCTTGTTCTTCCTCAGCCACAAGGATGGAAAAAAAAAATTCCTGTTCTCCAAGAAAGTAACCTTCTGTCATCTTATATTTTTTCCCTTTTTTTGGTATTTTCCTAGCCAGTTACTTGACTTTTAAGTCCGGTGTAAAATGGAGGGTATACTTTTGGGACCTGTTAGTTCTCAGTTCCTCCAAAATAGCACAATCAAGTGAGAGGAATTTACTTGTCCCTTGGCCTGTGCTCTGGTCTAGATGTAGTCACAAGTCTTTCTGCCAAGCATCTATGAGTAAAATCCCCTCTCCAGAGCATCTACCAGCTCCACCACATCAGTGTTCTTCCTCACCTCAGGACTGCCACTCAGAACTGAGACCCAGATCAGCTGCTCGATTTCCCCAGGGTCTTTAAGCTGAGAGCTCCAAAAAGAGACACTGTGCTGCAGTAACTTCAGCTGCCCTGGGTCCAAGGCTAGAGCTGAACCCTGCTCCCCCTCATCCAGGTGAAAGAGCTTTGTAATTGACTTTTCAAGCTGTCTTTTTGTGGGTTGAGAAATATGGCAATCACAGCTGCTGCCCATGATTCTGTGCCCTGAAGCCTTCTTCCTGTCCCTGCTGTGTGGCCAAGGCTGTGTTCTGCTCAGAGCCAGGTACAATAGACCTTTCCTGTCAGTCTTCCAATCTGCTTTGGGCTGGAAATCTGTTTCACTCCTTCATTGTCTGGCTTCTATTGCTCCAGAATTTGTTTAGAGTCATTTTTACAGGTATTTTAAGGGCTATGAGGGGAGATCTACAGCAGGTCTATCCTTCTGCTCTGCCATCATGGCTCCACCCCCATAAAACACTTTTTTGTCATTTGTTTTTAAACGTTTGAGTTTCAAATTTTCTTCCTTTTTCCCTCCCTGCCTACTCTCATTGAGAAGTCAAACAATTAAATATATGTTATATGTCTAACAATGTGAAACACTTACATGTAACCATGTTGGTAAAGACTAATTATATCTTCCTCCATCTTTTCCCTTCCCATATTTGTTCTGTTTCCATCTTTGATCCTCTCCCTTTCAAGAAGTGTTTGCTTCTGACTACCTCCTTCTACAATCTGTCCTACTTTCTATAATCCTCCTTGCAATCTTGTATAGCCTTCCCCCTTACTTTCCTGTAGAGTAAGATACCCAGTTGAGTAAGGTAAATTCAATGATAATAAGGTTCATCTTCCCCCTCTTCTCCATTGTGAAACCTTTTTCTTGGCTCTTTTATGTAATTTTCTCAATTCTATCTCCCCCTTTGCTAACTTGCTACTTCTCCTAATATATTCCTCTCTCACCTCTTAATTTATTTTAGATGGCATCCATTTGTACTCAACTCACCCTAAGCTATCTATCTGTCTATCTATCTATCTATCTATCTATCCATCTATCTATCTATCTATCTCTCTATCTATCTGTCTGTATGTCATCTTTCTCTCTATCAATCAATATAGCTAACTAGCTAGCTTTTCCTTCAACTATTCCAACATTAAGCAAGGTCTAATGAGTTACAAATATCATATTTCCATGTAGGAATGTAAAAATTTCAACTTGTGATTTCTCTTTCTTGTTTATCAGCTCATGTTTTTTTATTCCTACCTCCTCTGACCTCCAGAATATCATATTCCAAGCCAATTGATCCCTTAATGTAGAAGGTACTGTGTCTTTTCTTATGCTTATTGTATTTCCATAGTACTCAAATTATTTCTTTCTGGCTGCTTGCAATATTTTCTCCTCGACCTGGAAGCTCTAAAATTTGACTACAGCACTTCTAGGAGTTTTACTTTAGGAATTTCTTTCAGGAAGTGATTGATGGTGTCTTGCCATTTCTATTTAACCCTCTGGTCCTAGAATACTAGGCCAATTTTCCTTGATAATTTATTTAAAGACGATGTTTAGGCTCTTCTTTTTCTGGTCATGATCTTCAGGTAGACCAATAACTTTTCAATTGTCTCCTGGATCTATTTTCCAGGTCAATGGTTTTTCCATTGAGATAGTTCACATTGTCTTTTTTTTAAAATTCTTTTTGTTCTTGTTTTTATAATTTCTTGTATTCTTATATGGCCATTAGCTTCCATTTGCTCTATTGTAATTTTGAAGGTATTATCTTCTTCAGAAAGTATTTGGACTCCTTTTTCCTTTAGACCAATTCTGCTTTATAAGACATTGTCCTCATTGGCTTTTTGAACCTATTTTGCCTTTTAAGTTAGTCTATTGCTTAAGTTTTATTTTCTTCAGTATTTTTGGGATCTCCTTTATCAAGAATTTGACTCGTTTTTCATGATTTTCTTCCATCTCTTTCATTTCTTTTTCCAATTTTTCCTCTACTTCTCTTACTTGATTTTCAGCATACTTCTTCATCTCTTCCATAACCTGTGTCCAATTCATATTTTTCTTGAAGGCTTTTGATGCATTTCCTTTGACTCTGTATTCTTCTGGTTGTATGGTTTGATCTTGTTTGTCACCAAAGTAAGATTCTATAGTCTGACTTTTTATCCTCTGTTTGCCCATGTTCCCAGTCAAACGTTTAATGTTCTAACTCTTTGTTAAGGTAGGACTCTGTCTACATTAGGAGAAGGGGAGGTGGTGAATGTGCTGTTCCTGGTTCCAGGGCTTTTATATCAAGTGCTTGATTCCCCCCTCTGTGCATCCAGAGATAAAGAAGCTTCTGCTGACTGTGTAACTCTTTCTGCAGGTGCTGTCTCCTCCTTTACCCCGGAGTTCCCACAGAGTTGTCCCACTGAGCTTCTATCCTGTCTTTGGTGTTGGTGTGTTGAGAAGTCTGGAAAAGAACACAGCTGCTGTTAATTCAGCCCCATGCAGCCTCCCATGGCCCTGTCTGTGCTGACATGACCCAAATCAGACTGCACTCCTCTCTACTCCCAGCGCAATATAAGTGCTTCCCTTTGACCTTCCAGACTTTCATAGGATGGTGGTTTCTTTCACTCCATCATTCTGTTGGTGTTATAACTCCAGAATTTGTTTTGTCATTTTTATAGGTATTTGCCAGGGGATTGAGGGGAGAGCTCAAGAAGGTCTCCGCTTTTTCTCTGACATCATGAGTCTGCCCCCATATTTTGATCATTTTAAATTAAAATTGTCTTGGATAAATGAAACTTATGTATCCAAGAATAGAACGAATGCAGAAAATTTGATAAAAACTTTCATAGACAATCTCTCAAATAGAATGGCATTAAGTTAAATTATTGCTGTATTGGGCAAAATGATGAGATGATTGATTTGGAAAAACATGGAAAGACTATGAATGAAGATGCGCTCAATTTTCAGAGAAAGAGATGACAAGTAGAAATGAACATTGTACAGTCATATGTATATTTGTGTGTATGTGTGTGTACAAGTGTGTGTATTTGTGTGTGTGCATGTGTATGTCCTTGCTTAAATGTATGTCCTTGCCTTGTTGGGGGGGGGAGGAGAAAAAGCAAATTAAGCAAAAAGTAGAAAGTAGAGAAAAAAAGACAGCCTACAAGGAAGCAAATTTGGACCACTTTGAAAAAAATGTGTAGTGTCTCTATATGTCTTCTTGAAATAGAAATTTATTGCTTTATATTTAATCCTTTCATGTTGTGTTGTGAAAAAAAGGTTAGAGTTGCATGATTGTTTACTGTTTTCTATCTATATATGAGTATTCATGGTTTCTTCTTGACATTGCTGCTGCTAGTGTAGTTGTTGATATAATGAACTTTCTATCCTTTTTTTTTGAAGAAGAGGAGACTTATTTTAATCCTTAATTTAAAATATTTCTATCCTTTTCCCCAAAATTTATTAATTTGTTTTCAGTTTTCAAGAGTCACATCTATGAGTTCCAAATTTTCTCCCCATTTTTCCCACTTCCTTCCCAAGATGGTATGGAATCTTAAATGGGCTCTATACAAGCATTCTTATTAAACATATTTTCACATTACAAAGAATGATTAAAATGAATGGGAAAAACCATGAGAAAAACATAACAAAGGTGGAAATAGTCTGCTTTGTCTTGCTATCCAACTGACAATTCTTTCTATGGATTTGGATGGTATTTTGCATCCTTATTCCTTTGTAGATGTTTTAGGTCCTTGCATTGTTGTGAAGGTTACGTCTATCAAAAACAATTCTCACATGCTGTGGCTGTTCTTATGTATCATGTTCTTCTGGTTCTGCTCACTTCACTCAGCAACAGTTCATATAAGTCTTTCCAGGGTTTTCTAAAGTCCTCTTGTTCATCATGTCTTATAACACAATAGTATCCCATTGCATTCATATACCCCCACTTGTTCAACCTTTCCCCACTTGATGGACATCTTGATTTAAAATTCATGACCACCACAAAAAGAGCTGCCTTAAATATTTTTGTACATGTAGGTCCTTTCCCCAGTTTTATGATCTCTTTGGCATACAGCCCTAGAAGTGGTATTGCTGGGTCAAAAGTTATACACATTTTTAGAGCCTTTCAGTCGTAGTTTCAAATTTGTCTCCAGAATGTTTGGATCATCTCACAGCTCTACCAACAATGAATTAGTGTTCCAATTTCCCACATCTTCTCCAGTATTTATAATTTTCCTCTTTTTTTCATGTTAACCAATCTGATAGGTGTAATGTGGTGCCTCAGAACTCTTTTACTTTGCATTTCTCTAATCAATAGTGATTTAGAGCATTTTTTCATATGATTATGACTTTAATGTATTCTTCTAAAAGGTGCCTATTCATATCCTTTGACCATTTATCATTTAGGCAATGACTTGTATCTCTGTAAATTTGACTCATTTCTCTATATCTTTTTAGAAATTAGGTCTTTATCACAGATAAAAGTTGTAAAATTTCTTTCCCAGTTTTCTGCTTTCTTCCTAATCTTGGTTGCAGGTATCATCCTCGCATCTAGGGATGTAAACAGCTTGCCCACATTAAATGGCAGTTGTTTTCCTTTTTTCCTTTTTATGCTTCTGTTGAGCCCAGTATTTAGAGATGACATTTTCAATTGAGCCCTGGCCCTTTCATCAGGAATATCTGTAAACCCCTTATCTCATTGGTTTTTCTATCTCCTTGGTTGTAGTCCAAGCTCCTTTCTTTATGGAATATCATACTCCAATCCCTCTGAGTTGTTAATGTAGAAGATGCAAGGTACTATGTGATCCTGACTGTAGTTCCTCAATATTTTAATTGTTTCTTTCTGACTCTGCAGTATTTTCTCCTTGACATGATAATTCTGAAATTTGGCAACAATAGTCCTTTATGTTTTAAATTTGAGATTCCTTTCAGGTGATTGGAGGATTTTTTCAGTGACCATTTTGCCCCTGGATCTGAGACCTCAGGACAGTTTATACTGATGATTTCTTGAATAATACAGTCCAGACTTGTTTTTTCATAATGACTTTCAGGTGACCAATAATTCTTAGATTTTTCTCTCCTGGATCTATTTTCCCACATCAGTGGATTTTCCAATGAGGTATTTTACATTTTCTTCTATGTTTTTCAGTCTTTAGATTGTTTTGATGATTCATGATGCCTCATAGATTCATTAGTTTTTACTTGCCTACTTCTAATTTTTAGTGAATTGTGTTTTTCAGTTAACATTTGTAACCCCTTTTCTCTTTGTCTAATTGTTCCTTTTAAGGACTTATTTTCTCTATTTAGGTTTTGTACTTTCTTATCCATTTAAAAAATTTTACTTTGTAAGGAGCTATTCTCTTCAGCTTTTGATTTTATCAATTGTATTTTTAAAGTTGTTGGCCTATTTTTCTTCTACCTCTCTAATATGGCTTTTAAAACCCTTCTTGAGCTCTTCAAAGAATGCTTTTTGGGCTTGAGACCAGTTCATATTCCCTTTTGAAGTTTCAGATGTGACTATAGTGTCAATCTTGTTGTCTTGTGAATTTGTATTTTGATCTTCTTTTCCCATGATATTATTCTATGGTCTTTGCTTTTCTAATTTGCTTCTTGCTCATTGTCCTTTCCTTTTTCCTAGCTCTTAAAGTGGATTTCTGTTGCATCAGAGGCGCCTCTGTCCTGGGAGCTGCAGTTCTGGTTAATGGTTTTCTGTACTGTGGCCTCTGGTTCATTCAGCTAGAAGCTATATACCTGATGCTGAGGTGGCTGGTGTGTGCCAAGGCCAAGGCTAGGTGAAGTCTGAGTTTCCCTGGGATTACACTGAAGCTCACAGTGTGAGGTATGGAGGATGAGTGGTCTTGTCACTGGAGTTGTCCTCCCCTAGGGCTGCACTAGAGCATGACCCGTCTTAGTGGTTAGTGGACCTCCGTCTTCCCTGGTGTCTGTCCAGTTCCCGTGGCTTTGCTAAGGCATGCCTGGGGTCATGGTGTTGGTGCTTACAGGGGTCTACCTCTCTGAGGCTGAGAATATTCTACTTGTCCACTGAAATGGGGTTTGTTGGTATGCTGCTGATCCTGCACTGGTCCCCTTCAGTCACAGCAAGAGAAACTCTTTCCTGAGATCTCTCTAGCCTCCCAGGCTAAAAGACTGCTGTACCATTTCTGCTGGCCCTACTCTTCTAGGATTTTTCCTGGGCAATATTTTCTGGGTTTCTCAATGTCAACAAGGAAGGGTGAGAACACTTATAATTCATGCCACCATCTTAGCTCCTGGAAGTTCAAATAGGTGATTTTCAAATGTTCAGTCTGTGTGCTAATTGCCCCAGGACCATCCACTTTACTATTGTGGTCCTCAGGCTTTTCTCTCATCCAGCTCTGCCTTACTCCAATCCTATGTTGAGAGATTTAGGAATCACCACTCTTGTTTGTGCTCTATACTCCTTGAGGCCTTTCCCTCTCTGCTGTGGCTGAGTCTCTGCTGGTGCAACCTGCACAGTCTGGGCTCCCACAGCCCAGTGTAGCATATACTTCCTGTAGACCTTTCAGGTTGCCCTCGACTGAAAATCTGCCACTCTCTGTCTCCTAGTGAATTCTGCCACTCTAAAATTTTTTAAGATTCACTTTTTAGATGTATGTGAAGGAATTTGTGGAAGAGCTCAGGTAAGTCCCTGCTTTCATTCAGCACCTTGGCTCTGCCCCCCAGGACTTTCCGTCTTTGTTTAAAATAAATTATTTTATTTGTTTTCAGTGTTCTACAATTACTTTCCTATATCTTAGATTTTTTCCTCTTCCTCCCCCTCTTACCCACGCCCTCTCTTAGATGGCATACAATTTTACATAGATTCTACATATACATTCCTATTAAATAGCTTTTCACCGGAGTCATATTGCAGAGAAGAATTAAAATGAATAGGAGAAATCATAAAACAAAACAAAACATAATAAAAAAGATAATGGTTGGCATCATTCTGAAATCAAATTCCATAGTTCTTTCTCTGGAGGTGGAAGGCATTTTGCCTCAAAAGCAGGACTTTCCATCTTGCCAGTGCAAGAAACACATGAGCTATTCATGGGACCAATAACAGTACTGATTGCCATGGGAAGTTGGATATGCTGCATTTTTGACCTGGGCTGTTTCAACACTCCTTACATACTTGGAGACTCATCATATTAATTCAAAACTTAGCTTGACAACTCATTTGATGTAACAGAGTGGATCAAGAGATCTGTCAGCCTCTGTCTTCATGTTAGATGAGATTACAGGTGTGTGCAACCATACCTATCTTTCATTGGCATATGATAGGTATTTTATATGTATTGAATTCAAATTAGTTTTTTTCCCCTCTCACTGCAGAAAGATTCCACAAGATGAAGGATTTATTTGATGTCTGTGTTGGTGTTGTTTGAAGCCATCATTGTAGTTCATGAAAGTAGTAAGATATTTTAGCTCAAATTGAAATTTTATTTGGAAAATAAGTAGTTATATTTAGGGAAAAATATAGCTTATGAAAGGTGATGTAGAAGAACAATGAGTTTAAACTCTTTCCCTGAAAAAGGTTAAATTTCATAGCAATTTTTTGCATTAGTGGCATATTTTTAAAAGATAATGATTTTTTATGTCTGTTACAAATAGACAATATTCACCCTTTCTCACTGTGTTTGGATCCAATGTGTGTGTGTGTGTGTGTGTGTGTGTGTTTATATGTACATCAGTGCATGTAGATGATAGAGACAGATAGATAGAGAGATACATAACTAGATAGAGAGAGAGAATATGCCAGCAAGTGGCAGTTGTCATTTTGTAAAAATATAGTGTACATGTAATATATATATATATATATATACTATTCTATATTCACATAAAATAAAGTGAATATAAATGTTAGGTGAAGGCTAGGTGAAGTCTGAGTTTCCCTGGGATTTTTCCAAATTCCTTAATCTATAATTGCCAGTTGCTAAGAAGTTGTTCTTTATATAACTAAGAATTTTGCACACACCATTTTTACTCCTCAGCGAATATATTGTTTTCTTATAAATATTTTTATTTGTTATTAGTGGTACAAGCTGTACATGCTTTTTTACAAAGAACACAAACATATTATAGGCTTCTACTTGGAGAGGTCGTTCTTGTACTCATTTTGTGGTAATAGTTATGTCATGCCTTCTGTTAAGAAAAAAAATGAGAGTCTATTAAAGAAGTGCTTTGCTTTTAATTCATATGATATTCTGGAGCATTTGAGGCAATGGCTGTGGGTCTTATCTGATCTACTCTCCTAACCCCATTTTTCCAGTTTTGTAGAGAAACTAGGGTTTCAGTAATCATCATTCATGTTACTCTTTTGGCATTCAGTGCAATAATAGTGTATACATTGTTTGTCTCTCGTTTAATTCAATTTGCATTTTTACTAAGTTGGATTTTTTGGGATCATGGAGATGACAAAAAAATTCTCCATATAGCTCATCTTTGAAATTTCTTTCTCCTAAATTTTTTATATGTCATGCTCCTTAATTTTTTATCATTTTTTTTGCTGTTTGCTTTTTCCTTTGTGCTACTTTGACTAAAATCACATTGGTCTATTCACTTTTGCTTTTTGATCATTAAGGGGACTTTTAATTTTTAATGCATTTAATAAATATTTCTAGGTACCATTCCGTGGGATTCTTATTTGTTAAGTTTAATTGTTTGATATGAAATTAAAGGTTTATATTTTGAATTCCTGATAGATATTAAAGTTATTTCCAATGCTTTCTCGTGCATCTTCAATACCTTTTGTCCAGATACTTTTGCCATCTGTTTTAATGGTAGCTGTAATTCTAGATAATACATACTGCTTTTCATCAACAGAACTCTCAGCTTCAAGGTACATACCAACATATGCATTGTCAACCAGTCCAATGTGACTAGATAAGGGCTTCATAACTAAGCTTAGATCATATGAAATAAGACATGAAAGAAGATAATAAATATCTGAAGAGAGAACTATTGAAGACTTTGGACTTTAAATTACGAAAATTTTTCTAACAATGAAATGGAAGACAAAGTAACACCAATGACTCAAATGATCTGGTAAAGTTGGGCAAGGAACCAGTAGAATTTCATAAAGTTCTTTTATAAATCCATAGCAAAAATTGGAAAATCAGAGCACATTACAACAAAAGAGAATATTAGTGTGTATGTGTGCATGTGTTTACAATGCATTTGTTTGTGTATAACTGGACTGTGCTGTAATCATAAGAAAAGGATATATTTTTTCTACAACACTTTCATTAAGTGTTAGTAATCATTTTAGCACCTGAAGCACAACAATATTTTTATGTAAGAAATCATGTGGAGTAATCAAGGAATATCAGTGACGATAGTCTATTATTTTGAAAAATAATATGACAATAAAGATAATTCCTAGACCCTGCTGAGGGTCATTGAATATGTGTCTAAATCATATGCCATAAATCTTTTGTTATCCTTCAAAATATTTGAAATGATTGTTTTTAAAGTTCTTCTAAACTTTTAGTTTCAAATTTTTTTCTCGTCCTCCTTCCTTTTCTTAATGCACAGCTAAGACAAAACATTTTAATATGAAGTATATTACAAAAAAGCAAAAAAAAATAGAAATAAAATTATACTTCAATTGTACTCAGAATTCTCTGGACGTAAGTAATATGTTTTCCTAATAAATCATTTGTATTTGAGTTAGATCATTGTATGGATTATAGTTGTCAAATCTTTTAAAGTACATCATTATCATTAAAACATTGCTGTTACTGTGCACATAAATTCTTCTTACTTAAGTTTGCATCAGTTCATATGTCTTTTCATATTGTTTTCCTTTCTGAAACTAACCCTTCATTTCTTATGAGAAGTAGTCCTTCATCAGAATTAGATTCAATTTGTTCATCCATTCCACTATTGATAAGCATATCCTCAGTTTCCAATTCTTTGCCTCCACACACGTAAAAAAGAGTGGCTATAAATGTGCGTGTATATGTACACATGTACACACATATATGTATATGTGTGTTTATACACACATACACATACATATATTTATAGGTGATATTCTTTTCCTTTTTTTATTTCTTCAGGATGATGTAGATCTAGGAGCAGTATTGCTGGGTCAAAAGTTTGCCAGGTTCTATAGACCTTTGGGCATAGTTCCAAACTGTTCTCTAGAGTGGCTTAATCCATTCAACAATTCTAACAACAATTCATTAACATACTCATTTTTTGCTCATCTCCTCCAGCATTTGTCATTTTCCTTTTCTGTCATATTAGATAATCTGAGATTGATTCTTAACTGTAATTCTTAGCTCCTTTGCCGTCTATAATATCATATTCCATTCCCTTGAATCTTTTGATGCACAAGTCGCTAAATTTTACGTTATTCTGACTATGACTCCATGATATTTGAATTGTTCTTTCTGGTTGCTTGCAATATTTTTGCCTGGAATAGGGAGCTCTGGCATTTGGCTACAACATACCTGGGAGTAATACTGGCTATCACTTACCCAGATTGCATCCTGGGTTATCTACAGTTATCTTGATGAATATTTGGTCACTGGATGCAGAAGAGAAAGTGAGGCCAGTGAACTTACACAATCCTCTCTCACTCAAAACAAAGTCATGTTCAAGTCATGCCATCATCTCCCTGATGCCATGATCCTCCTCAGAGGATGAACACAACCTATCAGTAGACCAAGTAGTCCAAGCTGCCTAAATGGGGAGAAGGTAAATTTTGATGGCTAGAAACTGCCCAGTTAACTTGGGGCATGTTGGTTAGATTCCTTCCCTTCCCTTCCCTTCCCTTCCCTTCCCTTCCCTTCCCTTCCCTTCCCTTCCCTTCCCTTCCCTTCCCTTCCCTTCCCTTCCCTTGCCTCCCCTTCCCTTCCCTTCCCTTGCCTTGCCTTCCCTATCTATTTATTATTTGTCTTTTCTATTAAAGGAGTCATCCCCATGACTATTTTTTAAAGAGGTCTATTCAAGAATGGACATTAACTCACTTTAAGTGAGTACTTGATAAGGCCTTCACATAAAAGGCCAAGGTCTCCTATTGCATACTGGACTGTCTCCAGTCATTCTGATGAGTATCTAGTCACTGCATTGACTAGCTCAGGAGGAGAAAGTGACAGTGGTGCTTTCCCTCACTCAAAACAAAGTCAAATGCAAGTCATGTCATCACTTTTCTGATGGCATGGTCCTCTTCAAAAATGAAGGATGAACACAACCTGGGAGTTTTCATTTTAGATCTCTTGCAGCTTGTGATTGGTAGATTCTTTCAAATTCTATTTCAACTTATAGTTCTAGAATATCAAGACAGTTTTCTTTGACAATTTCTTGAAAGGTGATGTCAAGGCTCCTTTTTATTATTATTATTACTGTTATTATTATTATTATGGCTATCTCCTCAATCCATTTTTGAGAATAGCTTTTTCAAAGAGATATTTCACAATTTCTTCAATTTTTTATAGTCTTTTAAGTTTTTAAATGTTTCTTCACAACTCATGGAGTCACTCGAGTCCCAAGTCTCATTTTCAAGAATTATTTTCTTCAGTGCTTTTGTACCACCTTTTCAATTTGACCAAATCTATTTTTTAAAGAGTTTTTCTTTGGTGAAATTTCGCACATTTTTTCTCACTTGGCCAATTCTGCTTTTTAAAGAGTTTTCCTTTCAGTGGGTTATTGCGACTCTTTTAGCATTTGGGCTATTCTAGTTTTTAAAGTGTTATTTTCTTTAGTACTCTTTTTGTGTGTCTTCTTTGCCGAGATGTTGACTTACTTTTTTTCATTCTTAAATTTTTACCTTAATCTTGTGATAAAGAAGCACTAGTGTTAGTGCCATTGGGGGAAAGAAATGAAAGAGAGAGAGAAAGAGAGAGAGAGAGAGAGAGAGAGAGAGAGAGAGAGAGAGAGAGAGAGAGAGAGAGAGAGAGAGAGAGAGAGAGAGAGAGAGAGAGAGAGGAGAACAATGTCAATGCTTCAGTCTGCATTCAGACTCCAGTTCCAGTTTTTTTTTCCTGGATGTAAATACATTTTCCATCATGAATCTTTTGGAATTGTCTTCCATCCTTGCATTGCTGAGAAGAGCTAAGTTTATCAGAGGTAATCATCATAGAGTGTTGCTATTACTATGCAAAATGTTCTCCTGGTTCTGTTCACTTGACTCAGCATCAATACACATAAGTATTTCCAGGTTTTTCTTACATCTGCTTGCTCTTCATTTCTTATGGAATAGTAATATTTCATTATTTTTTATGTCCTTACTTGTTCAGCCATTTCCCAGTTGATGGACATCCTCTCAATTTCCAATTCCTTGTCAACACAAAAATAGTTGCTATAAATGTTTATACATATGGATTCTTTCCTCATTTTTATGATCATTTTGGGATACTGTCCTAGAAGTTGTATTACTGGGTCAAAGGATAAGCACACTTTGATAGCTCTTTGGGCATCATTCTAAATTGTTCTCTAGAATGATTGGATCATTCAGCAATTCGTTAGAGTTCCAATTTTCCCACATGTTCTCCAACATTTATAATTTACCTGTTTTGTCATGTTATCCATTGTAATAGGTGTGATGTTGTAGTACTTCAGAGTTGTTCTGAGTTGCATTTCACTAATGAATATTACTTAGAGCAGTTTTTCCTTATGATTATAAATAGCTTTAATTTCTTCTTCTGAAAACTACCTGTTCATGTCCTTTGACTATTTTGTCAATTGGAGAATAATTTATATTCTTATAAATTCGATTCAGTTCTCTGTACATTTTAGAAACGAGGCCTTTATCTGAGACATTGACTGCAAAAATTTTTTCCCAGCTTTCATCTTTCCTTCTAACCTCAGTCACATTGACTTTGTGCAAAAAGTTTTTCAATTTAGTGTAATCAAAATTATCCATTTTGCAATTCATAATGTTCTCTGTCTCTTGTTTCTTCATACATTCTTATGCTCTCCATAAACTTGACAAGTAAACTATTCCTTGCTCATAAAGTTTGCTTGTAGTGTCAGTCTTTATATCTAAATTATCTAACCATTCTGACTTTATCTTGGTATGTGGTGTAAGACGTTGGTCTATGCCTAGTTTCTGTCATATTATTTTCCAGTTTTCGAAGCAGTTTTAATTAAATGGTGAGTTCTTATCACTGATGCTGGCATCTTTGAGTTTACTATACAGTGTATTACTATAGTGTTTACTTTTTTTTAATGAGTTACTTGCATCATTTCATTCCTTTTACCATGTTTTCTTCAACCAGTCTTATTTAATTTTTGAATTCTTTTCTGGGGCTGTTCCAGGACAAATACATTTTTTTTGAGGTTTTGGATGTTGATCTTGTTGTCTTCTTGGTTGGTGTTTTGATATTTGCTGTCAGGAACTTTTTTTTGTTTATTTCTCCCTCCTACTTCTTGACTTTTAACTTTCTTTTAAATTGGACACTGTTCCCTGGGTACAAGAGGCATTGTCTCAGGGTTCAGATATCTTCCTTCTTCATTCCTTCCTTTCTTCCTTCCTTCTTTTCTTCCTTCCTTACTTTCTCTTATAAATTTTGAGTTCCAAATTATTCTTCTTTCCTACCCAAGGAAGCAAACAATCGGATATATGTTGTACATGTACAAGCATGTTAAATATATTTTCACTTACTCATGTTGCAAAAAAATCAGAACAAAAAAAGGAAAATCAAATTAAAGAAAATGAACAAACAAAAAAGAAAGTGAAAATAGTATGCTTCAATCTACTTTCAGACTCCCTGGTTCAATCTTTGGATTTGCATAGCATTTTCCATCATGAGTCTTTACGATCATTCACGCAAAATGAACAGTCATGCGTCAGTTCATATAAGCCTTTACAGGTTTTTCTGAAATCTGCCTAGTCATCATACACACACACACACACACACACACACACACTCACACACATGAACTCACTTATGTGTGCATTTGTATATGTGTATGTATATGTGTATGTGTATATGTATATATGTATGTATATGTATATTTGTACATGTGAATTTTGTTTACCTTTTTAATGGTCTCTTTGGGATACAGACATTGTAATGTTATTGCTGGATCAAAGGATATGCATGGTTTGCTTGGGCATAGTTCCAAATTGCCCTCCACAGTGATAAGATCAGTTCACAGCTCCTTCAACAATGAGTTAGTGTTCCAATTTTCACAATTCTTCTCCAACATTTATAATTTTCCTATTCTATCATATTAGTCAAACAGAGATATGAAATTTTACCTCAGAGTTCTTTTAATTTGCATTTCTAATCAATAATGATTTAGAACATTTTTTCATATGAATATAGATAACTTTAATTTCTTCATTTGAAAACTGTCCATTCATATGCTTTCACCATTTATCAATTTGGGAATGACTTGCATTCTTATTAATTTTAATCAGTCCTCTAAGTATTTGAGAAATGAGATCTTATTTTTCCCAGAAACACTGTTGGTAGATATCAATTACTAGATTTCTGTTTTCTTTATAATCTTGGTTGCAACTCTTTCGTTTGTGCAAAAACTTTTTATTAATGTAATGTAATCAAAATTATCCACTTAACTTTTCATAATGTTCTTTCATTTGTTTGATCATAAATTCCTCCCTTCTCCATAGATCTCACAAATAGAGTATTCTTTGCTTTGTGAATTTGATTATGGTGTCAACATTTACATCATGTACCTATTTTTACTTTATCTTGGTATATGTTGTGAGTTTTTGGTCTATGTCTAGTTTTTGCCATACTAATTTCCAGTTTTCCTTGCAGTTTTTGTCAAACAATGAGTTCTTATCCCAGAATCTGGAGTCTTTGGGTTTATCAAAAATTAGATTACTGTAGTCATGTCTGTATCTTGTGTACCTGACCTATTTCACTGATCCACCACTATATTTCTTGGCAAGTACTAAATGGTTTTGATGATTGCTCTTTTGGAAAATTGTCTTATATCTGAAATTATTAGATGATTTTATTTTCATTTTTTTAAATTAGTTCCCTCAATACTATTGACCTTTTGTTCTCCCAGATAAAGTTTATCTAGCTTTATGAATTTTTTTATAGTTTTATTGGTATGGCACTGAATAAGTAAATTAATTTAGGTAGTATTGTCATTTTTATTATACTAGCTCATTTTACTCATGAACACTTGATATTTTTCCAATTGCTTAGATTTCACTTTATTTGTGTGAAAAGTATCTTATAATTATGTTCATATAGCTCCTGAATTTTTCTTATTGGGTAGGCACTCACAGATTTTGTATTTTCTACAGTTATTTTAAATGGAATTTCTCTTTTTATCTCTTTTTGCTGGGCTCTGTTCATAATATATAGAAATGTTGGATGGAGCCAAGATGGCGGAGTAGAAAGACACACATATGCTAGCTCCTAACCCTCAACCTATAAAATACATGAAAAGAAGAACTTCCAACAAATTCTGAAGCAGCAGAAGCCACAGAACAACGGAGTGGAGGAGATTTCTATTCCAAAGAGACCTGAAAAACCAACACCAAAAGTCTGTCACAAACTGGACCCAGAGCAGAGCCCAGCCGTGCCTTAGCCATGGCACTGAGGGGAGCAGATCTGAGCAGGCTTCGGTGACAGAATCTCCAGCACAGGTCCCTCCACCCACAGGCGCCAAAGGTCAGTGAGAGAATCTTTTTGGTTGGCCGAGAGGGGAGTGGGGTGTCCCCATGACTCAGGCCCCCTCAGGAAGGAGCAGCGGAGGTGGCAGTAAACAGGGTCTCCCAAAGCAAGCAGGAGCTTGGATTCATTGTTGAAGGTCTCCGCATAAACCCCCAGAAGAAACTAAGCCCCATGTGGTGGTCTGCCCCCACCTGAGCACCTGAACTTAATCTCACACTGAATAGCAGCCCCCACTAAAAGCTCAGAGGCTGGTAAGCAGCATTTGAATCTCAGCCCCTAAGCGCTAGCTGGGCAGAACTGGAGACATGGAGAGGAAACTCAGAAGCCAAGTAACTGGCCGTGAAAATGCCCAGAAAAGAGGGGAAAAAAGACCATAGAAGGTTACTTTCTTGGGGAATAGGTGTCTCTCCCCATCCCTTCAGATGAAGAAGAACAAGGCATACTGCCAGAGGAAGTCAAGGGCCCTCCCTGCAAAGGGGACTTAAACTTGGCTCAGGAAATAGAAGGCCTTAAAAAACAAGTTATCAACTTACTGAAGGAGAACCAAAAAACGCAGAAGAAAATAGCAGCTTTAAAAAGAGGCTAACTCAATTGGAAAAAGAAGTCCAAAAAGCCAAAGAGGAGAAGGAGAGTTTAAAAAGCAGAATTAGCCACATGGAGGAGAAGGTTCAGAAACTCACTGAACAAAATAATTTGTTGAAAGAGAGAATTGAGTCCATGGAAAAGAATGACTATGAGTTAAACCAAGAAGTTAGTAAACAAAACCAATAATTAAAAAAATAAATAAATAAAAGATGATGTGAAAGAACTCATTGGGAAAACAGCTGACCTGGAAAATAGAACCAGGTGAAATAGTTTAAAAATTATTGGGCTACCTGAAAGCCATGAATAAAAAAAAAAAGAGCTTAGACACTATCTTCCACGGAATTATCAAGGAAAACTGCCCTGATGTTATAGAATCAGAGGGCAAAATAGATATTGAAAAAATTCATTGTTCTCTCCCTGGAAGAAACCCGATCATAGAAACTCCTAGGAATATTGTGGCCAAATTTCAGAGTTCCCAGATAAAGGAGAAAATACTGCAAATAAGGTGAGTACAGTGGAAATACAATCAGGATAATACAGGATCTGGCAACTTCATCATTAAGGGATCGAAGGGCTTGGAGTAAGATATTTCAGAAGTCCAAAGAACTGGGACTGAAGCTAAGAATCACCTACCCAGCATATCTGAATATAACACTTCAAGGGAAAAAATGGACATTCAGTGATAGAGATAAATTTGAAGATTTCATGTTGAGGAAAAGATCAGATCTGTATTTAGAATTTTTACTTCCCAAGACAAGAATCAAGAGAAGCATGAAAAGGTAAACGGGGGGGAAAATCATAAAAGAATCTCTAAAGCTGAACCGTTTACATTACTACATGGAGAGAAAATATTTTTAACTCTTGAATCTTTTCTCAGTATTTGTGTAGTTGGAGAGATTGTACATGCACACTCACACACCTACCCATAGATAGAGAGTACAGGGTGTGTTATATGAGAAGAAATGATATCCACATACATACATACATACATACACACACACAAATAAAATAAAATAAAAATTAAGGGGTGAAGGAGGAAAATTCCGTGAAGAGAAAAGGAGGAATGGAATGGGGTAAGCTATAACTCATAAAAGAGATAAGAAAAATCTTATTTAATGGAGGAAATAAGGGAGAAGGGGGGGGTGCGGAATAAAGCTACTCTCCCTACATGTCGCTGAAGGAAAGAATAACATGCTCACTAAATTTGATAGGAAAATTTATATCACACTATAGGAAAGTAGGAGAGGAGGCAACAAGTAGAGTGAAGGGAATGTTAGAAGGGAGGGCAAATGGAAGAAGGGAATCACTAGAAATAAACACTTTCGAGAAAAGACAAGGTCAATGGTAGGGGTGAAAATAAGGGGTTTGGGTAAGTTAGAGGGCAATATAATTAGTATTACACAACATGATTACATCTTTTGCAAAACAACACATATTTAGTCTATTGAATTACTTCCCTTCTTAGTGGGGCTGGGGAGGGACAGGAGGAGGGAGAGAAGTTGGAATTCAAAGTAGTAGAAACAACTGTTGAGAATTTTTACTGCTTATAATTGGGAAATAAGAATTACAGGGATAGGGGTATGGAAATGTATCTTGACCTGCAAGAAAAGAAGGAAGATGGGGATAGGACAGTGGTGGGGTGTGATGGAGGGGAAGGTATATTGAGGGAAGGAGTAACCAGAATGCAAGGTATTAGAAAGTGGGGGGAGGGGGGTGATGGAGAGAAAAATTGGTCATGGTACAAAGTGAGATAAAAGCAATTAGTATTTTAAAAAAATAGACTGAATTAATTACTGAGAATAAATCAATGACATCTTTAGTTTGGAGAAAAGAATTTCAGTTTAACTTTCCAAGAGGAAGGTAACTTCAGGTAAAATTTGGCATTGATGGAAAAGTGAAGGTTTTAATGGTAAATTTGATTTTATGATTGCTATTTAATCAGGAATTAGAAGAAGTATAGAAAGTCATGTAAGCTACTTAAGACTTGCCTAAAAGATGTTCCTTAGCCAAAGTGAAATTGTAATCCTATTTTAAACCTGGTTATAAGAACTTGCCCTTTTGAGATGATGTGGGACTACTAAGTGACTGTTCTTCTGAGTCTAACTCCAGGTATGGGAAGCAAGAAAGGCGATCTGAGCCTCCATTACATGATGCCAGTATGCTCATGAGATGCTGGTATGAACTGCATAGGTGATCGCAAGGGAAGATTGGGAGAACAGCTGTTAAACATGGGTTGAGGTGGGATTCTCCAGACTCATTTTCCCCAATGACACCTGGCAGACTTTAAGCCTGGCTGAATACAAGCAGACAGTCTGTTTCTGCATGGAATAGACATGAAGTTGGGGAGATATTGTTTCCCTGCAATATCCCCACTCTTGGTGGCAATTCCCTATAGTCAAAAGGTATCCAAGGTCAATACCAGATCTAAAATTAAGCTATCAGGCATAGAACTTTAGACCAACAACATTAAGGTAGGGTCTTTTTATTCTTAGTAATACTGAGGAGACAATTACATCAAGAGATTGTGAAGTTAGCAACATACATATTATCTGTGTCTCAGCTGGCTTATGTTTAAAAAAGAATTTTTTTGTGGTCCATATTGTAAATGCTTTAAAAAGAAGTATCACCTGACCAAAAGTTCTAATTGCTTTATCTGTTATAAACAGTGTTAAAAATAAACAAATAAGGGACGGAGCCAAGATGGCGAAGTAGAAGGACGCACGTTTACGAGCTCCAACCCACAGCCCATAGAATTAATGTAAAAAGAGAGCCCCATAACTTCTGGACCACTGAAAGGGGTACAGAAATGGAGTGGAAGAGATTTCCGTGCCAGAGAGCCCTGGAGAGCCGTCCACAGAGTCCGTTGCACCCCAGAAAGCGGACCCCACCCCAGCGCTGCCCTGGCCGCGGCCCCAGAGAAGCTGACCCGAGCAGGCTTCAGGGAGGGAAACTCCAGCAGCCGGGAAAGTCCCTCTGCCCACAGAAGCTACAGGTCAGTGAGAGAGAAGGCTGGGCTGGACAAGAGGGGGAGCGGAGTGTCTCAGTGACTCGGGCACCCTCGGGAGGAAGTGGCGTCCACAGAGATGGGGGCAGGAAGTGGCAGAGGCAGAGGCGTGGGTGGCAGCGGAAGCAGCAGCGGCTGCGGCCGGCCTGAGACTCCCCCCAGCAGCAGGCAGGATCTTCATTACTGAAAGTCTCTGCATAAACAACCTGAGGGAGTTGAGCCTGGGAGACGGCCCTGCCCCACCCCGCTCTATTATTGAAGGTCTCTGCATAAAGCCCCTGAGGGAACTGAGCCTGGGAAGCGCCCCCCGACCCCCGCTCCATTCCTGAAAGTCTCTGCATAATGCCCCTGAGGAGGCCGAGCCTGGGAGGCGACCCTGCCCCCACCCCAGCACCAGATTTAAAGCTTGCTGCGGAAAGCCAATTTGAACCTCAGACCCCAAGCACTGGCTGGGCAGATTTAGGCAGGGGTGGACAGGAATCTCAGAAGTCAAGTAACTGGCTGGGAAAATGCCTAGAAAAGGGAAGAAAAATAACACTATAGAGAGTTTTTTTCCAACAAATGCAAATGATCCCGACATTCGGATCTGATGACCAGGACGTATTCTCGCCATCGAGGAAAGACATGGAGGGCGGGGCCTCAGTACCCCAGACACCCCAGGGGGATGTCAGGTGGGCTCAGGCCTTGGAAGATCTCAAAAAGGATTTTGAAAAGCAAGTTAGACAGGTGGAGAAAAAACTGGGAAGAGAAATGAGAGAGATGCAAGAAAAGTATGAAAAACGGGTCAATACCTTGGTTAAGGAGACCCAAATAAATGCTAAAGAAAATAACACCTTGAAGAATAGGCTCACTCAATTGGCAAAAGAGGTTCAAAAAGCCAATGAGGAGAAGAATGCTTTCAAAAGCAGAATTAGCCAAATGGAAAAAGAGGTTCAAAAGCTCACTGAGTTTAATAGTTCTCTCAAAATTAGAATGGAACAGATGGAGTCTAATGACTTTATGAGAAACCAAGAAATCACCAAACAAAACCAAAAGAATGAAACAATGGAAGAGAATGTGAAATATCTCATGGGAAAAACAACTGACCTGGAAAATAGATCCAGGAGAGACAATTTTAAAATTATGGGACTACCTGAAAGTCATGATCAATAAAAGAGCCTAGACATCATCTTCCATGAAATTATCAAGGAAAACTGCCCTGAGATTCTAGAACCAGAGGGCAAAATAAGTATTGAAAGAATCCATCGATCACCACCTGAAAGAGATCCAAAAAGAGAAACTCCTAGGAACATTGTGGCCAAATTCCAGAACTCCCAGCTCAAGGAAAAAATCTTGCAAGCAGCTAGAAAGAAAAAATTCCAGTACTGTGGAAATACAATCAGGATAACTCAAGATCTAGCAGCTTTTACATTAAGGGATCGAAGGGCATGGAATAGGATATTCCAGAAGTCAAAGGAACTAGGACTCAAACCAAGAATCACCTACCCAGAAAAACTGACTATAATACTTCAGGAGAAAATATGGTCTTTCAAATGAAACAGGGACTTTCAAGCATTCTTGATGAAAAGACCAGAGCTGAAAAGAAAATTTGACTTTCAAACACAAGAATGAGAAGAAGCATGAAAAAGTACACAGCAAAGAGAAGTCTTAAGGGACTTACCAGAAGTGAACTGTTTACATTCCTACGTGGAAAGACAATATTTGTAACTCTTAAACCTTTTCAGTATCTGGGTAGTTGGTGGTACCACACACACACATGTACACGCATGCACGCACACACACATACACACACACACAGAGACAGAGAGCACAGAGTGAATTGAATAGGATGGGACCATATCTTAAAAGAAATTAAGGTAAATGGTGAGAGAGAAATGTAGTGGGAGGAAAGAGGGGGAAATGGAATGGGGTAATTATATGTCATTTAAGAGGCAAATAGGAGACTTTTTAGTGGAGGGAAAAAGAGGAGAGCTGAGAAAAAAAAAAACAATTAGTTTACCCTCATCACATTTGACTAAAGGAAGGAATAAAATGCACACTCATTTTGGTATGAAAACCTATCTTACAGTATAGGAAAGTTGGGGAGAAGGAGATAAGCAAGGGGGGGGATGAGGGAAGGGAGGGCAAAGGGAGGAGGGAGCAATTTGAAGTCAACACTTGGGGAGGGACAGGATCAAAAGACAGAAGAGAAACAATGAGGGGCAGGGTAGGATGGAGGGTAATTCAGTTAATCTTACACAACACGACTATCAGGGAAGTCATTTGCAAAATCACACAGATATGGCCTATATTGAATTGCCTGCCTTCCCAAAGGGAATGGGTGGGGAGGGAAGGATGGGGAGAATTTGAAACTCAAAGTTTTAGGAACAACTGTTTAGTCTTGTTCTTCCTACTAGGAAGTAAGAAATACAGTTAATGGGGAATAGAAAGTCATCTGGCCCTACAGGACAAAAGAGAAGATGGAGACCAGAGAAGGGAGGGATGATAGAAGAGAGGGCAGATTGGTGATAGGGAAAATTAGATGCTTGGGGTATTGGGGTGGGGGGGAGGGGATAAAAGGGGAGAAAATTTGGAACCCAAAATTTTGTGAAAATGAATGTAAAAATTAAATAAATAAATTTAATAAAAAAATTTAAAAAATAAACAAATAAAAGTAAATAAATAAATAGAAAAAAGGAAATATTGATGAATTATGTGGATTTATTTATATTCTTCCACTTTGCTAATGTTCGTAACTGTTGCAAGTATTTTAGTCCATTCTTTATGTATACCTTGTGTTTGTCCTTTTTTCTCAAAGAGGACTGTGACATCAAGATGATGACATGACTTGCAGTTGAATTTGAATTGAGTGATGGAGGGTTATTCAAGGTTACCCACCTCACTACTATCTGCTCCTGAGCTATTTGAGTCCAGTGTCATGATATTCATCAGGATGACTGGAGATGACCCAGGATGCAATGCAAGACCCTGGTCTTTTCAGGCTTCGGTCTTACCACAATCTTATTTTGAGTGAGATAAACCCAGTCAATGAATAGGCTTCTTTAAGTTCCTCAAGGGATGGCCCCATTAACTCAAAAAAAAAAAAAAATCAAATTGGGAGGGGAAGACCCTCAAAATTCCTCAGTAAAAGAGAAACAATTACTATTTAGTTGTTACATCCACTTTGTGCTAGGTGGGTGAGGAATTGTTGTCCAGTCTATGAGCTTCAAAATGAATTGGGTTTAAGGCTTGATTTTTTGAGCAAGAAATGTACCCAGGAAACTCAAAGAAAAAAAAAAAAGGCAGCTTTTGACCATGGAGTTTACCTTACCTTGGGCAGAATACCAACACAAAAGGCAGCTTTTGACCATGGAGTTTACCTTACCTTGGGCAGAATACCAGCACACCAAAGGAGAAAGGAGGAACTGCTACTTACTCTTGGCTTGTGTTTGTCCTTCCTTCTGGAAGAGGACCTTGAAATCAAGATGGTGATATGTCTTGAAATTGACTTTGATTTGAGTGAAGGAGTGTTGTGCAAAGTCAACAACCTCACTTTATTCTCCTGGGCCCTCTGGGTCCAGTGGTATGATATTCATCAGGATGACTGGAGATGGCCTAGGATGCAATGTGAGACCCTGACCCTTTCAGGCTTAGGTCTTATCACAATCTTACTTTGAGTGAGATACACCCATTCAATGAATAGTCTTCTTTAAGTTACTCAAGGGATGGTCCTTTTAATAAAAAACAAAACAAAAAACCTCAGAAGGGAAGACCTCAGGGTTTCTGGTAAAAGAGAATCAATTACTATTTAATTATTACATATGTATACTATCATATCTGCAAAGAGGGATAGTATTTTTCCCCTCATTGCCTGTTTTAATTCCTTCAATTTCTTTTTCCTCTGTTATTGCTAATGCTAACATTTCTAGGGCAATATTGAATAATAGTTGTGATGATGAACATCCTTGATTCACCCCTGATCTTATTGAAAATGCTTCTAGCACATTTCCATTACATACACGACTTGCTTATTATTTTAGATAGATAATACTTATCATTTTAAGGAAAACTTAATTTATTCTAATGCTCTCTAGTGTTTTGTTTTGTTTTTTTAAAGAAGAATGGGCTCTGTATTTTATCAAAAAATTTTTGCATCTATTGGGATAGTCATATGATTTCTGTTTTGTAATTCATATGATCAATCATGATGACAGTTTTCCTAATATTAAACTAGTCCTACATTCCTCATATAAATGGTACTTGGTCATAGTGTATTATCATGAAGACAAAGTCCTGTAATCTCTTTTTAATATTTTATTTTTTTAAATTTCTATCAATATTCATTAGGACATTAGAGTATAATTTTCTTTCTCTAGTTCTCCATGATTTTGGAATCAGCAAAATATTTGCATATTAGAAAAATTATAGGTAGGATGCCTTCACCTATTTTTCCAAATAATTTACATAGTATTGGAGTTAATCAGTCTTGAATATCTGGTAGAATTCATTTGTAGATATACCTGGCCCTGGAATTTTTTCTTCGGGCTTGTTTGATGACTTGTTCATTTTGTTTTTCTGAGATGGGATTATTTAGGTATTTCATTTCCTCTTCTGTTACTCTGGGCAACCTACAATCTTATAAATATTTATCAATTACATTTAGACAGTTTTATTGGTATCCATTTGGGCAAAATAGCTCCTATTTTTATTTTAATTTCCTTTTCATTGGTGGTGAATTCACCATATTAATTTTTGACAACAGTAATTCTTTTTTTAAATCAACTTAAACAAAAGTTTGTCTTTTTTTTTTTTCATGAAACCGGCTCTTAGTTTTATTTATTAGTTCAATAGTTTTCTTTTCAATTTTTTAAATCTCTCCTTTGACTTTCAAGATTTCTAATTTGGTATTTAAATGGTGATTTTTAATTTGTTCTTTTTCTACCTTTTTTAGTTGCATGATCAATTTATTGAACTCCTCTTTCTCTATCTTATTCATATAAGCAATTAGAGATCTATTTTCCCCCTAAATACTGTGTTGATTGTATCCCATAAATTTTGGTATGTTGTTTCACTATTGTCGTTTCTTTTTTTTTTTCACTGAAAATAGCTACTTTAATCAGATGAGAACATGTATAATGAATACATTGACCAGGCATTAAATAAGGTATGAAAAGTCTTTAATTAATTGAGCATCAATTTGATGAAATGGAATGACCCCATACCGAAAGTGTATTAGGATTGGCTAAAGAGACTCAGGCAATTCCCCAAACCTGTGGGTCTTTTATAAGGTAACAAATTAGTCAGGTATAGTGGTGGAAACAATTCTAATCAGAGAGGATTTGGGGTAGGCCTACAATGAGGTTGCAGGAGGAGAAAGCCTCTCTCTCCTTCAGATCCCTTTGACCCAAAATTGACCTTGTGAACTTCAAGAGATTGAATGATTTTGGACTTCCAATTGAGTGTACTTGAGTGCAAGACTCCATCAGGTGTGGATGACAAACTAGACACCTGTCATCTCTTTTGAAGAAATTTTTAATGAAAATAAAGTTTAAAAAATGCTCAACCCTTTCCTTCTTTCCCCCTTCTGTAATAGGTTTTTTGTGGCTCTTCATGTGATATAATTTATCTTATTCTGCCTCCCACTTTCTTCTTTTGCCAGTATAATGTTTTTTCATCCCTTAATTTTTTATATCTTCACATCAGTCAACTTATACTCATACCTTCATCTTTGTATCCTCCTCTTAATTGCCATAATGGGGATACAGTTATCAAGAGTTACTAGTATCATGTTCCCATGCAGGAATATAAACACTTTAATCTTATTAAATAACATTTCTTTTTCTTTTATGTTTACCTTCTTGTGCTTCTCTTCAGTCTTGCATCTGAAGATTGTATTTTCTGTTCAGCACTGTCATTTTCATCAGAAAAGTTTGAAAGTCCCCTATTTTGTTGAATGTCCCTATTTTCCCTAACAAAATTTTGCTCATTTTTGATGAGTAGTTGATTCTTGGTTGTTGTCCAAGCTTCTTTGCCTTCCAAAACACCATATTCCAAGCCCTTCAATCCTCTAATATAGAAACTACTAAATTCTGTGTAATCCTGACTGTGGCTCCTTGATATTTGATTGTTTCTTTCTGGCTGCTTGAAATATTTTCTTCTTGACCTGATAATTCTAGCATTTGACTACAATTTTCCTTGGAGTCTTTATCTGAGTATGTCTTTTAGGAGGTTTATGGTGGATTCTTTCAAAGTTTTGTTTCATTTTTTTTTAATATCTGTTTGTAGAATATCAGAATATTTTTACTTGATAATTTCTTGAAAGATGCTGTCCAGGCTTTTTTGTTTTCATCGTGGATTTTAGGTAGGCTAAAAATTATTAAGTAATCTCTCCTGGATGTATTTTCCAGGTCAGTTGTTTTTTCCAATGTGGTATTTTACATTTTCTCCCCATTTTTTCTATTCTTTAGGTTTTGACTGATTTTTGATGCCCACTTGCTCAATTCTAACTTTTATGGATTGCTTTTTCCTTTGGTGAGTTTTTGTACCACCTTTTGCATTTGGCCAATTCTACTTTTAAACGAATTGTTTCCTTTGATGGATTTTTCCATCATTTGGTCAATTCTATTTCTTAAGATGTTGTTTTCTTCAGTCAATTTTTCTGCTTTCTTTTCCAACTTGTTGACACTCCCTCACATAATTCTCCTTTATAACTCTCATTTCTTTCTTTAGCTTTTTTTTTCTTTTAGTCCCCTTACTTAATTTTTAATATCCTTTTTGAGGTCTTCCAAGATATTTTGAACTTGAGACCAATTCATATCCTTCTTTGATCCTTCACTTACAGACATTTTGACATTACTGTCCTCTTCTGAGTTTGTGTTTTGACCTTCTTGGTCACCATAGTAGCTTTCTGTGATAAGAACACTTTTTGTTTGTTTGTCTGTTTTTTGCTCATTTTTTTAAAATTTTGAACTCTCCTGGGGCAGAAGGTTTCAAGCTTCTTGTGGTAGGGGTTGCAGGCCTGGTTATAAGTTTTTAACACAATAATCTCATATCCTTGAAGTTTTCCCAGAGTAGGGGTGACCCAGCCTAGTCACACTTGTTTCTCTAGAATTCTGGACTTGGCCATTTGCCTCCTTCACTGGGGCTGGTGGCCTCACAGCTAGCACAGTTAGCCTGCTGTGTCACTGGACTGCTGATCCAGGATCAAGTGTTGCTGATCTGTGATGTATCTAAGAACTTCCTGTGTTGGATTTTCTGGACAATGTCTGCTCTGATCTAGGCTTCTGTTTTACCAAAGTGATACAGAGCTTGTCTGCAGTCCTTCTAAGTTAACTTTAGCCAGAAATTGTTTCACTATGTCTTTTTGTGAGCTCTGTAGTTCCAGAATCTTCTTAGAGGCTTGATTTAACATTGTTTCCAAAGGAAACTTGGGAGAACTTAGGCATTTCCCTGGCTTCTCTCTACCTTCTTTCCTCTAACACCAGATTCAACTTTCTTGTGCCAATATTTTCAGACATAATTCTGGGCGTGTTTATGTGTTCAGTTTTTCCAGGGTGGTATGCTCTCACCAGATCTGTGTTCATGACTCTTCTTGCCTGTGAGTGACCACAAGCACTCTTTGCTCCTCTAGAGGAGCAAATAATATATATATTATATATAAATATATATAATATTATATATTATTATTATATATTATATTATATATATAATATACACATAATATAATATAATATATTATATAATATATAATATATTATATATAATATATACATAATATATAATATATGATATATTATATATATTATATATAAATAATATATATATAAATATATATATATTTATATATATAAATAATCTATTTATAATCAGTTGTTCAAATGGCAAAGGTCCCCTACATTAGAGTTTTGCTCTGTTCACCCATGGGTGGAGACATGATGTCCCAAGCTTCAGACTTTTCTCTGCTGCTGTTTTCAGAGATAGTTCTGGGAGTCTGCAAATCATTACTGTTTCCAAGTTCATGTGACTTCAGGAAAGGTGTAGTGATGGTTTTCCTGGTTTGCACTGTGGTGTTTACTCAGGAATTCCCCCTGATTTCCTGCAGCCACAAGTGCTAGCCCTTGTCTTGGCCCTGGAACTAGGACTAAGCTCCCTGCTCCATGATAATCAGCCACAATTACACTTCTCCCTGAAACTACAACACAGAAATATTTATGAGCAATAGATATTCCTTTCGCTGCCAGCTAACCCAGTGCTAGCAATACATGCCTTATAATCTATTTATAATCAGTTGTTCAAACCACTGACCATCTCTGGGCTGAGGGGTTCTAAAACTGCCAATGTTTTGGAAGCTAAGGTCCTGCTCATATCACTATCAGTTGTACTCCTGGATACTTCAACCTCCTGTGCCACAGACCTCTCCTGTCAATCTCCAAAATTTTATAAGGTTAGAAAAATGTCTCACTGTGATCTCTTGTTGGCTCTTCTACTCCAAAACTTAATGTGAGGTGTTATTTTACAGGTGTTTGGAGAGATTGACTGAGATACTGTCTCTGATCTACCATTTTGGCTGGACTGCTGAGATACTTTATTTGCAAGAAAAACAGAGGAGAGAAGGGAGAGAGGGGAGTAGAAAAAGGAAGGGAGGAAAGAGAGAGACAGAAAGAGAGAGAGAGAGAGAGAGAGAGAGAGAGAGAGAGAGAGAGAGAGAGAGAGAGAGAGAGAGAGAGAGAGAGAGAGAACAAATAGAAGAGAAAGGGACTGCTGCAAATTCTTTTCCTACTGGAAGAGTAGTCTTCCACCAACTGTTGTCTACAACTCGGGTAAGATACTACAATGCCCACTCTTACTTTTTCTTCCAGGACAGAGATAGATCTCAGTCAATAGGCTTCTGATTTTATATTCTTTTTTTGTATGTACTAATTTTATTTATTTTTAGTGTTCTACAATCACCTCCCTTACCTATCCTCCATCTCCCTGCTCGCTCCCCAAGACAGCATACAATTCTATATAGATTCTACCCTACATTCCTATTAAATACATTTTCACTATAGCCATGTTGTGTTTAGGAACTAAAATGAATGGGATAAATCATATAACAAACCAAAACATAATACACACACACACACACACACAAAATGATCTGCTACATTCTGCAATTGAATTCCATAGTTCTCTTTCTGCATATGGAAGGCATTTTGCATTAGAAGATCATTGGGAATTTTTTTTAAGTCCTTGAATTGCTATAAAGTTCCAAGTCCACAAAAAAACAAAACAAAACACAAAACTCTCACACACTGTGGTCATTGCTGTGCACAAAGTACTCCTGGTTCTACTCCTTTCACTCAGCATCAGATCATATAAGTCTTTCCAGGCCTCTCTGAAGTTTTCTTGTTCATCATTTCTTGTGGTGCAAGAGTGTTACATTACATTCATATACCATAATTTATTCAGCCATTCCCCAATTGATGGGCATCCCTTTGATTTCCAGTTTTTGGCCACTACAAAGAGTGGTGCTATAAATATTTTTGTACATGTGGGACCCTTTCCAATTTTCACAATCTCTTGAGGGTACAATCCTAGAAGCGATATTGCTGGGTCAAAAGGTAGGCACATTTTTGTAGCCCTTTGAGCATAGTTCCAAATTGCTCTCCGGAAAAGTTGGTTGAGGTCACAGCTCCACCAACAATGAATTAGTGTTCCAACTCTCCCACATCCTCTCCAACATTTATCATCTTCCTATTCTGTCATGTTTGCCAATCTGATAGGTGTGATGTGTTACCTCAAAGTTGTTTTGATTTGCGTCTCTTTAATCAAAAGTGATTCAGAGCATTTCTTCATATGATTATAGATATATTCAATTTTTTCCTCTGAAAATTGCCTGTTCATATCCTTTGACTAATTATCAATTGGGGAATGACTTGTATTGTTGTACGTTTGACTCATTTCTTTATATAGATACTCTAGAACGAAACTTTTATCCCCAAGACTAACAGTAAAAATTCTTTCCCAATATATTGCTTCCCTCCAATTTTGATTGCATTGGGTTTCGCTGTGGAAAAACTTTTCAGTTTAATCTCATCAGAATTATCCATCTTGCATTTCGTAATGCTTTCTATCTCTTCTTTGGTCAAAAGTTCTTACCTTCTCCATAATCTGATAAACACACTATTCCTTTTTCCTCCAATTTGTCCATGGTATCAATCTTCACACCTAGATTGTGCATCAGTCTGTACTTTATCCTTGTGTATGGTATCAGACGTTGTTGTATGCCTAGTTCTGCCACACTGTTATCCAGTTTTCCCAGCAATTTTTGTTGAACTGTGAGTTCTTATCCCAGAAGCTAGGGTCCTTGGGTTATCAAACAAGAGACTGCTATATTCATTGCTTACTGTATCTTGAGAACCTACCAATTCCACTTGTCTACCCTTTTGTTTCTTATCCATTACCAAGACGTTTTCATAATTCCTGCTTTATGATACAATTTGAGATCTGGTAGAGCTAGAAAATCTTACCTAGCCTTTCTTCTCATTAGTGCTTTTGATATTCTGGACCTTTGTGCCTGTGGGTAGCGGGACCTTTGGGGCCCCTGGAGATTCTGTCCCTGAAGCCTGCTCGTATTTGCTCTTCTTGGTGCCGTGGGGCCAAGGCAGGGTTGGGCTCTGCTCTGGGTCTGGTGCGCAACGGACATTTGGTGGTGGTTTTTCAGGGCTCTCTGGAACGGAAATCTCCTCCACTGCATTTCCGCACAGCTTGCACTGCTCCAGAATTTGTGGGGAGTTCTTTTTATAGAAAATTTATGAGCTGTGGGCTCAGAGCTAGCATATGTGAGTCTTTCTGCTCCGCCATGTTGGCTCTTCCCCACTTGTTTTATAATTAGATATTTTACATTTTCTTTTGTCTTTTCATTCTTTAGATTCTGTTTGATTGATTCTTTTTTTTTTTTGGCAGTTTTAAATATTTTTATTTATTTATTTATTTTTATTTTTATTTATTTAACTTTTTACATTCATTTTCACAAAATTTTGGGTTGCAATTTTTCTCCCCTTTTTCTCCCCTCCCCCCTCCCCCACCCCAATACACCAAGCAATCTAATTTTCCCTATCACCAATCTGTCCTCTCTTCTATCATCCCGCCCTTCTCTTGTCCCCATCTTCTCTTTTGTCGTGTAGGGCCAGATAACTTTCTCTTCCCCATTACCTGTATTTCTTATTTCCTAGTAGCAACAACAATACTGACTAGTTGTTTCTAAAACTTTGAGTTGCAAATTCTTCCCATCCTTCCCTCCCCACCCATTCCCTTTGGGAAGGCAGGCAATTCAATATAGGCCCTATCTGTGTAGTTTTGTAAATGACTTTGATAATAGTCGTGTTGTGTAAGACTAACTGTATTTCCCTCCATCCTATGCTGCACCCCATTGTTTCTATTCTGTCGTTTGATCCTGTGCCCCACCAAGAGTGTTGACTTCAAATTGCTCCCTCCTCTCATTGCCCTCCCTTCCATCATCCCCCCCCCTTGCTTATCGCCTTCTCCCCCACTTTCCTGTATTGTAAGATAGGTTTTCATACCAAAGTGAGTGTGCATTTTACTCCTTCCTTTAGTCAAATGTGATGAGGGCAAACTTCTTGTTACTTTCTCAGCTCTCCTCTTTTTCCCTCCACTAAAAAGTCTCCTGCTTGCCTCTTGAATGAGATATAATTAACCCCATTCCATTTCACCCTCTCTCCTCCCACTACATTTCTCTCTCACCATTTACCTTAATTTCTTTTAAGATATGGTGCCATCCTATTCAATTCAGTCTTTGCTCTCTGTCTGTGTATGTGTGTACACGCGTGTACATGTGTGCACGTGTGTGAATGTGTGTGTGTGTATGTATGTGTGTGGTCCCACCAACTACCCAGATACTGAAAAGTTTTAAGAGTTACAAATATTGTCTTTCCATGTAGGAATGTAAACAGTTCATTTTTGATAAGTCGATTATGACTTCTCTTTGCTGTTTACTTTTTCATGCTTCTTCTCATTCTTGTGTTTAAAAGTCAAATTTTCTTTTCTGGTCTTTTCATCAAGAATGCTTGAAAGTCCTCTGTTTCATTGAAAGACCATATTTTCTCCTGAATTATTACACTCAGTTTTGCTGGGTAGGTGATTCTTGGTTTGAGTCCTAGTTCCTTTGACTTTTGGAATATCGTATTCCACGCCCTTCGACCCCTTAATGTAGAAGCTGCTAGATCTTGTGTTATCCTGATTGTATTTCCACAATACTGGAATTGTTTCTTTCTAGCTGCTTGCAAGATTTTCTCCTTGACCTAGGAACTCTGGAATTTGGCAACAATATTCCTAGGAGTTTCTCTTTTTGGATCTCTTTCAGGTGGTGATCGATGTATTCTTTCAATATTTATTTTGCCCTCTGGTTGTAGAATCTCAGGGCAGTTTTCCTTGATAATTTCATGGAAGATGATGTCGAGGCTCTTTTTGTGATCATGGCTTTCAGGTAGTCCCATAATTTTTTAATTGTCTCTCCTGGATCTATTTTCCAGGTCATTTGTTTTTCCCATGAGATATTTCACATTCTCTTCCATTTTTTCATTCTTTTGGTTTTGTTTGGTGATTTCTTGGTTTCTCAGAAAGTCATTAGACTCCATCTGTTCCATTCAAATTTTGGGAGAACTATTTTCTTCAGTGAGCCTTTGAACCTCTTTTTCCACTTGGCTAATTCTGCTTTTGAAAGCATTCTTCTCCTCATTGGCTTTTTGAACCTCTTTTGCCAATTGAGTGAGCCTATTTTTCAAGGTGTTATTTTCTTCAACATTTTTTTTGGGTCTCCTTTACCAAGGTATTGACCCATTTTTCATCCTTTTCTTGCATCTCTCTCATTTCTCTTCCTGGTTTTTCCTCCACCTGTCTAACTTGCTTTTCAAAATCCTTTTTGAGCTCTTCCATGGCCTGAGCCCACCAAACATCCCCCTGGGATGTCTGGGATAGAGAGACCCCTACCTCCATGTCTTTCCCTGATGGTAAGAATATTTCCTCATCATCAGAATTCAAAGACGGGAACATCTGTACCCCATCAAAGTAGCTCTCTATGGTCTTATTTTTCTTCCTTTTTCTAGGCATTTTCCCAGCCAGTTACTTGACTTCTAAGATTCCTCTCCACCCCCGTCTAGATCCGCCCAGCTAGTGCTTGAGGTCTGAGATTCAAATGGGCTTTCTGTGGCAGGCATGGCTGCTATTCAATGTGAGCTTAAGTTCTGGTGCTCAGGTGGAGGCATGGCCGTCTCCCAGGCTCAGTTCCCTCAGGGTCTTTATGCGGAGACCTTCAGTAATGGGGCGAGTGGGTTCAGAGCCGTCTCCCAGGCTCAGTTCCCTCCGTGTTTTATGCAGAGACTTTCAGTAATGAAGATTCTGCCTGCTCTGGTAGTCCCGGGCCGCCGCTGCCTGTGCCGCTGCCTCCTCCACTCCCTCTGCTGCTCCCTCTGCCACTGCCTCCCGAGGGGTCCCAAGCCACAGAGACACCCCGCTCCCCTCTTGACCAGCCCAGAAGTCTCTCTCACTAACCTGTAGTGTCTGTGGGCGGAGGGACATTCCAGGCTGCTGGAGCTTCCGTCCCTGAAGCCTGCTCGGATCTGCTCCTCTGGGGCCATGGCCAGGGCAGTGCAGGGTTGGACTCCGCTTTCCAGGGCGTGACAGACCCTGGGGACGGCTCTCCACGGCTCTCTGGAACGGAAATCTCTTCTACTGTGTTTCCGCACACCCTGCAGTGATCCAGAATTTGTTGGGAGCTCTTCTTACATTAAATCCATGGCTGTGGGTTTGGAGCTAGCATACGTGAGCCTTTCTACTCCGCCATCTTGGTTCCACCCCAAAAATTTAGCTTTTATTGAAACTCTCACTCTCCTCTCTGAACTGGGAATTTGGGAAAAAATATTTTGAATCAAAGTTGGAGAAAGTCCTTTTTCAAGCATAAGAAGTTATGCTCTCAGTAATATTAACTGGAAATCTTAAAGATAACTCTTTTCTTAGAACTTCCCTTTGAGTAAAGGGGGATAGTAATGGAACTTCATTAACATTCTTTCCCACAGCAAATTTTTTTAAATATTTTCAATTAAAAAGCATTAGGTTTGTTTTCTGTTCTTTCTTTCCTTTTTTATCTTCTCCATTAGGAAGGACCAAAAGCAGAACCTTTATAGCAAATATGCTATAGCCATTCTTATAAGATCTAGTCAAGTGCATGCACTTGCTCTGTGACTATGAAAACCTCACCTAAATTCTCTGTGTCTTAAGTTCCTCAAATGGTGAATGGGGATATTAATATTTGTATTATCTTCTTCACAGTATTGTTACAAGATTTTTTCAAATTATAAAGTATTGCATCAATGTGAACTATAATCATTACTGTTATCATCATCATTAATCTGATATTTAAGCCCCTCCACAATCCAACCCTAATTTTTATGTTCTTCACTGTCTCCAGCTAGCTTACTATATGTACAATATACTCTAGTCAAAGTGGACTAATCAAAAGTCCCTAGGCATCCTTTGATTTTGTGCACTGTATCATATTTTAGTAGCCAAAACATTGCTTGTATGACTCTGGGAAAGTCACTTCACCTTTGTGTGCTTCAGTTTCTTTATCTGTAAAAAGAAGAATTAGACTTAGAATTCCTTTCTCATTCTGAATCCAATGATGAATCATTAGAAGACTCAAGAAACATCACACTATATAACAAAATAGTAATATTATTTGTTATATAAACATTAAAAGTAGTCACTAAGTGAATCAAACTTCTATACTTCATGAAGATGAGAAAATAAATTTTGGTTTCAAATGGTTGATCAGGAAAAAAAAATGAACATTATCTATAATACTGAACAAGTAATGATTTTAATTATCAGGGAAAACTATTTGACAAGGCCCAGCACTGAGGTTCTTAATAAAATATATCTTTTTCTTATAATGATGAATATAACAATGATTTGCAAAATTGCTTCAACTGTAAAAACACAATCAAAAGAAGATAAACATCAGAAGATAAGCCACATTTTCAACAGAAAGCCAAAAGTGCATGTTTTAATCAGACAAGTTGGTTGGAAACTCATATGAGCTGCTACTACTCCCCTTGATGTGCATACTTAACTCCTATTAAAATTAATAGAAGTCACACACATTCATCAAGGAAGGAGAAGCCCTCATGGTGTGTCTCAGGCTTGAAATAATAAAGATTTGATGATTACTATATTATTTGTCCATTAATTTTCAGATTATCTTGTAAATGTGCACTCTGTGATCCCTGATATAATTATATCAAATAAAACCTTTCACTGGATCTATTTTTATTAAAGCAGTCTTATCCTCATAGGAAATGTATAATTTGAGAACACATATTTACAGTGCCTGAATTCAGTGGTCTCAGAAGAAACAGAGGGAAAAACTTATTTTCCTGTACTCCTACCTAACTTGGATATTCTTTGGTGTACATTTGATGTCATGGAACCATAAATTGTTAGAGTTGAGTCCTTAGAATAATGTAACCTGAAAAAAGATTGCAAATTGAATATTGAAATGGGAAGGAATCTAAGAATACAGAAATTTAGAATGGGAACAGCATGTAGAACATAAAATGTGGTCAATTGAAACAATATCATGGTAGTGAAATATTTTTCAGTCTTCTCAAATTACAGATTAAAAAAATGACTCAAAGAGGCTTGCTCAAGGTTACAAGAAAGTGAGGTGCCAGAGTCAGAATTTAAATAATGACTTCCTACTCTATACCAAACATTCTTACAATTCTTTTTCCCAACTTAAAGATTAACATACTGAGGGTGAGTAAGGTTAAAAAGCTAATTAAAGTCAGAGGTGGAATCATAATACTAACATGCATGATTCATTTATAAAACTACTGAGAGGTTCATTATGACAGACTAATTTTGTGACCCATTTTGACAAATTAGTACCCTTTTAAATGTGTACATGATGTTCATAACCCACCGTTATCAGCCATGTTTGTAACATCATGTCAAGCTCTGAGAATGTCAACCACATCTCTTGCAAGTGAAGGACTATGAATATAGTCCTTTTTTTATCTTTTTCATCTTTCTTTTTGCTCTTTATTATAATAAAGATGGTTTTGGGGGATGAATATATTTGTAAATGTAGACCATGAAAAAGAAAATATATCAATAAAACTATTTCAAAAAAACATGTCATAAAATAATCCTCTCATATCTTTCTTGATAGGACAATGGGTGAATTCAACGGATGTAATACATTTGGTAATCAGCAAGACACTTAGAACAATTCTCGTGTTTCCCTATATCTTACGGAAAAACAAAAGCCACATGACAATTAAGTAAGATGAACTTAATACTGTCTGAATTCCTACACTTCAAGTCATCTTTAATAGTCAATATCAACATGGAAGGATGTTTAAAATAGGGTGGTCCAGGGATCTATGCTTAGTTCTTCATTGTATAACATTTTCATCAATGACTTGAAAGTATGTTATATGCTTTACTAACTTGAAAATTTTGCACATCTAGAGGAATAGCTAACATATTGTAAAAGAGCATCAATATTAAAAATAATCACAACAGACTAGAATAAAGGGGCTTGTAATAATTTGAGTATAAAGAAAACATTCACTATTATCAAATAAAGCTCAATTGCTGACTATCATACAGGGTATGAGAAAAGAAGAAAAATAAACAGTTTCTGTGAAAAAGACGTTGAGATTTTAGTGAACTCCAAAGGTTGATTTAAATGAAGAGTCTGATGCCATCCAAAAGAGAGAGATAATATGGTCCTTAGATGCTTTGAGAGGTAAAATACGCAAACATGAAGGGACTGATAGTTCTTCCATTCTCTGTCTAATAAATACTACATCTCAAATATTGTTTTCACTATTGAACACCATACTACAAGAATTAAAATGCACTAAAGAAGATGATCAGGAGAATATGACATATGAGTACTGATGAAACTAGTAATTACTCATTGTCTAAGTTACTGAGGATATAAAGAAAAAAAATGAAATCATTCTAATTCTCAAAGACTTTGCATTCTTCTGGAGGGGGTAGCATATACATATATACATACATATATATATATATATATATATACATGCACATATATTTATGAATTCACATGTACATATATACATATATGTATATGTATACACAGATACACAGCATACAAGAAAAATAAACACAAGGCAATTGAAAAATCAACCAGAGAGAAAGAAAACTGACACTGACACTACTCTGTTGCAGGAAATAATAACTTTATGCTTAGACTATTGCAATAGATCAGTCTGTTTGCCTTGAGTGTCTCCTCACTTCAATTCATCCTCCATTCCATTGCCAAAGTGATTTTCCTGAAGAACAGGCATGACTAAGTGGCCTCCCATTAAATAAACTCCAGTGCCTCACTGCCTCCTCCAGGATCAAATAGAAATCTTCTGGGGCATTCAAAGTCCTTTTATAACTTACCCTCTTCTGTCTTTCCAGCCTTCTTACACTTTCCTCCCCACCATGTGCTTTTCAGTTCATTGACACATCTTTGTTGTCCTACAAACAAGATCTCCATCTCCATCTCACAGTTCCAGGATATTTTTCCTAGAATTCTCTTCTTAGAATGTTCTTCCTCCTCATCCCTGCCTTCCAGTTTTGCTGGCTTCTTTTAAGTCCTAAGTACATTGCCATCTTCTACAGGAAGCCTTTCTCAGTTACTCTTATTCCTCCCCTCTCCAGTCTATTTCCGATTAATTTATCTTTGGTTTGTGCATATTTGTTTGCTCCTTGAAGTTAAGAACTGTATTTTCTCTTTTTGTATGCCCAGTACTTAGCAGTGCCTGGCATATAGTAGGTATTTAATAAATGTTTATTGAGTGACTGGTTTTTTTTTTTTTGCTACCATTCCTAATCTTCCTTGCTATATACTATCTTTCGCTTTAAAATGATGAATTGAGTTCCCTTCAGAATCTTTATAATATAGCTCGTGGTCAATGAACAAAGATTTCAAAGTTCCTGAGTAATTGAATCTTTGATGTGATTAGGGTTATTACGCATTTCAATGGAATAGTGATTTCACCTATGTAGGAAATTCCCAGTGAAGAAATTTCTTTGCAAATCAAATTGGACCTGTCTATACAAACACTGGCTTAGACAACTGCCTAGAACACTGAAGGGCTAAGTGAACTGTCCAGGGTCACAAACTCCAAAGAATTCAGAGTCAGGGTTTGAACTCATGTCTGCCTGATTCTCAGGCTAGATTTTTATTCACTACCTCACAATGCCTCTCATATCATGAATTTTATGAAGTATCAGTAGCACAAAGATAAAAATCATTCTTGGGAAAAGAAAGCTAGAGCTTGGCGTAGCAATGAGGGAAAAAAAAATCATAAAAAGATACTTCATACAACCAATGGGCATTAATCATTCTGAAAAAGACAGTTCAAGATTTGAGATAGCTATATGGGTGAATGTACTTGTTTATTCAGTTAAGATACAGTCTCAGGAAGAAGATGGATATTAAATCTTCAAGCTAATAGACACAGCTTAGGAAAGAATCATGTGTTTCTTCTTTCAGAGAAATATGAAACTTATGTAAAGAGACCAGACCCTCAAAAACTTACCCATCAATAGGATTTTCCCAGTACGTTCTGAGATGAAAAATAACTGGGATTGTTTAGAAGCCTCTTAGTACAGGTGATACTGAAAGAAATAATATCTACTTAGTTTGGAATGGAGGTAACAACAAAGCAATATTCATTAAATGTCACATCTATGCTTCCTGTTGACTTCTTAATCCAACTTAAATGGATTTGCCTGCACAATCTTTTCCTGATCTTCCCAGTTGGAAATATTTTCTTCTTCAGCTAAATTACATTATTGTATTGATAGCTTTCTTAGGCACTTATATTCTGTTTTAGTTAGGATTAGCATTACAATTGATTCTGTATTTGTTATGTAGAGTTGAATGGGTTCATCAAGGAAGCAAGACTGAGAAGGGAATGGAGTGTATCCAGTGTAAGAGTTACAAATGAATAAAATTTTAAAGAGCCAAGGGAATGAAGTTTCCAGGGAAGAAGAAAAACAGGTTTAGGGGGTCAAAAGACACAGGGGAAAATGGAATTTTATATATAATAAAGAGATTTCAGAGTTCAGGAATATGAAAGCAAAATATTTCTGAGTGATGACAAGATCAAAGATATGACTACACCTATGTGAGGTTGAGTCAACATGTGAAGGAGTGGATGTTGGGAATATTTATACCTATATACTTACATTGGTACCCATACCTATTCCTATACCCATAATTATACTAATGCCTATACCAACATTATAGTTATTATACCTGTGCCTTTACCTATACCTATTTCTATATTTATAATTGTACTGATACCCATTTCTATAGCTATACCTCTACCTATATCTGCATTATCTATATTTTATATCAAAGGAATCTAAATCTGTGTGTCTCTTTATATAAAGATTATACACACATTTGCATGCAAGTACATAATCACCATTTCAACTGCTCATGATCTCTAAGCTATATGGAAAGAACAGCTTTCAAAATATATGGAAATAACAGAGAAGATTAAAATATTTGTTTTTCCCTCAGTTATTGGAGTTGCACCAAGAATGTTTTTAATGAACCTAACAATGCTCATATGTAATTACCAAAAAAGTAGTTACTTTGCTCACCTGTGCAATTATACACGGAACATTAAAATGTGAATCAATAACAGCAGGATAGGGCCTTATGCCAGTACTGTTTCTGTATGAATCCCATTAAAAGGGTAAGAAGAATAAGAAAATAATAGTAATTAACAATGATAACCAAAAACCTCTCAAGAGCTAACCCATCACATATATTCTATTGGAGAAGAGAGAAAGAACACAAAACAGCACAATGCAAGCCTAGAAGGCATACAGCAAAGGCTCTGTGCCCTAACACCATTTAAGTAACTATAAAGGCTTGAAGAGATTGTAAAATACTGGCAAAGTGGACTCTAACTATATCATTAATTTGGTTACTCTCTTGACTAGTGTGATGCAACTGTTTCTAAGAGTATTTGACATATGAGACTCAAAGAAATAGACTGAGTTCCATTTCATAGCAAAATCATTCTCCTTGAAACCATTCTTATTGTCTGCTTGTCATCAAGGGGAGAAAGAGTAGGTAGGACTATGGCTTCTTGCTGCACTGGCAAGATCAACACCATCAAGATTCAGTGTTGATGACATTGACCACAAAAGCTAGAAAAATAAGAGTGTGAAGGAAATAAATTGAAGATATAAATAGTTTTCTTACATGCTCATACTATATCCTCAAAGAATTGGAAAGAGATCTCACAAGTTTTAGATAAGGACTTCATAAGCGTTTTATCAATGACAGTCTCAGCTTTATATTACAAATTAATTTCTTGCTGTTAAGTACAAGCTAATCACAAAAAAAGGGACAAAAATATTTGACCCCTAAGACAAGATTCAACAAAATAGAAACTTAAGTTGAAGAACTGCTAAAATCTTGAAAGAGATGTTGAAGAAACTGACATCATTGAATTAGACAAAAAATGTCTAATTCAAATGAATAAGAAAAATATTACTGAAGTTTCAAATGATTTTGTAAAGGTGATATGAATACTTAGATTGTAATAGGAAAAACATATTTTTAAATTTGATGTCAGAAACTTAATGAATAACTCAACTATATCAAAATAGAATAAATAAAAATAGTTGGAATTGACTATAGCCTTCAGGAACAAATGCTTTTTTTTCTGAAATATAACAGAGAAAGTATAAAACCATCTCCAGATCTTCATATAGAAGTACATGTAGAAAATATGTACTTTTAATTTTTAAATTGTCTCTCCTGGATCTATTTTCCAGGTCAGTTGTTTTTCCCATGAGATATTTCACATTCTCTTCCATTTTTTCGTTCTTTTGGTTTTGTTTGGTGATTTCTTGGTTTCTCATAAAGTCATTAGACTCCATCTGTTCCATTCTAATTTTGAGAGAGCTATTAAATTCAGTGAGCTTTTGAGCCTCTTTTTCCATTTGGCTCATTCTGCTTTTGAAAGCATTCTTCTCCTCATTGGCTTTTTGAACCTCCTTTGCCAATTGGGTGAGCCTATTTTTCAAGGTGTTAATTTCCTCAGCATTTTTTTGGGTCTCCTTTACCAAGGTATTGACCTGTTTTTCATACTTTTGTTGCATCTGTGACATTTCTCTTCCCAGTTTTTCCTCCACCTGTCTAACTTGCTTTTCAAAATCCTTTTTGAGCTCTTCCAGGGCCTGAGCCCACCCACCACCCCCCTGGGGTGTCTGGGGTACTGAGGCCCCGCCCTCCACGTCTTTCCCTGACGGCAAGGATACGTCCTCATCATCAGATCCAAAGGTCGGGATCATTTGCATTTGTTGGAAAAAACTCTCTATAGTCTTATTTTTCTTCCCTTTTCTAGGCATTTTCCCAGCCAGTTACTTAACTTCTGAGATTCCTTTCTACCCCCGCCTGGATCCGCCCAGCTAGTGCTTGGCCTCTGAGATTTAAATGGGCTTTCCTCCTGCCGGCTGTCAATCAGTGAGCTTTAGTTCAGGTGCTGGTGTGGGGCCAGGGCTGCCTCCGAGACTCTGATCCCTCAGGGGGGCCTTATTCAGAGACTCTCAGGAATGGAGCGGGTGGGGGCGGGGTGGGGGGCCCGCCTCCAAATCTCAGCTCCCCTGGGGGTCCCGAGCAGAAGCCTTCAGCAACAGAGCGGGGTGGGGGCAGAGCCGTCTCCCAGGCTCAGCTCCGTCAGGTTTTATGCGGGAAGCTACCGTAATGAAGATCCTGCCTGCTGTTGGGGGATTCCTGAGTCCCGGTCTGCTGCCGCCTAAGCCGCCGCCCACACCTCCGCCTCCGCTTCCTGCTCCCGTCCCCGCCGCCACCGCTTCCTCCCAAGGGGGCCCGAGCCACGGAGTCGCCCTGCTTCCCCTCTCCTTCAGCCCGGCCTCTCTCACTGACCTGCTTCTGTGGGCGGAGGGACTTTTCCGGCTGCTTCGGCTTCCGTCTCTGAAGCCTGCTCAGATCCGCTTCTCTGAGGCCTCGGCCAGGGCAGCGCTGGGGGTCGGGTTTACTCTCCGGGGCGCGCCGGACCCTGGAGACGGGTCCTCAGGGCTCCCTGGAACGGAAATCTCCTCCACTCTGCCTCTGCACACCTTGCACTCACCCAGAATCTATGGGGGACTCTTTCTAGGCCAATTCCATGGGCTTTGGTTTCGGAGCTCGTAAACGTGCGTCCTTCTACTCCGCCATCTTGGCTCCGCCCCCCGAAAATATGTACTTTTTAGTAAAAAGGTAAGTACAGGGGGAAATAAAGATCTACGAAGGGATAAAGTCAAGAAAAAGCATCAAATATCACAATGCCCATGGAGATTGAGTGAGTAGTTTTAGAGATCTTAAGACAGACAATGTATAATTAAATATTATCGAGCTAAAACACACTGTCTGAAATTTGAACTTCATATAACCTAATTTAAATCAACAGAAAATATGCTTATATGATATATCTAAACTTTTTGATAGAAATGAGAATCTTGGAGAGGAGGATATGGGCACATGGTACATTTTATAGAAAGAGCAAGTTTTGGGCAAGAAATCAAGGGAGAAGAAAGAAATTGAGTGTTTTGAATTATATCCATATTTAATAAAAGAAGAAATTAAATTTTAGGGAGATGAGATGACTAGGTCAAGAAAACATAGCCAATAGGGAGATTCAGAAGAATAAAAATAAAAGGTATATTCAGTACCCATATCTAAGGTCTTCTTTGACTCTCTTCCAAACCTGGAATGAACTGTCTACCCTGAATTTATCCATCAGTCAGCAAGTGTTTATTAAGTACACACAAGGCACCAGACACTGTTCCCAATGTTGAGAATATAACAACAAAAGTGACACAGTCTCAATCTTCCTTCCTTTCACATATACCAAAATAATTCTATTAATTTTGGGGGGTCTGGGGAGCTCTGAAAGCTGGTAAAATTATCAAAATCTTCACAGGAAAGGAGACTTCTGAGCTAGATTTTGAAGAGGAGGGAAGGTGGTTCTAATAAATATTTACAGTGAGGAAGTATGTTCTTCTATGCATGGCAATGAAGAGAGAAAAAGGATGGGATGTGTAGAATAGTAAGAAAGGCAATTTGGCTAGAATCTGGACAAGTGTTTAACAAGGCTAGAACAATAGATTGAAACCAAATTGTTCAAGATTTTAAATGTCAGACAAAACTAGATTATTTTTGTTTCAATGAAGGGAGTCAGTGGAGTTTATTGAATGTGGAGTCAAAATTGCCACATCTACCCATTAGGGAAAAATACCGTAGAAAATTATGGAGGGCAAATTAGAAAGAGGGGAGAAGCTTGAGGCAATGACTCTGATTAGGAGGCTCTTACAATCCTAGTGAGGAGTGATGTGGGCCAGAAGTAGGGTATTAACATTGTAAACAGAGAGAAGGAGACAGATCTGAAGATATATAGGTAACAAAAAATAAGATTTGATAATTGATTAGGCATGTTGAGGTCATAGATAGTAAACTTTACAATGCAACCAAGATCACAAACTTAAGTAACTAGAAGGGTAAACTCAATAGTAATAGGAAAGTCTAGAAGAGGGAAATATGAGTATGATGTTGGACATGTTTACTTTAGAATGTCTAGTTTGAAATCTCCATTAGGCTGTTCATCATGTGAGATTAGAGTTCAGAAAAGAAATTAGGGATAGGTAGCTAGATCAGGGGCTAATCTGCACAAGGACAGCCTCCTGTTTCCACTAAGTGACCAAAATACCTCCTGAAATTACTCATTTCATTTTGGGCTTTTCTTTTAAATTTTTCTCATGTTCCCTTTTATTGAAATAATTTATGTATATATTCAATTGGAAGACTCATTGTGTTTTGCACATAAACAAGTGACTTAGATATTCTATGAACAGAATCAATAGATTCTGAATAGTTAAGATAAGTCAGCATTGTGTTACAACTTAAAGCTACTTAAAAACGGATGTGTGTCTGTAAAGAGAATATCATGGGTTCAAGGATGCCAAAAATTCAGGGTTTAGTTGTAATCCCTTGACTGTTGTACTATCAAAAAAGCTTATTGTAATATAAAGCCAAGTGTCCGACTTCTCAACTCTGTTCTCAGTCTGCTTCTCTTTAGGCTCCCCTTCTTCCCAAAGGAATCCCCATTTTGATTTTAAGACATCTAGTAAGAATATGCACAAGAGCCCCATTGATGTTAGAATAAACTCCACTGCATCAGTGAAAGTAGAGACAGAAAGCTTTATACAAACTTTTCAGTATGCCTGACACCTGGAAGCCCTTTATTAATGATACTGTCAAACTCTGTATTGTGCTCAGATTGGTGAAGGGAAGCTCCGTGCTCATCGAATGTAATTCAGGAACCAATAAAAGTTGATTACATACATATGAGGAGTCTGGGCCAGGGGTAGGATTGTTGGATGGCTTACAAAGAAAGTGTCATGTTTCATCTTCTGTTTGGGGTTTATGGGATGCCTGCATGAAGCCACAGATATTTACAGAGTCCCTTTCACTAAACATCATGTAAACAGAATCATGTTCTTATTCAAAAGTACATCTGCAAGATCATAGTTCAGAAGGAGTGTTCATTTTCAGCATCTCATCTCTTGCTCCAACTGCAAATCCTTGTCAGAAATTAAGTGATTAATTAATAGGCAACAGAGGTCATCTTTAACCACTTTCAATGAAGAGATGTCCTATTCAATGACTGGTGTCTATTCAGGTGGGGAGGGTGGATATAAGGGAAGGAACCCATGCAAGAAATTAACTATTTCACTAAGAACCATAAGGTATGTAACATTCAATTTATTCATCAGCATTAGAGTATTACTTGGTAAGGGCATGGCCTTCCACCGTGAATGGAAGCAACTAGGTAGTAAACCTATTTTCCCTCAGAGAGCTTTGCCCAGAGCAGTAATACCCAAGCATTATTCTAACTAGCACTGAAATGCAGCCACCTCTGGGTAAATACATGGCAGCTGTTCAACAGCCATGCAACACAGCTGTTTTGAAACAGGAAATGAAGGAGACCCAATCCAGTGAAAACTACAGGGAGTTTTTGGTGAGCAGAATGCAATTACCACAACTGGAAATTTGCCAGGCTGCAATGCTAAAACACCCTGACTGTTGGAAAAGTACCATGGGACTATCTCCCACATAGGGTTTCTTAAACAGATGATGGAATGAAAATATAATTATGATCATCTTAATCACTATATTATAATTATGATAATGTTAATAACAATAGCATTTTTCATTAAGGGCTTTCTCACTTGCCTTGGAGAGGGGAGACAACAAAATTACCCAAAACATGAAATTATTTTTTTCTTTTAAAGTTACAATATCATCACCATTGTCATCGTCATCATCATCATCATTATAACCATCAACAAATACTTATTAAACACCTACTGTGTGCTTATAAGTAGGTAGAAGAGGATGCAAAAATGTCGAAAATTCAGTTTTTTTCTCAAGAATATTCCAATATATTTTATGGCCCTCTAATTATTTGCTTCATCTCCAGCTTGTCTCCTATTGAATTTATTCTTCATTTAACTGTCTTAATAGCCCTAAATCAGAAAATGCTGTTGTAACCAAGAACTTTTGGTGACTATACATTGCCTGCTGAATAAAAATACTCTTTCGATCCTGGCTTTCAAGGTTCTTCACAATCTAGTTTTAGTTATCCTTTTCCATGTTACCATCCACTATTCCCCTTTATGCCATCCGACTTCCTGATAAATGGTGCTATCTTCCATCTCCTCTTCTCATTGTACCATACCTCCATCCTATATCTCATCTGTCTTGCATGCCTGAATGGAAGTTTTCTCACCTGTGGTAGGAGAAATACCTGCTAGAAATATGGATGGGACACATGACAATAAGACTGGAAGCTTCCCTTCCATATAAGTTGACTTTTCTCTAAATTGTCAATGAAACTGTTTTAAAGACTAAATTATTTGCCAATTCCTTACATAATTTCCCAATTATGTAAGGCATGAAAATCTAACATAAAGTAGTTGGGTTCCTCAAGTTCAGATGCTTGTAAGGTTACTGTCCCAGTCAATACACTCTTATAACTGAGGACATCATTCTAAATGTGGAGATGAGATGAGCTGTAACAATGGAACTAACACTATCTCTTTCTTAAAAAACTCTTCCATCTTCTGTTGAAGCAACTTCCTTTATTAAGGGTTAGATCACCTTATTTCATTCTTACCTTAAGACTAGACTACTAGACTAAACTGAGTCAGGTCTGGTCAAGGATCCCACCCTAATCATTTACTGAATACTATCTCTTCTATTGAAGACAAGTTCAATATATTTTCTTCTATGAAATGCAACTTGATACCACAGACTTTTCTTCCTTTTCAAGTGATATCAAACATCTTTGTGCCTTCTCTTTGGCTCTTATCTCATTCTTCCTCTTATCACACTAATTTGTGTACTTGTCTTTACCCAACATTGGATTGCAAGTAGCTTGAGAGTGAACTCCATATTGCTTTTATCTTTGAATCCCTAGTGCCTAGCACATAAACTTGCACATAATAGATATTTAATTAAGGTTTTATGTATCTGTTTGGTGAGATGGTAATACATATTAATAGATAACCAACAAGGTAAGGTAGCTGGTGCTATAGGAATTCACAGGAGAGATACCTGATGGCTCTGCTTGTTCAGGAAAGGTTTTATGTAGAATTCAGGTTTAGCTAGGTCAGGAAGCAAACACAGATTTTAGAGAAGTGAAGAAAAGTGGAAAAGATCATCTGATATGAAAGATAACCTGTGAACTAAAGAGGGAAATAGGCTTAAGAAAAGTATGCTTAAGAAACATTTTAGGGAAGGAGCCAAGGTGACACAGTGAAAGCAGGGACTCACCTGAGGTCTTCCACAAATTCTTCAGATATGTCTAAAAGTGAATCTGAATAAATTTTAGAGTGGCAGAAATCACTAGGAGAAAGAATGTGGCAGATTTCCAGCCCAGGAGAGCCCAAAAGATCAAGGGGAAGGGTCTGTTACACCAGGGTGGAGCTACATGGAACACGGGAAGCACCAAGACAGAAACAATCATAGTTGAGCAGAGAGGGAATGGCCCCAGGCAGATAAATCACCAAGAGCAATCAAGATTCCTAAATGCTCAGCACAGGACTGGACTCTGGCAGAACTGGGTGAGACAGAAGTGCAGAGCCCCTAGCAAATGCTACTCCTGCGGCTATCAGACCACAGACTGAATATTTGAACATTACCTTCTTTGACTTCTAGATAGAAGATGGGGGCATAAACTCTAAATCCTATCAACCTCCTTTGTTGACTTTGAAAAACACAGGGGCTGAGTGAAGATGGTGTAGTAACAGCATAGACTTTCTAGAGCATTCATAACAAGTTCAGTCAAATACCTGTATAAAATGGCAATAAACAAATGCTGGAGCTTCAGAACACACAGAACTATGGAGTGAAACAAATCTCCAGCCTAAGACAGCCTGGAAGGTCACCAGCAAGTATCTATCACACAAAGCTGGGAGCAGAACACAGTCCAGTGTGGGCCACACCAGGACAGATGGGAATTGAACAGGACTTGGTGGGACTGAATCTCGGGCACATGTGAAAATTTCCAAACTTCCCAATCCCAAAATGCCAAGAACAAATTGGAAGATCAGTGAAAAAACCCCGGGGACCAGGTGTGAAAGAGGAGAGTGGCCCAAGCCCAGTCTCAGGGAAGCAGAGAGGGGCAAGGGAGCAGAGCAACTCATGACAGCCACAACAAGAGCAGGGGCAAGTTCAGCCACTGTTTCTAGAGCTCTCGGTCCACATATTGTGGGGAGACATAGCACTGTCAGCAGACTGCCACTCCACACTGGAAGTAAAGAACTACCTTGGCAAAGAACTAAAAAGTCAAGTAAATTGCTGGGGAAATGAGTAAAAACCAGAAAAACAATCAGACTGCACAATCTTACTTTGGGGAAAAAGAATACCATAACATGAAAACAGAGGACAACAAAGACAAAGCTACTCCAGACAAAGCCTCCAAAAAATATGAATTGGTCTCAGGACATGGAAGAACTGAAAAAGGACTTTGAAAATCAAGTAAGAGAAGCAGAGCAAAAATTTGAGAAGAGAAATGAGATTGATGCAAGAACATCATGAAAAACGAGTCAACTGCTTGCTAAAGGCAACCTCCAAAATGTTGAAGAAAATAATACTTTAAAAAGTAGACTAATCCAAACAACAAAAGAGATGCAAAAAGCCAAAGAGGAGAAGAATGCCCTAAAAAGCAAAGTTGGGCATATAGAAAGGAGGCCCAAAAGTTCACTGAAGGGAACAATTTCTTTCCTTCACCTCTATAACTTGATTTTCAAAATTCTTTTTGAGCTCTTCCATGGCCTGAGCCCATTGAATATTTATTTTGGATGTTTGGGATACAAAAACCTTGCCTTCTATGTCTTTCTCTGATGGTAAGCATTGTTCTTCCTCATCAGAAAGGATGGGAGGAGATATCTGTTCACCAAGAAAGTAACCTTCTATGGTCTTACTTTTTTTTCCCTTTTATGGGCATTTTCCCAGCCAGTTACTTGACTTCTGAGATTCCTCTCCACCTTCGCCTTGCCTCCAGATCTGCCCAGCTAGTGCTTGGGGTCTGAGATTCAAGTGCTGCTTCTAAGCCTCAGGGCTTTCAGTGTGGGTGGGGCTGCTATTCAGTGTGAGATTAAGTTCAGCTGCATGGGGTGGGGGCAGGGCCACCTCGCTGGGCTCAGTTCCCTCAGGGGGTTTATGTGGAGATCTTCAACAATGGATCTGAGCTCCTTTCTGCTTTGGGAGCCGCTGTCCATTGCTACCTCTGCTGCTGCCTCCCGAGGAGGCCTGAGTTATGGAGACACCCTGCTCCTCTCTCAGCCAGCCAAAGAGGCTCTCTCACTGACCTTTGGGGCCTGTGGGTGGAAGACATGCATGGCCACTGGAGATTCTGTCCCTGAAGCCTGCTCAGATGTGCTCCTCTCGATGTTGCACAGCCAAGGCAGTTCTGGGTTCTGCTCTGGGTCCAGTGCCCACCAGATCCCTGGTGTCAGTTTTTCAGGGCTCTCTGGAACAGAAATACCCTCCACTCCACCATTGTGTGGCTCCTGCTGCTCCAGATTTTGTTGGGAGTTCTTCTTTACAGTTATTTTATGGGCTGTGGGTTAGGAGCTAGCATATGTGAATCTTTCTACTCTGCCATCTTGGCTCCTCTGCCCCCAAAACATAACTTCTTAAAGATTACAATGGAGCAGATAGAAGCTAATGACATAATAAAAAATCAGGAAATTATAAAAGAAAACCAAAAGAATGAAAAAATAGAAGACAAGGTGAAATATCTCATTGGATGAACAAGTGACCTGGAAAATAGATCCATGAGAGACAATTTAAACATTATTGGACAACCTGAAATCTATGATCAAAAAAGAACCTAGACAGCATCTTTCAAAAAATTATCAAGAAAAAAACTGCTCTGATATTCTAGAACAAGAGGGTGAAAGAGATATTGAAAGGATCTACCAAACACCTCCTGAAAGAGATCCCCACATGGAAAATTCTAAAAATACTACAGTGAAATTCCAGAACTCCCAGGTCAAGGAGAACATATTACAAACAACAAGAAAGAAATAATTCAAGTATTGTGGGAATACAATCAGGATAACCCAAGTTATAACAACTTCTATATTAAGGGATAAGAGGGCTTGGAATATGATATTCCAGAGATGAAAGAAGCTAGGATTAAAACCAAGAATCACTTATGCAGAAAAACAGAGTATAATACTACAGGGAAAAAATTGGTCATTCAATGAAATATAGGCTTTTCAAGCATTTTGATGACCAGAGCTGAATAGAAAATTTGACTTTCAAAGAAAAGAATCAAGAGAAACATGAAAAGTAAACAGGAAACAGAAATTAAATGGTACTAACTAAAGTTGAACTGTTTACCTCCCTATATGTAAAAATAGTATTTGTAACTCTTGACACATTTCTCAGTACATGGGTAATTGGAGGGATTATATGCATATAAATAGAGGGCACAGGGTGAATAGAATATGAAAAGATGATATTAATGATTGATAGAGGAAAATACAGGGAACAGAAAGGGATAAACAGAAGGGGGTAAATTGTCTCTCACATAAAAAGGCATGGAAAAGCTTTTTCAATGGAGGGGATGAGGGGGATGGTGAGAGGGGAAAATAATGAACCTTATTCTCATCACCTTTGGCTTAAGGAAGGAATAACCTGCATACTCAATTTCCTATGAAAACCTCTCTTACACTACCGAAGAATACGGGAGAAGGGGATGAGCAGGAAGTGGGGGGGATGATAGAAGGGAGAGCAAATGGGAGGAGGGGACAATTAGAAGTAAACACTTATGAAGAGGGATAGGGTCAAAATAGAGAATAGAATAAATGGGAGGCAGGATAGGATGGAGGGAAATATATTCTTTCACAATGACTTTTATGGAAATCTTTCACATAACTACACAAGTATATATAAAAATTATAACAATATATCTGTAATATATATAAAATATAAAATATATGATATATATAACATCCATATATTATATTATATACACTATAGCTATATTATATATATATATATATTTTACATAACTACACACACACATGCATATAATATCAGTAAAGATCAAAAAATCTTATTATGGGGGCAGGGAAGGTCCAAATATGAATTTAGAAGTGGACAGCACATTGATACTACACCCACATCTGAAATTTCAAAAGGGAAAATGAACTGGTCTCAAGCTCAAGAGCATTTTGGAAGAGCTCAAGAATGGACAATCTTTGAGCTTTACTCTCATCAGATTTGGTTCAGTGAGGAATAAGTTTCTCAGTTAAGTATAGAAATCTAACTTGCCTTTGAGGCAGTAGGAGGGGGAAAAGGAAAGAAAAGAGTGGGGGTGGTTATAATGGAGGGAAGATTGAGGAAGGCAATGGAGGGAAAGGGAAAAGGGAGAAATAAAAGCATAAACAAGGGGAGAAATGGGATGGAGAGAAAGATTATGATTCTGAATGAGAATTGGATGAACTCTCCTATAAAATGGAGGCAGATAGCAGAATGGATTGAAAAACACAATTTTACAATATATTGTTTATAATAAATATATTTGAAACAAAATGGGGCATACACATAGGGTAAAGATAAAAGGCTGGAGTAGAATATATTATGGTTCAGTTGAAGTTAAAAAGAAGGAGTCCAAATCTCAGGGAAAGCAAAAGCAAAAGTAGATCTAACCAAAAGAGGTAAGGAAGGAATCTATATCCTGCTAAAAAGCACCACTGAAAATGAAGTGATATCATACTAAACATATATGCACCATGTGCTATGGAATTCAAATTCTTAGAGGTGAAATTAAGAGAGTTACAGGAAGAAATAGACAGCAAAATTATATTAGTGGGAGACTTCAACCTCCTCTCTAAACCTGATACCTCTAAAGACAAAATAAACAAGAAAGAAATTAAAGAGGTGACTAGAATGCTGGAAAAGGTATGATAGATCTTTGGAGAAAACTGAATGGGGAGAGATACAAGGCACAAGATAAAAAAAAAAAATTGACCATATACTATGGGATAAAAACATCAAAATCCAATGCTAAAAGGAAGAAATAATCAATGCATCCTTTTCAGAACATGATGCAATTAGAAATGAGGCCTTTATCATAGACACTAGTTGCAAAAATTCTTTCCCAGTTGTCTGCTTCTCTACTAATCTTGGTTGCAACGGGTTTGGTTGTGAAAATACTTTTCAGTTTAATGTAATCAAATTATCCATTCTGTATTTCATCATGCTTTCTTATTCTTGTTTAGTCAAAAATTCTTCCCTTCTACACAAATATGATAAATACATTATTCCTTACTCCACTAATTTGTTTACAGTATCAATCTTCATACCTAGATCATGTAACCATTTGGAATTTATTCTTGTGTATGGTATTAGGGGTTGGTCTATGCCTAGTTTCTGACACACTGTTATCCAGTTTTCCCAGCATTTTTTCTTGAATAGTGAATTCTTATGCCAGAAGCTGGGGTCCTTGAGTGTCAAGTTCCTGGCATATTCCACTTGTCTATACTTCTGTTTCTTAGACAGCATTAAGTGGTTTTGATAATTGCTGCTTTATAACACAATTTGAGATCTGGTAGAGGTAGGCCATCTTCCCTAGCATTTCTTTTCATTAGTTTGCTTGATATGCTGGACTTGTCATTCTTCCAGACAATTTTTGATATTATTTTTTTCCAGCTGGAGAAAATAATTATCTGATAGTTTGATTGGTATGACACCAAATAAGTAAATTAATTTTGGTAGAATTGTCCATTTTATTATATTGGCTCAGCCTACCCATGAACAACTGATGTTTTTCCACTTACTTATATCTGACTTTATTTGTGCAAAAAGTGTCTTATAATTGTGTTCATATAGTCTCTGGATTTGTCTTTCTATCTCTCAGTGTTGGACTTTGTTAGTGCTACATAGAAATGCAGAAGATTTCTGTGAGTTTATTTTATAACCTTCAATTTTGCCAAACTTGCTTATTATTTCAAGTAGGTTTTTACTTGAATCTCTGGGATTCACTAAGGATATCATCATATCATCTGCAATGACTAATAACTTAGTTTTTTCTTTGCCTATTCCAATTCCTCCAATTTATTTATGTTCTCTAATTGCTACAGCTAACATTTCTAGAACCATATTGAATAATAGTGGTGATAATGGACATCCTTATTTTATGCTTTTTTTTATTGGAAATGCTTCTATTTTGTTGCCATTGCATAAAGGTTTTAGGCAGATACTGCTTGTTATTTTATGGAAAGTTTCATTTATTCCTTTGCCCTCCAGTGTTTTTAATAAGAATGGGTGTTGTATTTTGTCAAAAGCTTTATCTACATCTATTGAAATAATCATGTGGTTTCTGTTAGTTGTGTTGTTGATATGATCAGTAATGCTAATAGTTTTCCTAATATTGAACCAGCCCTGCATTTCTGGTATGAAGTCTACCTGATCATAATGTATTATTCTTGTGATGAGTTGCTGTATTCTTTTAGCTAAAATGTTATTTAAAATTTTTGCATCTATATTCATTGGAGAAATTGGTCTATAATGTTCTTTCTCTATTTTGGCTCTTCCTGGTTTAGGTATCAAAATAATATTTGTGTCATAAAAAAGATTTTAGTAGGACATCTTCTTCCCCAATTTTCCCAAATAGTCTGTACAATAGTGAAATTAGCAGTTATTTCAGTGTTGATAGAACTCACTTGTAAATCCATCCAGACTTGGAGATTTTTTTCTGGGGAGTTCATTGAAGACTTGTTCAATATCTTTTTTCTGAGATGGGGTTAAGTATTCAACTTCCTCTTCTGTTAATCTGGGCAATTTATATTTTTCGATTTCCAGTTCATTTAGGTCGTCCAATTTAAAGGCATAAATCAGCCAAAGTAATTTCTAATTATTGTTTTAATTTCCTCCTCTTTGGAGGTAAATTCACCCCTTTCATTTTTGATATTGGCAATTTGATTTTCTTCCTTCTTTTTTCTAAACAAATTGACCAAAGTTTTATAAATTTCTTCTTTTTTCATAAAAGCAACTCGTTGTTTTATGTATTTGTTCAATACTTTCCTTAATTCCAATTTTATTAATATCTCATTCGGTTTGCAGTATTTCTATTTTGTTATTTACTTGGTGGTTTACAGTTTGTTCCTTTTGAAGCTTTTTCAGTTGCATGCCCAAGTCATTGATCTCCTCTTTCTCTATTTTATTTATGTAAGCATTAAAAGATATAAAGCTTCCCCTAAGAACTGCTTTTGCAGTATCCCATAAGATTTTGGAGGTTGTTGCACTATTGTTATTTTCTTGAATGAAGTTGTTGATTGTTTCTCTGATTTGTTGTTTAACCCACTCTTTCTTTAGAATCAGATTATTTACAATTACTTTTTGGTCTGTCTTTCCATGGCCTTTTATTACAGATAATTTTTATGCCATTATGATATGGGAAGCTTGTGAGACTTTTATGCCCTAATACATTTTTTGTGTATGTACCATGTACCACTGAGAAAAACATATATTTCTTTGTATTCCCATACAATTTTCTTCAGAAGTCTATCATATCTACCTTATCCAGAGTTTTATTCACCTCCATAATTTCTTTCCTGTTTATTTTAAGGTTAGATTTATCGGTTTCACAGAAGGGGAGTTGTAGGTCACCCATTAGTATAATTTTGTGGTGTATTTCTTCCTATAACTCCCTTGTCTTCTCCCGTAAGAATTTAGATGCTACACTGCTTGTAGCATATATGTTTAGTAATGATATTGCTTCATTTTCTACGGTGCCTTGTAGCAGCATATAGTTTTGTTCCTTATCTCATTTGATTAGCTCTGTTTTTGCTTTTGCTATGTCTGAAATTAGAATTGCTACCCTTGCTTTTCTTATATCATCTGAAGCACAAAATAACCTGCTCCAACCTTTTACCTTTACCCTATGTGTATTCCCCCGTTTCAAATGTATTTCTTGTAAACAGCATATTATTGGATTATGGCTTCTAATCCATTCTACTATCTGCCTCCCTTTTACTGGAGAGTTCATTGCATTGACATTCACGGTTATGATTACTATCCGTGTCTTTCCCTTCATGCTCTTTTCCCACCATTTGTGCTTTTAGTTTTCCCTTCTCCCTTACTCTCCACAATAGAGTTTAATTTTTTACCACCACCTCCCGCAGTCTTCTCATCCTTCTGTCAGCCCCTCTCCCTTTTACTCCCCTTTTTCCTTAGTGCTTAGTCCCTCCCTTTTAGCTTTCCCTTTCCCTTCTTTCCCTCTTCCCATCCTGCTGCCTATAGATGTAGTTAGACTTATATCCTTAATTAAGTTTGTTGTTCCCTCCTTGAACCAAATCAGATGAGAGTACTTTTCAAGCAATGCTCATCTCTATGCCCTCTTTTCCTCTCCTGTAATATAATTTTTTACTTCCTCCTGTGATATAATTTACCATTTTCTGATTCCTCCTTTTCACATCTCCAGTTACAATCCCTTTGCATACCTAAATAGCATTTGCATCATCACATAATTTACTTTATTCCCATTCCTGCTATGTATATCCCTTTTATATTTCATAATAGATATACAATTTTCAAGATTAATAAGTATCATCTTCCATTATATGGAGGTAAACAGTTTGCCCAAATTGAGTAACAAGTTTTTCTTTTCCCTGTTTACCTTTTTATGCCTCTCTTGAGACCTGCATTTGAAGACAGTTTTCTATTGAGTTTTATCTTTTTTATCAGGAAAGTGTGGAAATCCTTTATTTCATCGACTATCCATCTCCTTGCCTCAGATGTTATGCTGAACTTTGCTGGTTAATTGATCCTTGGTTGTAGTGCCAGCTCCTTTGCCTTATGGGATATAATATTGCAATTCCTTTGAACTTTTAATGTAGAATTTTCAAGGTCCTGTATGATCTTGACTGTAGCTTCTCTAAATTTGAATGATTTATTTCTGGCTTCCTGTAGTATTTTCTCCTTCACTTGATAGTTCTGGAATTTGGCATTAATTTTTCTTGGTGTTTTTAGTTTGGGATCCCTTTCAGGAGATGAATGATGGATTCTTTCGATGACTATTTTGCCCTCTGGATCTAGCACTTCTGGGGAAGTTTCCTTCATGATCTCTTGGAAGATAATGTCCAGGCTTTTTTTTATCATGGCTTTATTGTAGGCCAGTAAGTCTTAAATTTTCTCTCCTGGATGTATTTTCCAGGTCAGCTGTTTTTCCAATTAGACATTTTGCATTTTTTTCCTGCATTTTCAATCTTTAGATTTTGTTCGACTGATTCTTGATGTCTACTTGCCAAATTCTAATTTTTATCCAATTATTTTCTTCAGTTATATCTCAGTTGTATATATTCAGTTGTATCTCCTTTTCCATCTGTCCAATTATTTCTTTTAAGGAATTATTTTCTACAGTTAGTTTTTCTACTTCCTTTTCCATTTGTTCAGTTTTCCTTTTTAAAGGGCTGCTCTCTTCAGTAAATTATTTTTTCATGCTTTTAAAATCATTGGCTAGTTTTACTTCTACTTCCTTCTTCAGCTTTTCCCAGAGTACTCTTTGTGCATGTGATCAGTTCATAGTTCTTTCTGAAGATTCAGGTGGGAGTACAGTCTCAATACTGACCTCTTTGGTATTCGTGTTTTGGTCTTTGTCCACATAGAAAGACTCTATGGTCTTTTCCTTCTTGCTTTGCTTCTTCTTACTGATGATGATGACACTTTGTATATTGTGCCCTCTGGTTCTTTCAGCTAGAAGCTAAAGAACCTGATGCTGAACTGGCTGGTGTGAGAAAGTGGTCAGGTGACTTTTGTTTTGTTTTGTTTTTCTCCAGATTAACCCTGGAGCTATCTTTTTTAAGTATGGAGGAGAGGTGGTTTGGTCATGGGAGAGATCTCCACAGCTGAGCTAGAACAAAGGCAAGCTCAGGGGTGGGTGATCCCAGATTCCCTATTGTCTTCCCATTTCCTCTGTAACTCTGAGCTATGCCTGGGTTCCACCACTATTGGAACTCTAGATCTCTTCCTGTTTGCTGAAGTGGGGCTATCTGGGAGAGCTCTGGCCCTCTGCCACAGTAAGAGGAATCCTTCTTAATGATTTTCTCAAGTCCTAAGAGATGGGTTGCCCTTCTGTTGATCCCACTGTTCTGGGATTTTTCTGGGAAAATATTTTATGGTTCTTTCAAGGTCAAGAAGGGAAATCTGACAGAGAATTTATCTATCACTCTGTCATTTTGGCTTCCAGAAGTTCAAGCAGGTGACTTGCAGACACTTAATGTGCAGATTGATAGCTGCTGTTGATGCCTGGGGCACTGCAGTTCTCAATTCCTTGGCTTAGATGGACTCACACCCTGCACTACTATTCTACCATGCTTCCACTGCCTCAGGCTGCTCCAAGGTTTTTCTGCTCAGCCTTGCCATGGTGGGGACATGCTATATTGTGTCCTGTATGCTCCTTAACCCCCAAGGAAAAGATTCTTTCCTTTAACCTTCAAGTCTGTCCTGTCCTGTGAACGTGCCACAGTTTGTCTCCCACTGGATTCTGCAACTCCAAAATCTGATCAGATTTTCTTTTTAGAGGTATCTGAAGGAGTTTGTCTAAGAGCTCAGGAGAGTAGTTTCATTCTTCCATCTTGGCTCTGCCCCCAGAAAAAGAATTCTAAAGTTAAAGTCAGGGGACCTGGGTTTTAGTTCTCACTTTGTCACACTGAGCAAAATATCCCTTGAAGACTCAGTTTCTTCTTCTGTAAATGAAGATAATAATCATCTTCATAAGCCTCCTCTTCCTTACAGTCATCTTATAAGGGTGTAAGGCTATATATAGAGCAGTTAAAAATTTAAAGAAATATTTGTAAGGGCCTGCTAATAATATTATTATATTAAATTTCTTGAGGTAAAAGGGGCTTCTAAAATATTACACAAAGTTTTTCACATGGCAGTGTAAAACCCAGCTTCACATTCTACCTCTGCAGCTACTTACCGTCTCCGTGACTTTGGGCCAATAATTTTACTTCTTAGTTTAAATTTATTCAAAATTTCATTATCTACATATTTCCTTATCTATATCACAAAATAAAGTGATTGAACTGATCTAATGCCTCCTCTATTGTTGCCATAATGGAAAATAAACTAGTTGAGTAGGATTTTTGATAACCATTTTATTTTGTGGCCCCATCAGATGATCATTATAATGAAACTTCATATTTTGAACAATAATTGACATTCGAGTTTGTAAAGTCCCATCTATTATGCCAGTTTAGCACAAACAACTGCATAAGGCAGGAACTCAAAATTGTGCAAAGAAAGAAATTAACACTCAGAGAAATGATTCAGTTGGGATCATACAGGAAACATGTGCTACTGTTAGTTTTTGTAAACATCCTGTCTCATCTACATATGCAGTATTATATCCACCACAAGAAAAGGCTGCCTCTTAAATTTTATGCCCTTCTTTCAAATTAAAACAAACAAAATTTTTGGGAAAATATTACTTTCTAGATATGATTTCCATCATTCTTCTTTTAGATATAATTTAATCATCCAAATTGAAAGGGAAAATGATTCAAGTTCATTATAGGTTTTACACTACCCAACAATAATGCCATTTTTAAATGAGAAAAAAAATACGAAGAACTTATGTTCTGAATAGTTCAGATTCACTCCCACTGCCACTAAATTGGCTCTCCAGAATATGGCTTTTTAGTAAGCCCTGAAAGGGTAGGAAATGGTGTTGTTTTTATTGCTCTAGATCACTAATGTTCAACTATGCATTTCCCTTGACGATTATGAGTTGATTATCAATTAATTAACCAGATACAATTGGCTATTAGAAAGGATTGTATAGAGAGATCCAGTAAAAAAAAGATGGAGTCATGATGCAAAAGCAAGACAGGGACTTGCCTGAGCTATCTCCCAAACCCCTCCAAATACCTTTAGATAATTACTAAAGAAATTCTTGAGTGGCAGAATCCTCAAAAAAATGGAATAAACCAATTTTCTAAACCAAGATAATTTAGAAGGTCATTAGGAAAGTTCTGTTGCATTAGGGTGAGAGAATAGCACATTCTAGTAAGGGTCACACCAGCACAAACAAGGCCACAAGAAACGAAAAGTAGGCCTCGGGAGCCACTGAACCAGAGGAATGGACAATAGGTCTGAAGGATATTTAAGAAATCCCTTAGCTAGCACCAAGGGCAGAACTCTGTTGTATTACCTGTACTTGGATCTTGGTCCCAATTCTTGGACTAAGTACCAGTGCAAGGAGGAGCATTAGCACAGCAGAATTTGTGGCAACTAGGGAACAGGGATGCTGATCATATTTTACAGGGTGTAAAAAAATGTGGTCACTCACAAACCAGTGCATAGTAGAGGAGAGTAGTAAACACCATTCTTCCCTAGATCATAACACTTTGGAAGATCCAAAAAACGTACTGATCCCAAGAATTATCTCTTAAAACAACTGCATAAAAAAAACAAAGCTTCGGACAGTATATCCTCTGACTTGAAAGCAGAGCCCCACAGTAGCACAGAATTAAAAGTCAAGAAATAGTCTGGAAAATGAGCAAACAATAGAAAAATATTTAGCTACAGAAAGTTATGATGGTGACAAGGAAGATCAAAATCCACACTCAGAAGATAACAGTCAAAATTCCTGCGTTCAAAGTCTCAAAGAAAAATATAAATTGATCTAAGGCAATGGAAGACCTCATAATAATTTTAAAAATCAAATAAGAGAGGTAGAGGGAAAAAAGGAAAGATAAATGAGATAAATCAGAGTGAAATGAGAGAGAAATAAAAGTGAAAATCATGAAAAAAGGAATCAACACCTTAGTAAAATACTGAAAAAAAATAAAACCTTAAAAAATCAGAATAGACCAAATGATAAAAGAGGCACAAAAATCCAGTGAAGAAAATAACTCCTTGAAAAGCAGAATTGACCAAATGAAAGAGGAAGTACAAAAACTCCCTGAGGAAAAAAAAATCCCTAAAAGTTAGAATTGGGCAAGCAGAAGTTAATGACTTTATGAGACATCAAGACACAATGTCTTGATCACATACAATCAAAAGAATGGAAAACGTAGAAGACAAAGTGAAATATTGGAAAAATAAATGGCCTGGAAAATATATCCAGGAGAGATCATTTGCGAACTATTGGACTACCTGAAAGACACGATTAAAAAAAATGCCTAGACATCATCTTTTAAGAAATTATCAAGGAAAATTGCCCTGATATTTTGGAAGCAGATGATAAAATAATTATTAAATGAAACAACATCCCTGTTCCCTATTTGCCACAAAATCTGCTGTACTGATGCTCCTCCTTGCACTGGGACTTAGTCCAAGAATTGGGATCAAGATCCAAGTACAGGCAATGCAACAGAGTTCTGCCCCAGGTGCCCCTGAAAGAGATCGCAACATGAAACCTTCCAGGAACTTTATAGTAAAGTTCCAGACTTCCCATAACCAGGATAAAATACTGCAAGCAGCCAAAAAAGAACAATTCAAATATCATGGAACTGCAGTCATCATAACATAAGATTTAGCAGTTTCTCCATTAATGGCTTAGAGTGCTAGGAATATGATATTCCATAGGGCAAAGGATTTAGGGTTGCAACCACCTACCGAACAAAACTGAGTATATTCCTTCAGGGGGAAGAATGGATTTTCCATGAGATAGAAGACTATCAGGCATTCCCAATTAAAAGACCAATGCTGAATAGAAAATCTGATTTTCAAAGTGAAGGTACAAATGAAGCATAAAAATATAAACAAAGAGAAAATCATAAGGAATTCGATAATGTTAAACTTTTCTATTCGTATGTGGGAAAATGATATTTATAACTCCTAAAATCTTTCTCATTTTTAGAACAATTAAAAGGAATGTACATAGACAGAAAGCAGGATTTTGAGCTTAATGTGATGGTATGATTGTCTAAAAAATATTAAGATATGAGAAAGAAGAATGCTCTTGGAGAAATAAAAAGAGAGAAATAGAATGTGATAAATTGCCTGACATAAAAGAGGACTGAAAGACATTTTACAGTGGATGGGAAATTGGAAGAAGTGGGAAGGGAAGCACATAAATATTTCTTTTATCAAAACTGTGTCAAAGAGGGAATAATATACATAATCAGTTGCTTTTAGAAATTTGTTGTGTTGTATAGGAAAGTAGGAAGGAAAAGGAATTGAGAAATTTTGGGGCAAACAGACAGAAATGAGAACTACTTGGGGGAGGCAAAATTAAGAAACAAAACACATCTGAGAATGAACAGGGTAAAAGGAGATAGAGAGTGTAGGCTATCCAGAAAGAAAACAGAATGGAGGGAAATACAGAGTTAGCAATCATTGCTGTGGGGAAAAAAAATGCAACAAATTTCTCTGATAAAAACATCATTTCTGAAACGTAGAAAAGTGAGTTAAATTTATAGAAATAAGAGCTATTCCTCAGTTGATAAATTGTCAAAGAATATGAACAGGCAGTTTTCAGACAAAGTAATTAAAGATATCTATAATCAGATAAATCATCTAAATCATTATTTATGAGCAAAATGAAAATCACAACAACTCTGAGCTACTACATCACACCTTTCACATTGACTAATATGACAGAAAAGAAAAATAAAAAATGTTGAAGGGGTCGTGGGAAAAAAAAATCCACTAATGTACTATTGGTGGGATTGTATATTGATTCTAGTATCTTAAGAGTAATTTGGAAACATGTACAAAGGGCTATTACATTGTACATATGCTTTAAAAGGAATACTATCCCTAGATTGATGTCCCAAAGAAATAAAAAAAAAACATAAAGGAAAAGGACCTATGTTTGCAAAAATATTCATAACAGGTTTTTTGGTTATGGTAAGGAGTTGGAATATGAAGGGATGTCCATCAACTGGGGAATGGTTGAACAAAATGTTGTATATAATTGTGATAGAATAAAATTGTGTTTTAAGAAATGATAAGCAGGATGCTGTCAATCAAACATGGAAAAGCTTACATGAAGTAATGCAAAGTGAAATAAGCAGAAACAGAAAATGTCTGTAGTAATAGCAAGAGTTTATGATGATCTACTATGAATAACCTAGCTATTCTCAGGAATACAATGATCCAAGACAATTCTGTAGCACTTGTGATGATAGGTTCTGTTTATATCTGGAGAAAGAGCCAGTAGATTCCAAGCGAAGATCAAAGATATTTTTTCTTTAATTTTTTGGGAATTTTTGTCTGTATTTTCTTTCAAAAAATGGCTTACATAAAATATATTTTCCATAACTACACATGTATAATCTATGTCAAATAATTTGCCTTCTCAATGAGGGTTTGTGTGGAAGGAGGGAGAAAATTTGAAACTCAAAATTTAAAAAAAAAGGTTAAATTTATTTTTACATGTAATTTGGAAAAATTAAACATTAACTACATAGAAATAAACAGATGTTTTTAAGGTCATAAATAACACCTCTTCCAAAATTTATGCCATATTCACCAAAAAGTAATATTCACAATTCAGGAATAAGTGAGCAAAAACTTTATTAAATGATATGTTGGAAAAGGGAAATTCACATCTCCTGAAATTTCTTTTGATGAAGTCCTCAGAATAATCTTCTTAGGTGCTGTGTAATTCTTTTGCTGGGTTCCTTTTAAACACTTGAATTTGGTAGAACCGAGTTATTGTTTCCTAGTGCAGACAATCAGCTCTGATGAGAAAATGGGAAGACCAAAATTTTCTTGACCCAACAAAACTCACAAGGTCCTTTTTTGATCAGAAGGTGAATGTGAGGGAGGAGGAGAAGATTAAACCAAGGTTGAAATAAGTGCTTTACTCCCTCCCATTAGATTGTTTCTCAAAGATTTAGCTAGAACAATCAATCTTTTCCACTTGCTTGCATATTTTAATTGTTGAATTAGCTCTCCTGTTTAATAGAGGCACCAGAGATTTTTGCTGAGTTTTCTCAGACAATCTAAACACTTTTCCTGTGTAATATAATTCTGGTTGATCAAGAATATTTTCCCTTAACATGATTTAAATCCTATGATTTATTTATTTATTGAGATAACCTCTCACTTGGTTAAGGTATCAGAACATATAATTTGTAAAATTACTTTAAATAGAGTGGAATGAAGATTATTTTCTCAATCAAACCCTACTCTTGCATAGTCGTACTTTTAAATCCGAAGCAAAACCAAGCCTTTCATTACCTAGTAAATTTTATCTTTCCAGTCTCAATATACATTCCTTTCCACACTTTATGTCATAGGCAAATTTGCCTTATCTATGTTCTTCATTCATTAACTCCAATTGCTATCTTTGTACCTTTGATATGACTGTCACTCATGCCAGGAATGTCCTCCTTCCTCATCTATATCTCATAGAATCCCCCTCTTTTTCAAAATGAATCTCAAGTACCATCTTTTACATAAAGACTTATCCAAATCTCCCTGCTCACTTGTGAACTTCTTTCTTAATAATGTTGTAATCATGTTGTATTTATTCTGTAAGTATCTATTTGTTTATCCATGTGTATTTATATTTTGTTTCTCTGAATAGAATGTAAACTTCTTAAAAGCATGAAGTGTTTCATTTTTTTTGTTCATTTCTGAATGACTAAATAATCACTCAATAGAATATATCTGCAAGTAGTAGGTGTATAGTGTTTGTTTGTTGTTTAATTAATTAGTAATACAAGTCATTTCTAAGAGAGACTAAGTTCTAAGTTCTAAGACTCTCTAACAGAGTCAGTGATTAGACACCCTTATTTGATTCTAAAAACCCTTACATTACTATTACCAGCCCCAACACCATCATCATCATCATCATCATCGTTGTTGTTGTCTTTGTCATCATCATTGCTATTATCATCATTGTACTATGGACACAATACATTTTTTTTCTTTTTAATTGAAAGTATATTTTCGTCAAATTTGTCATTTCATGGTCTCACAAAAGCCATAGAAGTATTTGGAGAGACCTAACAGATTCCCCCAAAGCAAAACAGGGAAATGCAACTATAAATTTTCTATTGTTGTGCTTAAACTGAATCACAGGTGTTTGATAAAGGTAGCTTACACTAGAACAATGCTTTCTAAAGTGCTTTCCTCACAACAAAGGTGAGTTTAGTAAATCAGATAGGAATCTTCTTCTTTTAAAAATGTTATTGGTCTGTATTGCTGATTTCCTTAATGCCAAAAATAACTTCTGCTGTACAAATTTCCTCTTTCAATGCAGAACAGCAATTCACCTCTAATTATAATTTGAGAGTTGCCTTGGGCATGGATTACTTAAGAAAATTAATGGATGTTACACAGTTAATAGGTTGGAGGCAGGACATGAAAACAGCCTTCCTGACTCCAAGGTGGCCATTTATTTATGATACCACACAAACCTTTCTCGATATTTTAGAGTTGAACAGAATGAAGCTCAAAAAGCATTTAACTTGGCTAAAACAACATAATTAGTAAATGGTGAAATGGAGACTTGAATCGACATCTTTTAACTCCAAACTCAGCACTTCTTTTCTGTTACATCATATTTTTCCAGTTGTTTTATAGTCTGAAAGATGAATAATTAATTACATCTCTTTAAAAAGTCAAGCATATCAATCAAGGGATGGGAGGCAGAAAGGAAAGGAGTTATGGTAGCAGTAGAAGAGTATACACTAAGTGGTAATCATAAAACAATAAAGCATCTGAGGACTAGGTGTGCAATGGATAGAGACGAACCCAAGTTCAAATCTGACAACAGAAACTTATTAGCTGTGTGAGCTGGGGCAAGTCACCTAACTCTGATAACTTCCCTCCAAAAAAAGAAAGGAGGAAAGAAAGGAAGGAAGGAAGGAAGGAAGGAAGGAAGGAAGGAAGGAAGGAAGGAAGGAAGGAAGGAAGGAAGGAAGAAAGGAAGGAAGAAAGGAAGGAAGAAAGAAAAGAAATGTGGTACTGGATAAGAAACAGAGATGGATCAATAGAATATATTAGCAATACAATATACACAAATAAATGACCATAGTGATTATATCTGATGAACCTAAAGACCCAGGCCCCTAGAACAAGAGCTCACTGTTGGAAAAAAAAATGTCGTAAATCTGTAAAGCATCCTAAGAAAAACTAGGTACAGGTCAACATTTCATACCATATGTCAAGATTTGGTCAAAATGGGTACATGATCTAGATATAAAGAGGGATATTGTAAACAAATAGAGAAGCTTGGGAAAAATTACTTGTCTGATCTGTAGATAAGAGTTTCTGAATAAAGAAGTGTTGACGATTACTGAAGGTAAAACTGATAATTTTGATATAAATTTTTTTAATATTCATTTTATTTATTTTTAATGTTCTACAATCACTACCATAAAATTTAGATTTTTTCCCCCTTACCTATACCCTACCACCTCCCTCTCTCCCCAAGATGGCATACAATTCTATATATGATCTACACATACATTCCTATTGAAAACATTTTCACTATAGTCATGCTATGTGGAACTAAAATAAATGGGAGAAATCATATAACAAACCAAAACATAGTACACACACACACGAAATGATCTGCTACATTCTGCAATTCAATTCCATAGTTCCCTCTCTGGATATGGAAGGCATCTTGCCTTATATCATTGGGAATTTTTATTTTATGTCCTTGAATTGCTATGAAATCCAAGTCCACCAGAAAAGAACTCCCGCACACTGTGGTCTTGCTGTGCACAAAGTTCTCCCAGCTCTGCTCCCTGTACTCAGCACTCGATCATGTAAATCTTTCCAGGCCTCTCTGAATATCTCATCATTTCTTCTCTGCTCATCATTTCCTATGGTGCAATAGCATTCCATTACATTCATATACTATAATTTATTCAGTCATTCCCCAATTGATGGGCATCCCTTTGAATTCCAGTTTTTGGCCACCACAAAGAGAGTTGCTATAAATATTTTTGTACAGATGGAACCCTTTTCCATTGTTATGATCTCTTGGAGATACAGTTCCAGAAGCGCTATTGCTGGGTCAAAGCTCATGCACATTTCTATAGCTCCCTGGCCATAGCTCCAAGCTGCTCTCCAGAATGGTTGGATGAGCTCACAGCTCCACCAACAATGAGCCAGCGTTCCAACTCCCACATCCTCTCCAACACTCATCATCTTCCTGTTCTGTCACATTTGCCAATCTAATAGATGTGATGCGGTACCTGAGTCGCTCTGATTTGCATCTCTCTAATCAAAAGTGATTGATTAGAGATACCTTTAATTTCCTATATGCACAATTGAATAGCTCTTTGACCACAGTTTCAAATAGTTCCCCAGAATGGTTGGACCAGTTCATAGATCCACTAACAATTTACCATGTGTACTTATTTTTCCTCATTGTCTCCAGCATTTGTTATTTCTGAAAGGTGTCAAATGCTGCCTCAGAGTCGTTCTAATTTGCTTTTCTTTAATCAAGCATTGTTTTATGTACCTAGAAGGAGTTTTGATTTCTTCTTTTAAAAAATTCCTGTTCATATCTCTTGAGAATTGAGGTTGGTAGTCGTCCTTCATTCTTGAAGAGAACCAAAATGATGTCATTAAGTCGGAGTCAAGTTATAGTGCTTCTTACTGTAGCGGAGTCATGCTATACTGCGTCTGACTGTGTCTGATCCCATCAATAGGTGCACAGAATGTTCTACCACAGGTAAGGTAAAAATTGTTCTTGTGAACATTTGGGGTGGACTTTTCATATTTGTGTACCTTTTGAAATACTTCAATTCTGCTTTGCTTGTATAACAGAACATCATGTCCAATGTGGGCATGATATAGTGAACAGTCCAATTCCAGTTTCTCTCATGTCACACAATCAATTCCAAACTACCTTTAAAATATTTATTTAGTTTTAGTTTTCAACATTCACTTCCACAAGATTTTGAGTTTCAAATTTTTCCCCATCTTTTCCCTCCTCCACCCCAAGAGAGCATGCTTTCTAATTTCCCCTTCCTCCAATCTTCCCTCTCTTCAATTGCAACTGCCTTTCTCTTATCCCCTTCCTCCCCACATTCCTGCAAATAAAGAAAGATTTCTAACCTATATTGCCTGTATGTCTCATTTCTCAGTAGCATGCAAGAACAATTGTCAGCATATGTTTTTAAAACTTTGAATTCCAAATTCTCTTCCTTCCCACACACCAATCATTGAGAAGACAAGCTATTTGATACAGGTTATACATGTGTATTCATGAAAAACACTTCCATGACAGTCATGCTGTGAAAGACTAATTATATTTCCCTCCATCCTATACTGCTCGCCCATATAGTCTATTCTCTCTTTTGACCTTATCCCTCCTGAAAAGTGTTTGCTTCTGACTACCCCTCCTCCCATTTGCCCTTCCTATTATTATCCACCTCTTATCTCCTTCCAGAATTTCATGTGCAAGTGAGTATGCATGTTATTTCCTCTTAAAGTAAAATCCAATGAAAGTAAGATTCACTTATTCCCCATTACCTCACCTCTCTTCTGCTCGACTGTAAAAGCTTTTCCTTTCCTACTTTATGTGAGATAATTAAGGCCATTCTATTTCTCCCTTTCCCGTCCCAATATATTCCTCTCTCATCTTGTAATTATATTTTTTATATATCATCCCTTCATATTCTACTCACCTTATGCCCTCTGTCTATATATTTATTCCCTTCAACTAGGACAATACTGAGAAAATGTATAAGGCTTACAAATACTATGTTTCCAAATAGAAATGTTAACTGTTCAACTTTGGTAAGTCCCTTATAATATCTTTTTCCTGTTTACCTTTTCATGATTCTCGTATTTGAAAGTCAAATTTTCTTTTCAGCTCTGGTCTTTTCATCAAGAATATTTCAAGTCCTCAATTTCATTGAACATCCATTTTCCCCCTGAAGGATTATATTCAATTTTTCAGTGTAGAAGATTCACATTTTTAATCCTAGATCCTTTGATTTCCAGAATATCACATTACAAGCCCTCCCCTTAATGTGGAAGGTGCAAGGTCTTGTTTTGTCCTGATTGCATTTCCACAATAATCAAATTGTTTCTTTCTGCCTACATGCAATACATTTTCCTTGACCTGGGACCTGTGGAACTTGGTTACAATATTCCTTGGACTTTTCTTTTTGGGATCTCTTTCAGGGAGTAATTGGTGGATACTTTTGTTTTATGCCCTTGTTTTTTAAATTAAATTAATTTATCTTCAGTTTTCAACTTCAACGTCCACAAAATTCTGAATTTTAAATTTTCTCCCTGTCTCTCCCCCCCTTCACCCCAGGAAATATTTTGATTACTCCTTCCTCCAAACTGCCACACTTTTAATCACCTCTCCCCCATCTTATCACTTTCCTTTCTATTTTTCAGTAGGGCAAAATGGATTTCTAAACCTCATTGACCATATATCTTATGTCCAGTTGCATGTAACAAAAATTTTTAACGTTCATTTTTAAAAGCTCTTAGTTCCATATTCTCTCCACTCGCATCACCACATCCACCCTTATTGAGAAGCAAATAATTCAACATAGATTGCACATGTATAATCATGTAAAACACTTCCAAAACAATAATGATGTGAAAGACTAGCAATATTTCCCTCTATTCTGTCTCACCCTCCATTCATTATACACTCTCCTTTCACGTGACCCTTTACAGAAATAATCCCTTCCAAATACCCCTCCTCCAATCTGATATCCCTTCTGTTTTTCCCCTTCTTTTATCCCTTTCCAATCTGACTTCCTGTAGGGTAAGGCAGACTTCTATACCCGATTGAGTATATGTGTTATTCGCTCCTGAAGACAAATCTAATGAAAGTAAGGCTCCCTTATTTCTTCTCACCTTCTTCCTTGCCCTTCCATCGTAAAGTCTCTTTCTTGTTTCTTTTATGTGAGATGATTTACTACATGTTGCTTCTCCTTTCTCTTTCTCCCAATATATTTCTCTCAAAATTTGCTTTTCTTTTTTAGATATAATCCCTTTACAATCAGTTCACCCTGTACTCCTCTCTCTCTCTCTCTCTCCCTCTCTCTCTCTCTCTCTCTCTCTCTCTCTCTATATATATATATATATATATATATATATATATACATACATACATATACATATTTATACATACATACATACACATACATACACACATGCATGCATACCACATGAATACACAAATATATATGTGTACATATATACAAATGTATATATATGCACACACACACATGTGTGTGTATATATGTAAAATCAACTAATCTAATACTGAAAAAGATCTCATGAGTTACCACCAATATCTTTCTATGAATGCAAATTGTTCAACTTTAATAAGTCCCTTATGGTTTCTGTTTCTTTTTTACCTTTTGACTCTCCTATTTGAAAGCAAATTTTCTATGCAGTTGTGGTCTTTTCAAGAAAAATCCTTGAAGGCAAAACCAAGAAGGTGGAGTAGAAAGATGCGCCTGCTCTAGCTTGTCCCCCACAGCCCATAAAATATCTGTAAAAAATGACTCTAAACAAACTCTAAAGCAGCAGAAGACACAAAACAACAGAGGGAAAGAGATTTCCAACCCAAGGCAGACAGAAAGGTTGAAAGCAAAGGTATATCGCATGGGCTGTGGAGCACAGTGCAGCCCAGGGATCCCAATACAGCCTTGGCCATGTGTCACCATCAAAAAGAGGACTGGTACACCTTGGTGGTGCAATCCCTGGCAGCAGCTGTGGGTCTTGGATCCCTCAACACACAGACACCAAAGACAGCTTCAAGGGTCATTGAAAAAATTTTTTCACCTGGAAGACAAGGGGCCCCAGGTGGCTGTGGCAGTGGCAGGGGAGGCAGAAATAGCAACAATATCTATTTTTGGAACCCTAGGCCTAAAGTCCCTCAGAAAATTGCGCTGTTGCTCTGGGTCTCATCCCTGAGTGGGAGCCTTCGGGTGGAGAAGAGTGCTGTGTGGCATAGTGGAGCGGATGGAGGCTCTGGAAAGGGAATTTTGTGTTCAGATCCTGGGCAGAAAACCTTTGGCAGCTCCCAGACCAGAGCGCAGGCTAGGAGAGCAGTAAACTCCTCTCCCTTGATTGTGCCACCTTGGAGGAACTGAGAACTTACAGGTCCCCAAAGGATACTCTATTCTTAACAAAGGACTCAAAAGTCATGGCACAGTGATAGGCACAGAAAATGCCCAACAGTGGAAAAAATAAGACTACAGAAGGTTATTTTCTTGGTGAATAGGTATTTTCTTACATCATTTCAGATGAGGAAGAACAGAACTTACCATCAGAGGAAGATATAAAAGTCAAAGGTTCTGCATCCAAAATCGCCAAAATAAATATACACTAGCCTCAGGCCATGGAGGATCTCAAATAGAATTTTGAAAATCAAGTAGGAGAGGTGGAGAAAAAATTGGGAAGAAAAATGAGAGTGATGTAAGAAAATTATGAGAAGCGAGTCAACAGCTTGCTAAAGGAGACTCAAAAAAATGCTGAAGAAAATAATAGCTTTAAAAGTAGGGTAGCTCAATTGGCAAAAGAGGACCAAAAAGTCAATAAGAAGAATGCTCTAAAAAGCAGAATTTGCCATATGAAAAAGGAGGTTCAAAAGCACACTGAAGAAAATGGTTCTTTAATAATTAGAATGGAAAAGATTCACATACACTAGTTCCGAACCCACAGCCCATAAAATACCTGCAGATAAAAACTCCCAACCAATTCTGGAGCAGTGGAATCCACAGAACAACGGAGTGGAGGAGATTTCTCTTCAAGAGAGACATGAAAAACCGACACCAAAGGTCTGTCGTACACCAGACCCAGAGCAGAGCCCAGGCCTGCCTTGGCCCCAAGGCACCAAGAAGAGCAGATCTGAGCAGGCTTGATGGACAAAATCTCCAGGGGCCCCAAAGGTCCCTCCACCCACAGGCACAAAGGTTAGTGAGAGAATCTTTCTGGCTGGCTAAGAGGGGAGCAGGGTGTCCCCATAACTCGGGCCCTCTTGGGAGGCAGCAGTGGAAGCAGCAGCAGACAGGAGCTTCCAAAGCAGACAGGAGCTCGGATCCATTACTGAAGGTCTCCGCATAAATTCCCTGAGGGAACTGAGCCCTACGAGGAGACCCTGCCCCCACTCAAGCAGCTAAACTTAATCTCACACTGGATAACAGCCCTACCCCTGTTGAAAGCCCTGAGGCTGGGAAGCAGCATTTGAATTTCAGACCACAAGCACTAGCTGGGCAGATCTGGAGGCAAGGTGAGTGTGGAAAGGAATCTCAGAAATCAAGTAACTAGCTGGGAAACTGCCCAAAAAAGGGGAAAAAAAATAAGACCATAAAGGGTTACTTTCTTGGTGAACAGATATTTTCTCCATTCCTTTCTGATGAGGAATAGCAGTGCTTTCCAACAGGGAAAGACGTAGAAGTCAGGGATTCTGTATCCCAAACATCCAAAATAAATATTCAATGGGCTCAGGCCATGGAAGAGCTCAAAAAGGATTTTGAAAATCAAGTTAGAGACGTGGAGGAAAAACTGGGAAGAGAAATGAGAGAGATGCAAGAAAAGCATGAAAAGCAGGTCAATACCTTGCTAAAGGAGATCTCAAAAAATGCTGAAGAAAATAACAGCTTGAAAAATAGGCTCACTTAATTGGCAAAAGACGTTCAAAATGCCAATGAGGAGAAGAATGCTTTTAAAAGCAGAATTAGTCAAATCGAAAAGGAGGTTCAAAAGCTCACTGAAGAATATAGTTCTTTCAAGATTAGAATGGAACAGATGGAGGCTAATGACTTTCTGAGAAACCAAGAAATCACCAAACAAAACCAAAAGAATGAAAAAATGGAAGAGAATGTGAAATATCTCATTGGAAAAACAACTGACCTGGAAAATAGATCCAGGATAGAATATTTAAAAACTGTGGGACTACCTGAAATCCATGATAAAAAAAGAGCCTAGACATCATCTTCCATGAAATTTTCAAGGAAAACTGCCTTGAGATTCTAGAACCAGAGGGCAAAATAAGCATTCAAGAAATCCACCGATCACTGCCTGAAATAGATCCAAAAAGAGAAACTGCCAGGAACTTTGTGGACAAATTCCAGAATACCAAGTCAAGCAGAAAATATTGCAAGCAGCTAGAAAGAAACAATTCAAGTATTGTGGAAATACAATCAGGATAACACAAGATCTAGCAGCTTCTACAATAAGCAATCGAAGGGCATGGAATACAATATTCCAGAAGTCAAAGGAACTGGGACTCAAACCAAGAATCACCTACTCAGAAAAACTGAGTATAATACTTCAGGGGAAGAACTGGTCTTTCAATGAAATAGAGGACTTTCAAGCATTCTTGATGAAAAGACCAGAGCTGAAAAGAAAATTTAACTTTCAAACACAAGAATGAAGAGAAGCATGAAAAGGTAAACAGCAATGAAAAGTCATAAGGGACTTACTAAAGTTGAACTGTTTACATTCCTGCATGGAAAGACAATATTTGTAACACTTGAAACTTTTCAGTATTTGGGTAGATTGTGGGATTACACAGACACACACATACACACACAAACACACACAGACAGGGAGCAAAGAGTGAATAGAATAGGATGGGATCATATCTTTAAAAAATGAAGTTAAGTGGTGAGAGAGAAATGTGTTGGGAGGAGAGAGGGAGAAATGGAATGGGGCAAATTATCTCTCATAGAAGAGGTAGGCAGGAGACATTTTAGTGGAGGGAAAAAGAGGGGAGCTGAGAGAAAAACAAGAACTTTACTCTCATCACATTCGACTAAAGGAAGGAATAAAATGCACACTCATTTTGGTATGAAAACTTATCTCACAATACAGGAATGTGGGGGGGAAGGGGAGAAGCAGGGTGGGGGGATGATGGAAGGGAGGGCAATGGGAGGAGAGAGCAATTTGAAGTCAACACTCTTGGGGACGGACAGGATCAAAAGAGAGAATAGAAGGAATGGGGGGCAGAATAGGAGGAAGGGAAATATAGTCTTCCACAATACGACAATTAAGGAAGTCATTTGCAAAATTACACAGATATGGCCTCTATTGAATTGCCTGTCTTCCCAAAGGAAATAAGTAGGGAAGGAGGGATGGGAAGAAGTTGGAACTCAAAGTTTTAGGAACAATTGTTGAGTATTGTTCTTGCTAGTAGGAGATAAGAAATACAGGTAATGAGAAATAGAACGTTATCTGGCCCTACAGGGCAAAAGAGAAGATGGGGACAAGGGAAGGGAGGGATGATAGAAGAGAGGGCAGATTGGTGATAGAGGAAATTAGAATTCTTGGTGTATTGGGGTGGGGAAGGGGACAAATGGATAGAAAATTTGGAACCCAAAATTTTGTGAAAATGAATGTAAAAAGTTAAATAAATTAATTAAAAATAATTAGAATGAAGCAGTTGGAAGCTAATGAGTTTTTGAGAATCCAAGAAACTACAAAACAAGCCAAAAAGAATGAAAAAATGGAAGATAATGTGAAATTGCTCACTGGAAAAATAACTTACTTGTAAAACAGATCCGAGAGAGACAATTTAAAAATTATGGGACTACCTGAAAGCCATGATCAAAAAAAGAGCCTAGACATCATCTTTCATGAAATTATCAAGGAAAACTACCTTGATATTCTAGAACCAGAGACCATAAGAAATATTGAAAGAATCTGTCGATCGCCTCCTGAATGACATCTAAAAAGAGAAACTCCTAGGAATATTTTCTTCAAATTCCAGAATTCCTAGGTCAAGGATGAAATACTGCAAGCAGCCAGAAAGAAACAATTCAAGTTTGTGGAAATACAATCAGTATAACACAAGATCTAGCAGCTTCTACAGTGAGGAATCTAAGGGCTTGTAATTCGATATTCCAGAAGGAAAAGGAACTAGGATTAAAACTAAGAATAACCTACCCAGAAAAACAGTACAATAATTCAGGAGAAAGAAGATGATCATTCATTGAAAGTGAGGAATTTCAAGCCTTCTTGATGAAAAGACTAGAACTCACTAGAAAATTTCCCATTCAAACACAAGAATCAAAAGAAACATGAAAAAGCAAACAGGAAAGAGAAATCATATGGAACTTGCTAAAGTTGAACTGTTTACCTTCCTACATGTAAATATAATATTTGTAACTCTTGAAACTTTTCTAAGTATTTGAGTAGTGTAGGGATTGTACTTGTATGCTTGTGTGTGTGTACACACACATGCATATATAGGTGTTTATACATCTATATATGTATGTGTATATATATGTATATATATATATATACATATATATATATATATATATATATATATATGGAGAACATGCTTAATTGAATAGAGATGATATATAAAAAAATAAAATTAAGACGTGTGCTAGGAGTATACTGAGAGTGAAAGGGAGAAATAGAATGGGGCAAATTTTTTCTCATAAAGAAGGCAAGAAAAATCATTTTCAATGGAGGGGAAAATGTGGGAGGTGGGAGGAAAAAGTGAAGCTTACTGTCATCACATTTGGCTTGAGGAAGGAATGACATGCATACTCTATTTGGTATGAAAATCTGTCTTTCACTGCAGGAAAGTAGGGCAGAAAGGAATAAGTGGGGTGGGAAAGGGAAATAGAGGGTAAATGGGTAGAGGGAATAATTAGAAGTAAACACTTTTTGGGAGGAACAAGGTCAAAAGAGAGAATAGAATAAAGGAGGGGCAGGATAGGATGGTGGGAAATATATAGTTAGTCTTTCACAACACGTCTATTTTGGAAGTCGTTTGCAAACGTACACATATATAGTCTACATTGAATTGCTTGCCCTCTCAGTGGGGATGCATGAGGAGGGAGGAAGGGAGAGAAGTTGGAACTCAAAGTTTTAGGAACACATTTTGAGAATTGTTATTGCACACAACTGGGAAATAAGAAATATAGGCAATGGGATATAGAAATGTATCTTCCCCTGCAAGGAAAGAGAGAAGATTGAGCTAAGGGAAGTGAGGGGTGTGATATAAGGGAGGAAAGGGTAATCAGAATTCACGTCATTTGGGAGTGGGGGTGGAGGAAATGGGGAGAAAATTTGGAATTCAAAATTTTGTGGAAATTAATGGTGAAAGCTAAAAATAAGTAAATAAACTTTAAAAGTGAAAAAAAATGCTTAGAAGTTCTCTATTTAATTGAAATTCCACCACCACCACCCCCACAACATTTTATATTCAATTTTTTTGTGTAGATAGTTCTTGGTTTTAATCCTACCTCCTTTGATCTCTGGAATAGAGTCCTTTGTTTCCTTAGTGTAGAAGTTGCTAATCTTATGTTATCTTGATTGTATTTCCACAGAATTTGCATTATTCCATTCTATCTGCTCGTAATAAATCATCTTTGACCTGCGAACTCTGAAAATTGATTACAGTATTCGTAGGAGTTTTCCTTTTGGTATTTCTTTCAAGAGGTGATTGGTAGGTTTTTTCCCTTTCTCTTTTACCTTCTGGCTCTAGAATATCAGAGCAGTCGTCCTTCATAATTTCTTGGAGGATGATGTCTAGGCTCTTCTTTTGAACGTAGCTTTGAAGTAGTCCAATAATTTTTAAATAATCTCTCCTGGATCCATTTTCCAGGTCAGTTGTTTTTCCAATGAGATATTTTACATTGTCTTCTCTTTTTTCACTTTTTTGATTTTAATTTATAATTCCTTGATTTATCATACAATCACTAGCTTCCATCTGCTACATTCTAAATTTTAAGCAATTGTTTTCTTCAGTCCATTTTCAGGCCTCCTTTTTAATTTGACTAATTCTGCTTTTTAAGGAATTTTTCTCCTCATTGGCCTTTTGTACATCTTTTGTCATTTGGAATCATCTATTTTTAGGGTGTTATTTTCTTCATCATTTAAAAAGCACTTCATTTTTTATTTTAATTTTTCATTTTTTAAATTTAACTTTTTAACTTAATTTAATTTTTATCATATTATTTTTTAATTTTTAAAAAACTTTAGCCAGCAGTTGACTGTTTTTTTTTCCTAGACTTTCTTGCATCACTTTTCATTTCTCCTTCCAATTTTTCCTCTGCTTTTCTCACTTGATTTTCAAAATACTTTTTGAGCTCTTTAATGGCCTGAGAGCAATTCATATTTTTCTTGGAGGCTTTGAATATAGAATCTTTGTTGTCTTCTTCTGTTTGTGTGTTTTGATCTTCCTTGTCATCAAAGTAACATTCTGTGGTCTGATTTTTTTCCTGTTTTTCCTCATTTTCCAGTCAGTTACTAAAGTTTTGAGCTTTTTGTCGTGATGGTTGCTTGCTTCCAGTGGGCTGGGGTGTGGGTGTACTGTCCCAAGCTTCAAGGTCTTTGTACAGCTACTTTTGGAACTACTTCCAGGGACCTGCAAATTTTTAGCTCTTCCAAGATTTTGTGATCAAAGCAGAGATGTTTACTCCTCTTCTAATCTGTGTTCTGCTCTGTAAGTGATCTCAAGTACTCTTTTACTTCTTGTAACTATGATGATTCCCTCTCCACTCTTGTTACAAGCTCCACAAAGCCAACATCCTTCCTAGCCTTAGGACTGCCACCCATATATAAGCAGGGCAAAGCAAGCAAGTCCTGCCTTAGCACCAGTGAAGAGATCTCTGCTATACCCCTCTGATCATTGCCTCAATCCACCCATTATCTGAGGCCCTTGCTCTTCAGAAATAGGTTCTGCCCCTGCTGCTGCCACTGTTGCTGTGACTACTGCCTCTTCAATCACCCAGAGCTTTGGCCAGACCATGCTACTGTCTCACACAGATTTGATAGACTTTATCCACTGACCTTCCAAGTTTTCCTTGGAGTGGAGAAATATGGAAACTGCCACATCTGCTATTGATTTAGTTTTCTGAGGCTTGCTCATATCCCTTCTCTGCTGGGTGGGCCCATTCTGGACCATGCTCTTCTCTTAGTCCAGTGAGAAATATGCTGCCTGTAAAACTTCTAGGCTAACATGGGCTGGGGAATTTGCTGCACTCCATCATTCTGTGGGTTCTGCAGCTCCAGAGTTTATTTAGAGTTGCTTTTCAAGTGCTTGGAGGGTATGAGGGGAAGGCTCAAGCAAGTCCCTATTTTTGCTCCATCATTTGACTTTACCCCCAATTCCAAATTTCTTAAGAGAGACCTGCTGAGTGACTTTGAATCACTTCTTTTGACCACAATTTGAAAACTTTGCCAGTGTGAATTCTCCATAAAATATTACTTTTGGCAAGCATATGTTTTCCATTATAAGTACATTGCTAGGGGCAGAGCCAAGATGGTGGAGTGGGAGCAGGTACTCTCCTAAACTGTTAGACAAACTCATTCAGATACCTCTAAAAAGAGAATCCGAACAAATTCTGGAGGGAAAGAATGCAATGGGAGACAGATGTGGCAGATTCACAGCCCAGGATAGTCTGGAAGTTCAATGGGAAAGTTATTTACCATGGAGGTGGAAGAGAACAGAGCAAACTGTGCACAGCCTGAACCAGCGCATCCATTCTTCAGCAGGGCCAAGATGAAAGGCCTTGCCAGTTTGAGGCAACAGCTACACTGAGGAATCTCAGATATACCAGCCTAGGACAGGAGTCCAACAGAACCGAGTGAGTGAGAGCCACAGAGTCCCAGGTATGTGCAGCAGTTGTTCGTGACACTATCAGGCTGTAGATTAAATGATTGCAAGACACTTACTTGAACTTCCAGGAGCCAAAATGGCAGAGAGATCAGTAAATACTCTCTCCCCCTCTCCTTGTTGACCTTGAAATAATAGTAAAATAGTAAATCAGTAAATTTACTGATCCCAGTAAATCAGTGGGATCAGCAGAAGGGGCAAACAATCTCATATCCTGTGAGGATAGGAAAATTGCCTAAGAGGTTTCCTCTTGCTATGACAGAAGGGGACTAGTGAATAACCAGAGTTGTCCCAGACAGCCCCACCTCAGCAAACAGGGAGAGGATGTGGAGCCCCAGGGATGTGGAGCCTCCCAACCACCAACACGAGGACTCAGCCATGACTCAGCACCCCAGGGGAAACAGGAAGACAGTAGGGCAGCCTAGGTCACTAACCACTGAGATTGCTTATGCTCTAGCTCAGCAGAGGAGACCTCCCATGGCCAGACAGCCACTCCCCCACATTTAATAAGCTAGCTCCACCTCAGATCTGGGATAACACAAAAAGACCTCACCTGGCCTCTGCTTTCTCACACCAGCCAGATCAGTACCAGGTTTGTTAGCTTCTGACTTAAAGAACCAGAGGCCACAACACACAGAGCCTCATCATCATAAAGAAAAAGCAAATGGGACAAGGATCAAAACACAAATACCAAAGAGTTGAGCATTGAGACTGTACTCTCTTCTGAAACTTTGGAAGTGAATATGACCTGGTCTGAAACACAAAGAGCACTCTTGGAAGTGCTGAAGGAGGATTTTAAAAGTCAAATTAGAGAAATGGAAGAAGAACCGGCAAGTGATTTTAAAAGTATGAAAAAAGAATACACTGATGAGAACAGTTCCTTAAAAAGTAAAATTGAACAAATGGAAAAGGAAGCACAAAACCTAACTGGGAAAACTGGATAAATGGAAAAAGAAGTGCAGAAATCAACTGAAGAAAGGAATTCCTTAAATGGAATAATTGGACAGGTGGAAAAGGAGATGCAGAATTAAACTGAAGAAAATAATTTGATAAAAATTAGAATTGGATAAGTAGAAACTAATAACTCTATGAGACATCAAGAATCAATCTAACAAAATCTATAGAATGAAAAGGTAGAAAAAATGTAAAATATCTAATTGCATAGACAACCGACCTGGAAAATAGATCCAGAAGCAAAAACATGAGAATTATTTTCCTACTAGAAAACCATGATGAAAAAAGAGCCTGGAAAATATCTTCCAAGAAATCATCAAGGAAAGGTCCCCCGAAGTCCTAGACTCAGGGTGCAAAATACTCAATGAAAGAATCCACCATTTGCCTTCTGAAACTGATCCCAAATTAAAAACACCAAGGAATATCCTTGCAAGTTACAGAACTATCAAGTGAGGGAGAATATACTACAGGTAACCAGAAAAAATAAATTCAAATATCAAAAAGCTACAGGACCTTGCAGCATCTATAATAAAAGACTGAAGGAATTGGAAAAAGAGCTGGGACTAAAACAAAGGATCAATTACCCAGTAAAGTTGAGCATAACATTTCGGTCAAGAAAATGGACATTCAGTAAAGTAAGAGATTTCCACACCTTCCTGATAAAAAGTCCATAACTCAATAGAAAATTAAATTTCCAAACACACGTCTCAAGAGAGGCAAAATAAGGAAACAGAGGGAAAAAAAAACTTGTTACTCAATATAAGAAAACTTTTTACCTCCCTATAAGGGAATATGATACTTATCAATCTTGAGAATTGTATATTTATTATGAAATTTTAGAGGGATATACATAGAAAGAGGAAGTGAGTATAAAGTAAATGACGATGATAAAAATGCGATTTCAGAGTGTAAAGTGATTGTAACAGGAGATGTGAAAAGGAGGTTGCAGAAAATGGCAAATTACATCACAGGAAGAGAAACAAAATTATATCACAGTAGAGGGAAAGAGGGGAGAGGGATGAGCATTGTTTGAGAGGTACTCTCAACTGATTTGGTTCAAGGAGGGAACAACAAACTTAATTAAGTATATAAATTTAAATAATTTTATAAGCAGAAGGAGGGGAAGAGGGAAAGAAAGGGAATAGGAAGGGGGAAAGAAAGAGGAGGGCAAGCTAAAAGGGATGGATGAAACAGTAAGGGTAAAGAGGAGTAAAAAAGAGGGAGATTGAAAGAAAGAAGGGAAGACTCTGGGAGGTAGTGGTCAAAAATTAAAACCCTATTGTGCAGGAAAAGGGATAAGGGAACTAAAAGCACAAATGGTGGGAAAAAGGATAGAGGGATAGACAAAGATAGTAATCATAAATGTGAATGGGATGAGCTTTTCCATAAAAGGAAGACGGATAACAGGATGGATTAAAACCATAATTCAACAATATGTTGTTTACAAGAAACATATTTGAAACAGGGAGATACACACAGAGTAAAGCAAAAGGTTGGAGCAGAATATACTGTGCTTCCTCTGATGTAAAATGAAATGATAGCAATTCTAATCTCATGCAAAGCAAAAGCAGAAAAATATCTAATCAAAGAAGATAAGGAAGTAAACTATATCCTGCTAAAAAGCACCATAGCCAAAGAAGCAATATGATTTACTAAACATATATGCTCCAAGTGGTATAGCATCCAAATTCTTAGAGAAGAAGTGAAGGGAGTTACAGGAAGAAATAGCAAAACTGTACTAGTGGGGGATGTCAAACTCCCCCTTTCTGAATTTGATAAATCTAACTTAAAATAAAACAAAAAAAAGAAGTTAAGGAGGTGAATAAAACTCTGGATAAGGTAGATATGATGGTTGTTATCCTTCATCCTCTAAGAGGACCAAAATGACATCACCATTGTAAAGTGAAATTTCAGTGTGTCCGACTGTGGCTGATAAGACCAATATGAGCTCAGAATGCTCTACTACAGGTTGGGCACAGATAGTCCACGTGAATGTTTGGGGTGAATATCTCCACTTTGCACGTCCAGAATTTGCTTTGTGGTGTCTCAATTCTGCTTTGCTCAAAGAACACAGTGCCTTTGCTTATGTGGGCATACCATGCCGAGTGGTCCTATGCCAGTGTCTCTCATGTTGTACAGTCAAATCCAAAGTTCTTGAAAGAGACCTTGAGAGTGGTCTTGTATCGTTTCTTCTGGCCACTATGTGGCAGCCTGCTCCATGCAAGTCCTCAATAAAATAGTCTTTTTGGTAAGGATACACTTGGCATTCGAACAACGTGGCCAACCCATCGGAGTTGTGCTCTCTGAAGCGTAGTTTGAATACTTGGCAGTTCAGCTCAATAAAGGGCTTCAGTGTCTGGTACCTTATCCTACTAGGTGATCCTCAGAATCTTCCTAAGACAGCTCAAATGCAAACAATTCAGTTTCCTGGCATGGAGCTGGTAGACTCTCCATGATTCACAGGCATACAACAATGATGTCAACACAACAGCTCTGTAGACCTCCAATTTGGTAGTCAGTCTAATACCTCTTCTCTCCCAAACTTTTCTTTGGAGCCTCTCAAACAAAGAACTAGCACTAACAATGCATGCATCAACCCCATTGTAGATGTGTACGACCCTGGAAAGTACACTACCAAGATAAGTGAATTTATCCACAGCATTCAGAACTTCTCCATTTGTTGTAATTGATGGTTCCACATAAGGATGGTGTGCTGGTGGTTAATGGACCACCTGTGTTTTCTTGGTATTAATTATTAGGCCAAAATTAGCACAGGAAGCAGAGAATTGATTCATACTTCATTGTATCTCAGCTTCAGAGGATGCATTGAGTGCATAATCATCAGAAAATCATGCACCAACATTCCCTCTTCTTTGGTTTTGGCTTGTAGCCTTTACAAATTGAAAAACTTACCAACAGTACAGCAGTGGACCTTGATGTTGTGTTCATTCTCATTGAAAGTATCTGTTAACATGACTGAAAACATCATGCTAAAAAGCATGGGAGTAAGCACACAGTTCTGTTTCACTCCATTGGTGACTGGGAAGACACGAGAACTTTGGCCATTATCCAGAACCCAGGCAAAGATGCCATATAATATTGATGAACTTCTCTGAGCAATCACATTTTGACATAATTTTCCATAAGCTCTCACAACTAACAGTGTCAAAGGCCTTGATCAGATCTACAAACGTTGTATACAGACCTCTGTTTTGCTCCTGGCATTTCTCCTGCAGTTGTCTGGCAGCAAACGCCATATCGACACTTCCTTGGGCCTTTCTAAAGTCACACTACCTCTCAGGTATATGCCCATCTTCCAGGTGAAAGATTAGTCTATGAAGGAGGACTCTAGCAAGAATTTGCCAGCAATAACTAAGAGAGACATCCCCCTGTGATTGTTACAGGAAAACCTATTCCCTTTACCCTTATAGAGATGGACAGTGCAGGCATATTTGAACTCCTGGGAGATAATCCCCTCTGGCCATATAACCTGGAAAATTTCAGTCAACTTTTGTATGAGTACTGGTCCCCCTACCTTGTAAATATCAGCTGGAATAGAATCAGCACCAGGTGTTTTGCCACATGAAAGGAGCCTAATGGCCCCTAACCCTAACCCTAACCCTAAATATGCTCTAACCCTAGCCCTAAACACTCTAACCCTAACCCTAACCCTAACCCTAAACCATATCTAACATCTCTAATTACCATAACCTAAACTCAAATCTACCTTTCCTGCCCCAAATCTCACATATCCAACTGCTTTTCAGACATCTCGAACTTGGATAATCAGTAGGCACCTAAAACTCATTGTCTAAAAGGCACTGCATCTTTCCTTCTGTATCTTCTTCAGTTGGGAGTTCAGCTAAGGAGGGATTGATTTCAACCTGACATAAATGGTCAATGGCCTCAGCATTGATTGATGATGGTCTGTTGAGAACATTATGGAAATGTCCAGTCCATCTCTCTAGGATCATATGCTTATCACTAATCAATGTGACTCCATTAACACTGGGGAGTTTTGATGAACCACAGGTTTTTGGTTCATAAATAGCTTTCAGTGAATCATAAAAGTGCTTTGGATTGTTACTATCAGCATAAAACTGAATTTCATCTGCCTTCTTACTGAACCAGGAATCCTGCAGCTCTCTAAGCTTTGATTGTCCTTTGCTTTTGATGGAATTAAATGCTAACTTCTTAAAGGTGGATGAACTTTCTTGCTGGTAAATCACGTGGAGTTCTTGTTTTCATTTAGTAGTCTCTGAATTTCCCTATCATTTTCATCAAATCAGTCTTGTTGTTTGCAGTGTTCTGACCCAGATGATCAAATGCAGTGCTGTATACCAAATCTCTGAACGCTGCCTACTCCTTTTCTGCTTCACTGTTGCCAACTGTGTGTTGGCTCAACTTTCCCTCCAAGTCAACAGCAAACTGTTCATGCTCAGAGAAGAGCACTAATTTGTTGACATTAATCCTTCTGGTGGTCCTTTTGCCTTGGGGTTGGCATTTTTGATGAATGCAAATATTTATCTTGGAAAGGATAAGTCTATTATCAGTCCAGCACTCTGCACGACATATTGCCTGGGTAGATATGATAGACCTCTGGAGAAAACTGAATGGAGACAGAAAGGAATTTATCTACCTCACAAACATATATGGCACATATACAAAAACTGGTCATGTACTTGTGCATAAAAATCTCAAAATCCAGTGCAGAAATACAGAGATTGTCAGTACATCCTTCTAAGATATTATTACATGTAATAAAAGACCATGGATATGTAGACCAAAAATTAATTAGAAACTAAGTAATCTAATGCTAAAGAATGAGTGGGTTAAACAACAAATGAGAGAAACAATCAACAACTTCACTGAAGAGAATGACCTCAGCTAATGCATAATTCTATTCCAGTCTTCATTTTAACTCTTTGTGTGTCTCTCTATTCTTTTAGGATTTAAATTTATTTATTTTTAGTTTTCAACATTCTTTTCCACAAGACTTTGAGGTCCAAATTCTCTCGTTTCTTCCCTCCCCACCCAACCCCATTGAGAAGGCAAGCAATTCAATGTAAGTTATATATGCATAGTAACGGAAAACATCTCCATAATAGTCATGTTTTGAAAGACTAACTATATTTCTCTTCATCTTATCCCACCTCCTCCCAATTATTCTGTTTTCTCCTTTGATCCTGTCCCTTTGCTAAAGTTTGCTTCTGAATACCCCTGCCCCAATCGACTTTCCCTTCTATCATCCCACCCTTTATCCCCTTCTCACATTTTTTCTTCTACAGTAAAGTTCCCCAGTGAGTGTGCATATTATTATGTCCTCAAGCCAAATTCAATGAGAGTAAGGTTTACTTATTCTTTATTATCTCCCCTCTCCATTGAAAACACTTTGTCTTGCCTTTGATATGTTGTAGAAAATTTACCCCATTCTATTCTTCCCTTTCTCCTTCTCCCAATATATTCCTCTCTCACACCTTAATTTTATTTTTAGACATCATCCATTTATATTCCACTTACTCTGTGACCTCTCTAATTGTATATACACACACATGATATGCATGTGTGTGGGTGTGGGTATGTGAGCATTTATGTGTTCCCTTCAACTACCCTAATAATGAGAAAAATCTCAAGAGTTACAAATATTATCTTTCCATGTAGGAATACAAATAGTTCAACTTTAGTAAGTCCCTTATAATTTCTCTTTCCTGTTTACCTTTTCATGCTTCTCTTGATTCTTGTATTTGAAAGCCAAATTTTCTCTTCACCTCTGGTCTTTTTAATAAGAATGCTCACTATTCTGTTAAATGACCATTTTTTCCCTTGAAGTATTATATACAGTTCTGCTGGGTAGGTGATTCTTGGTTTTAATCCTAGTTCCTATGACCTCTGGAATATCATACTCCAAGCTCTCCAGTCCATTAATGTAGAAGCTGCTAGACCTCGTGTCACCCTGATTGTGTTTCCACAATACCGAAATTGTTTCTTCCTGGCTGAATGGGCTCTTTTCTCCTTGACCTAGGAGGTCTGGAAGTTGGCTACAATATTCCTAGGAGTTTTCCTTTTGGAATCTCTTCTTTCAGGAGGATATCTGTGGATGCTTTTAATATCTATTTTATCCCCTGGTTCTAGAATATCAGGATAGTTTTCCTTGATAATATCTTGAAAGTTTATGTCTAGGCTTTTTTTTTTTTTGTCATGGCTTTAAGGTAGTTCAATACTATTTAAATTGTCACTCCTGAATCTGTTTCCTAGTTCACTTGTTTTTCCAATGAATTATTTCACTTTGACTTCTCTTTTTTTCATTCTTTTCTTTTTATTTCATAATTTCTTGATCTTAAAATCATTAGTTTCCATCTGCTCCATTCTAAATTTTAAAGAATTATTTTGGATTTCCTTTTCCACTTTGCCAATTTTTCTTTTTAAGGCATTCTCTTTATTGGATTTTTGAATCTCTTTTGCATTTGGGTTAGTCTGTTTTTTAAGTGTTATTTTCTTCAGAATTTTTGGGGTCCCCTTCAGCTAGCAGTTGACTCATTTTTCATGATTTTCTTGCATCACTCTTATTTCCCTTCCCAATTTTTCCTCTGCTTCTCTTACTTGATTTTCAAAATGCCTTTTGAGCTCTCCCATGGCCTGAGACCAATTCACATTTTTTTCTGGAGGCTTTGGATGTTGGAGCTTTGATTTTTGTTCTCTTCTGGTTGTATATTTTGACCTTCCTTGTCACCAAAGTAAGATTCTATCATCTGATTTTTTTTTCTTGTTTTTGCTCATTTCTCCAGCCAATTATTTAACTTTTGAACTTTTTGTCGCAGTAGTTCTTTGCTTCCAGTGGGGGTGGAGGGTTATCTTGTCCACTGCTTGATCCTCTCACAATCTGTAGGTCTAGAGTTCTGCTTACACCCACTGCCTCTGGCCCTGCTGCTACCATGGGCTCCTCCGCTCCCTCTACACCCTTGAGCTGGGGTTGGACCATGCTACTCACTCACACAGGTTGAACAGTTTTTTCCACTGCCTTATGAATTTGTCCTCCATATTTTTGGTGTCGAGAAGTCTGGAAATTGCCACTATTTCAATCCCTCTGAGACCTGCTCAGGTCCCATCTGTGCCAGCATGGCCCATTCCCTCTGCTCCTAGCCTAGCATGATAGATGCTCCCTGTTGACCTTCCACCCTATCTTGGGCTGCAGATTTGCTTCACCCCATCATTCTGTGGGATCTACAGCTCCAGAATTTTTAGAATAATTTTTACATGTATTTGACTGTTTTTGAGGGAAGAGCTCTAGCAGGTCCCTGCTTTTACTCCACTATTTTAGTCCCATCCCCTCTTGAGTAATTGTTTTAAAGTTGTTGTTAGGTGAACGTTGAAAGAGTTCAGCTAGTTTATTGCTTGTACTCCACTAACTTCTTAGGTGCAAATCTAACACATTTATTTTAATATTTAAATTTCATTGCATCATCTCAATCCAGAGCTATTCTGGGCAAAGGTGCTACTTAAGCGCTGCTAATTAAAAAATAATCATTGACTTGAAGTGGAGAGTGTTGCAGAGTTAGTGGTGGATGAGGAGTAAAAGAAGGAATGCAATATACAAATGTTAATGAGATATGGAACAGATAATGTATTCTCACATAGAAAAAGAAATGTTAACTGACTAAGAAACCTAGAGTGATGAGAAAAAAAATCTGATTATATATATAAATATATATATGTGTGTGTGTGTGTATATACATATGCATATATATATATATATATATACACACATATATACATATAAATACGTATGTGTGTGTGTATATACCTATATATGACTATATATAGGCATGTATGTATATATAATCTCTGCAGTGCCATTGCCTGGTCAAATAACCAAGTAGGATCTTTCTTCCAATGATTTTTCCCTCTGATGCTTTGTCACAAGAATATTATAACTACCACTATTGCAGTGATTAAAACAAATATTACCATTGTCATTGATACTCAAAGGTCTTTCAGGAGATTTCATTGTTCACCAAGTTGACATTTTCAGAGGCAGAAAGGAACTTTTCATATAAGTTTGGTGAGTTGAGTCGGTGGTCCAAGTCTTGAAAGTGTGCCTGAAAGGCCCCAGCCCTGCCATTGATAAAACCTGGTGGCACAACGGATAAAGCACTATGCCTGGAGTCAGAATGACCTGAATTTAAATCTAACCTCAGATATTTACTAGTTTTGTGACCCTGGAAAAATCTCTTCATTTTTGTTTTCTTTCTTTACCTCATCCATAAAATGGAAATGATAATAGCACTCAATCCTTAGTTTTGTTGTGAGGATCAAATAAAAACTCTTTGTAAAAGCACTTAGCACAGTGTCCAGCACATTGCTGTTTTTCGGTTGTCCAGGTGCACCTGTCTCTTCATGATCTGGTAGGCCATTCTATCCATGGATTTTCCAGTGGTTTTCTATTTACTTCTCTAGTGGATTAAGGAAATAGAACTTAAGTGACTTGTCCAGGGTCACACAGCTAGTAAGTGTCAAAGACTGGATTTGAACTCATGTCTCCAGGCCCAGCACTCTATCCTCTGAGCAATTTAGCTGCCCCATATGGCACATAGCAGGTACTAAATAAATGTTTACTCTCTTTTCTCTTTTCTCCCATTATACCGTGATAGAGAAATACCATTCCTTCCTCTACTCTCTGACTTGAGTCCCTTTTTGTCTTTTCAAAAAATTCCAACCTGAAGCCAATTCTTCCTCTAGCAATTGTGAGGGCACTGAGTGTTATCATATGTTCTGGCTCAGCAGTCATTTCTTGAAATACATGAGAGCTATGGCTATTTTTTTTTCTTTCCTTCCCTTCTGTCCCTTGTCTTCTCTTCCCTTCCTTTCCCTTACCTTGTAATCCAATTGACTGAAAAATGTCCCCAAATGGGAGTATTTGAAGGAAATGAGGGTGTTAAGAGTAAAGAAGAAAAGACTTAGGGAGGATTTCAAACCTGTCTTCAAGTCTTTGAAGGATTAAGCTTTTGTTGTTTTATCTCTTAAAACAGAATTAGGAGCTTTTTGAGGGAGATACAAAGAGATCTAATTTTGCCCCATATTAGACAAAATTTCCTAATTTTAAGTTGCCTAAAAGTGAAATGAGTTGCTTCAGGGTTTTTTCTCATTACTGAGGGGTTTCAACATTTAGCTGAATGGCTCTTGTCATGGTTATTATAGATGGGAGCTATCCCTTAAAGAGAAGTTGGGCTTGATGACCTTTGAGATAGCTTCCAATAGTACAATTCTATGATTCTGTAGTGATTATACACCTTGGAGTCTGGTGACTGAAAGGATAAGTAACGGACTACAGAAGTTTTCAGCTCATCAAATCAATCTTTGAGACAGTCCCAGATGGCTAAGAATCTATGGTGTTACCTTTCCTTCTCTCCCTCAGGGCATCCTGTGAAATGTCTTAACATTTAACAAATTTCCTTCATTTTTTTTGACTGAAGGGTCTAGATTTTTGGCTGGTGAGTAACTTCCACTGATGTTACTAGTGTTATCCTTATAATAGATTGAGACAGCCTTTCTTTTGATCCTAAAAATGATACAGTAGTGAATCCCTTGGATTGCTCTTAAGAAATGCTGGGGCCAACATTTGGAATATGAAATCAGAGTATGCATTGTAAAAAAGGAATGTGGGAGAAGTAAGGGTGAAATTAAATATAGACAGGAAAAGGGTACTTCCCAATACCTTGTGAGTAATCTGTCAGATTTTTATCTATGTACTGGTATGTGCAGGGATTTAATAGTTATTAGGTATCTAATGTAGTATACACAATTCCCTGTATTTGTTGTGTGACTGTACAGATGAAAAAAACAATATAGACCCTACCTTCCACAAGTGTTCAATCAATCTACTAGATAAAATAAAGCACATAAAAGCAATAATGATGTACAATAAGTGATTTTGAGAGGTAGTAACAGAATAGCCTGAGAGATTTCAGGAACAGAAGGATCACTTCTGTTTTTCTGAATATGGAGTTTATGAAGTCCCTGAAACTCACTGAGTGCAATCCTCTCCTTTTAGAGATGAGAAAATCTTGGGGAGTTTATTTTAGTCACTACCAAATTCATAGAGATATTAATCAGTAAACATGAGATTCAATCTCAGATCTTTGGATTTCAAATCCAATTCTTCTGCTTTTTTATTGGATAGCAAAAGTCCTATATTTAGAACTGGAAACAAAGCTGCAATTTATTCCAGTTCCTTGTTTTAGAGATGAGGAAATTGAAATACAGACTTCAGTGACTTATTCAAGGTCATAAATTAGTAGTAAAGTAGTAAGAAACATGTTGCTGTTGTTTAGTCATTTCAGTCATCTCCCTCTTTACATGATTCCATTTTGGGGCTTTCTTGGCAGAAATACCAGACGGGTTTACCATTTCCTTCTCTAGTTCATTTTGCCTATCAGGAAACAAAAGCAAGCAAGGTTAAGTGATTTTCCCAGGGTCACACAACGAGTCAGTGTATGAAGATAGTTTTGAACCCAGGAAGAAGAATCTGCCGAACTCCAAGCTCTTTACACTATCTATTCTTCTACATATATGCATAACTGCTCATATCAAGAAACATAGATGGAATTGAAATTTATTTTTCAGACCCTAACTCCAACATGCTTTTAATGACACTGCACTATAAAGGAAGTCAAACTTAAGACAGATCTGACCTTACCTGACTCTGGCAAAATCTCAACACAATGGAAACAAAATATTGAGAAAATAGATCCAAAATGAACCAATATTATTTCTATATTATGATCCCAGGAAGGTAACAACTAAACTACACAAGGGAAAAAAATCTGACTGCTTAATCCATGTCTCCAAATATGTAATTTCAGCATTAAATTAGTTATGCACACAAAAGGAATCAGAGTTCTAGACAATACATTCAACTATGACTGCCCCACACTTCATATGTCCTATCCTCTTATGTGAAGAAAAAATAAAAAGCTAAGAGTTCTCAGTTCCACAGAGAAAATCCAAAATATTTCATCTAATCGCATCCCTTTTCATTTTGATTAAGTTCACTCAAAGAAACATTTTTGACTTTTCAGATGCTCAAGCATAAAATTGTCAAATATTCTTTGCAATCAAGTGACTAAGTCACTCAGCATGCAAGAGAGAGATAGTTATATACACCTTATTGGTGTAGAGGCCCTTAGCATGAGAGATCTGCACACACACACACACACAAACACACACACAAACACATATAACTGCACACACATGCATATACACATATTCTTCAACACTCATTTACAAAATGCTCTAAAATAATTTGCACAATTTTATGAGCAAAACATAGTTCTGCAACTGAATTCCAAAAGCATAAGTATCGAAGACTGCCTCTGCATATTAGATTAGCAAAGCATATCAAAGATCTTTGCCAATATGACATCCATGGCTCTTGTTTAATTTGGATTGTTATCAAAATATACCTGCTACAATTCACTATAAAACCTCAAGATGCTAAGCAAGGTGTAAATTTATCATTAAGTACAGACAACATTGATAATCTACACTGAGAACTTACCATCTCCCTGAATTCAATCATTTCTTAAGCTTAGTCATCCTTCACATCCTCAAAGTATATCTGCTTTCATGTCGGAAATAGAAGTCACTTTAGGAAAGTCAAATGGGAAAGCATCCCTTCAAAGTGGGAAATTTCCCTGATAATAGCATTTAAGGTTGCAAGGGATCTTGTTGGTCACTCAGTCTATCCATCTCATGTTAATTTATAGATGAAGAAACTGAGGGAATGTTACTTGTTTGAATAGCAAATAGTATGAACATTCCACAGCACATGGCATGGGGATTCAAAGTCATTCCCTGATTCCAAAACCTATGTATGACTATTTGTGAACCTCTTTGAAAATTTACTCTCAGATCAGAGAATTTTGAATTTTACAGTAGAAAAAACATTATGGATTGAATTATCTTTCTATCATATTGGAATATTTCTTTAAAACTAGTGATTACATAGATTTACTGGCATATAAGATGACATTTATATGGACTACCATCATTTTCTTCTTCATCTTGTTTGGAAAGTAACCTTTAGGAAAAGGGTAGGTTTAATTTATGGAACAATTCATTAAGGGAAAACCGATCACAAGAAACAATATTCTTATGATAACAAAGGCCAGCATCTCCGATGGGTATATGCATTTACAAAAATCTGACACCGAAGGCAACTGAGTGTTTGGGGCTTGTATGCTGTTTCTCTTTTTTTGTAGGTGAAGAGCATAGCAGGTAATGACTTCTGATGACTTTTTTCTTTGCTTTTTAATGAAATATATTTTAAATGGATGATAGACGTGGTAATTTCATCTCCTTTAACCCTTGGTCTGATGTCAATAATTTGATGTGTTCACAGAATGTCTATTCCCCTCTCAGTTTAACTTCATCTATAAGAAGTCAGTATGTATATGAAGGTTATTAGATGATGTATTAGAGGAATCAGCATACACTGTAGCCTGCAGAAAATCCTGACTGGCTTACAAGAGAAAGTGAAAGAGACAGTTAACTTAATTAACTCAATCAATGTGACCATCTGAGAGATTTTCTTCATTAACTCAATCAATGTGACCATCTGAGAAATTTTCTACTTAGAAATAGGTAAAATATGTTGGAAGACTTTTTTTAGCCTTGCATCTTCTTCATAAAGGTGTAGAAATAACTTCAGTGACTTACTAGGATCATTTAACGAAGTTCATAATATAATGAGAGGGTTTTTCTTACCGTCCCATTTTTCTTTACTTTCAGTTCCTTGATATTCTCTTACTGCTTCTCCTAGAAGGTTGATTTGCTTTGCTTTTTTTGCTGAAATGAAACTGGACTCCAAGACACACTTTCCTCCTTCTCTCCCCTCCATTTATTTTGAATGACCTTGTCTATGAATACCTCTAATAGCATGAGGGTCTAAGTAATGGGATCTGTGATCAAGAAGACACCCTTCCAGAAGTCATTTTGCATCACTTTTTAAAGAAGTCAGTTTCTCTTTTGCCACAGTCTTTTTGTAAGCTATAATTTGATAAAACAGGCTAAATCATGACTAAGAATTTTCTTGAGTGATTTTGTGAGCTGTCATTTAAGAGGAGCTTCTGTTTCATGCCTGATGGAAGAGGGGAGAAAGAGGAAGTTGCTTTCAGTGGTATAGAAAATACAATATCATTCTGAAGAAAATACACACTATAAAGAAGTAGTTTTATAAAAAAATAACCAGAACATTTTACTAATTACTTAATATACATGGATGATATTAATCTAGAATACTCCCTCAGGGAAAAATATAACAAAGCATGAAATATCTTCCTCATCTTGTGCAATTTCTCTGCCATGCTCTCAAAATGTCACTTGGACTCCAAAAGTCTAATTATTATTAAAAAAACAAAGAATGCCAGAGACCATATCCTCTATTTACAGGCTAAATTTAACTGATGGATAAAGGCTATTCTCAGAAATTATTTGATCTTCTCCAGGCAAGACACATCAAACACAAAGGTATCAAGGAGAAAGCTCTGGCTGAATATGTTAAGAGACTTACTGGCTTCTTTATATCAAAGTTGGCTCATGTCTAATTATGCTTGTAAATTACTGAATACAATTTTTATTAAAAATGACTGAATTTGAAGAATATATTTAAATCAATTCATACTTATATGATATCAGTTTTAAAATGCAATTGTCAAATTATAAAGTGAAGTATAAAAAATTTGTAAAGTAACCTAACAGAAATCTGTACAATTTTAATGAAAAGGATCCTATCATTCTAAGTCAGCTAAAAATGTTTACCATTTCAGTAAAAAGAAAGAAAGAATTGTTAAAGATTCTTAGAGTGCATAATAAAGAGATTCAGAACTTACAGATACTGTCTTTTGGATCAAGAAGCATTACTTCCCTCAAATATTATAAAGGCAAATAATAAGGACACACGATGTATTTTTAAAAATATAACCAGAAGTGTTTTTAATTCAGTATTGAGCCTAAGGAATGCCAGAGATCCAAGAATTGAACCAAAAGATCCTCCATTGACAGCATCTTCATGAACTTAGCCAACAATATGTTGACAAAGAAATATTAAACCCATGGCTACATCATACAGAGTTCTTTATGAAAACAGTGTGGTTTAAAACGTCCAGTCAAGATCAGGTGTCATCAGTACCATAAATCATAGAAGGTCAATCTTTGTTTTTCAAAACATTTTTATTTTCTATTTTCTCAAATACATGTCAAAAAATTTCTTTTCTTTTTAAAATTGCGTTTTGAATTCTTTCCCTTCCTCTTTCCTTCTCCCCTCCTTGAGAAGTCATCAATTGCATATAGATTATACATGTGCATATATGCAAAACATTTTTAACCATATTACAAAAGAAGAGTTGAAAAAACAATAAAAGTAAATTTTAAAAATATGCTTTAGCCTGCATTCAGATTCTTACAATTCTTTCACCGTAGGTGAGTAGAATTTTCCATCATAAATCCTAGAAGATTAATCTTTAAAGGAGGGACAGAGGTCATAGTAAATAGAGAACTGGCCTTGAAAGTGGGTTCCAGCCTCACCTCTGTGAATTACTGGGAAGCTGAGCATGTCACTTAAACCTCACAGTTATCTAGGCAACTTTCAAAGACCATAAGTTGAGAGAACGTACTGACCTTTATTGGTTAAAATGTTTTTTTTTTTTCAAATGAGAGTTCTTTATGCAAGTGAAATTATTGGTAAGATTCCTTCCACTATACTCTCGAACACAAGCTTGGTGACCAATAAATAGTATGAAAAGAAACTATGGGAAGAAAAACAAAACAAAATGAAACATCATTGCAGATTTCAAAAATTTAGAACCTATCAAATACCAAGTAAGACATTTTCTGGTGATTAGAATCATAAACCAGAAGCTCACTACCTCTCATGGACTTAGAAATAAAACATGCATATACCAAAAACACACATCAAAATATTCTAGAGAATTCAATTAATTAACTAAAGTGTACTATAAGTGGACCACTATCACAACTCAAATAGTTATTAATAATCTTCACATCATATTGATCCAAAACAAAATAAGAAAAATATTTTAATAGAGGCAAACACAAAAAATATTCATAATTCCCAAGCTGTGTAGTTTGGAAAGCTTTTAAAAATACAGAAACCAAACATAAAGTAGCGAAATAATCTGAGAATTGGATGAGGTGCATATTTATATTATCCTATGTGATACTTAGAGTTGTCCCGAAGAAGTTTTCAGTGAGGCTAGAGTAGAACTTACAACCTAATATTTTTATTCATCTACAGAAAGCGGTTATTTTTTTTCCACCTGTGCAATAGTCTTCAGAGTATTTACAATTAAAGAATAATAGCAGATTTAAGATTTATCCCAGGATCATTTCTCTCTGAAATCCATTGAACAAAATAATTATTTTCAATAATAATAATAATAATGGTAAATAATCTATATTATTTATAATATAAATATTTATAACATAAATAATAATGGTAAATAATTTTAAAATACAATTATAACTTCCTTGCTTAATGAAGTATTCTTGAAGTCATCTTTCCTGGTGTACTTTGTGAGTCTAAATAAGAATCTTAGTCTGCTTAAAAGAGTGTGGTGATGAGTTCACAGAGAGATAAAGCAAGCCCAAAACTCTTCTCTGTGGAGAGAAGCAGAACAAAGAAATTGATTGGCAAAGTTCACATTTTTAAAAACCAACTTGTGCCTTCTAAAATAAAACCTTGCATCTCGGCACTCTGGATTTCTGGATGCTGACCAAAATCTGTTCAGTAATATTAACTCCACTTAAAATGGGAAAGGAACATATTGAATTGCATTACTTATGGTCTGAATGCTTAGAGAAAATCAGTTGGTGAGTCCCAAAGTGATGACATGTGTGTTGTTATTTGCAGTCTGAAAATTGACAGATCATTTTAAAAAATGAGAACATAAAGTTTCCCAGAGCAAGAGAAGAGAGAAACTGGAAGAAGTATTCCTTAGATAGGACCTTGTCTTTCCAAGTCCAGCATCTAGACACACAAATTAAGCATAAATGGGAACAAAGAGCTCTCTGGAATCTTAGAGATCATTTCCCAAGTCTTTTCCTTTTCCACATAAGAAAACAGATGCCTGAAAAGGAAAAGCATTTTATCCATGGTCATTGAGGTAGTTACATCCGATCTTTGGTTTTAAGCACTAAATCTAATGAGGAATGTTTTCAATGTATCATGTTAATGCATATCTAAATACTAATGATCCAATGACAATTTCTAGGATGTGGGAAATTGCTTGATAAGGAGAAATAAAAATGACTGGCTTCCACCTACTAGAGGAAGCAAATTTTGCTTATAAGTTTGTGTTCTATAGTCCCTCCTTTCATTTCTAAACAATGTAATTGTGATCAATCAGGACAATAATCAATCTCATAAGTTTCTTTGTTTAAAAATATACTTCAGAAAATGTTATAGATAGATAATTTTTTTTTTAACAAATCAAGGTAGTCAGTCAAGCAAGCCTGCACTAGGCTGAGTTTTCTTTTCCTTCTCTTTTTTAGATTTTTTTTCCTGAATCAAATTTTTTTTTGGTTGGAGGATAAATTTATCTCCCCCGCACTGAAAGGGACTCTCAAAGCTGGTGATAATGGAAACCTTCATCTGTTCTGTTTCAAAGCAGGGCAGGTTTGTCCTTCTTTGAGCAAATTCTCCTACCCCTTCCCACTGAGGGTTCACCTCAGTATTGCCAAACTTGCTGCATTTTCCCAGTCAGTTTTATTCCTACGGTTCACCTACTAATGTTACCATGTCTACAAAGAATGAAAAATCATAGTATTGAAATTGCAGTTATGTTATCGAAAGGGATATATATATATATATGTATATATATATGTATATGTATATGTGTATATATTCACACATACACATATATCCCATACATGTGTATATATCCCATATGCATGTGTGTGTGTATATTTGTGTGTATACACACACACCCACACATATATAGATATAGATAGATAGATAGATAGATAGATAGATAGATAGATAGAGATATATGTATGTGTGTTTGTGTGTGTTTATGGACTAAGTATCTTTTTTTTTAAAGTCCATGCCTTAAATTCATATCACTCTGACTCTCCATGATTGGCCAACAATAAAGTCCTAGGCCAAACCTCATCTGGTCATTGTTTGGGCTCTGATGGTTAAGTGTGATTGTAAATAGCATTTTTTTTCTAGAAAACTTGAGGTTCTTCTCCTCCTGAATTTTTTTTTGGCTAGGTAAGAGAGGGCATGATGTGCCTCATTTCTTATCTACCTTCAGTCTCTCGGTGTTTCCTCAGACAAATTAAGACCTGGGGAAGGCCTTAGTTAAAAAAGATCAAGGTCTACCATTTCATCCAAGGCCATCAGCAGTGAGTCTGATCTATGTGTAGCCACTAGCGTCAGATGACTCCAGAGGAGAAATTGCAGCTTGTGACATTGCACAGCCCTGCCTCATTTAAATCCAATTCACTTTCAAGTCATGACATCACCTTTTCCATGTCATGGTCCTCATCAAAAACAAAGGAGGAACAACAGCAACAGCTACAGATCAGAACTCCTGAGCTTAAGAGATCCACCAGCCTCAACCTCTGCAGAAACAGGGACTAGATGTATCACTCTACTCAGGTTGCATCAGGATATTCACAGTGTTAGAAAGCATGTCTACACAACCATCCACACGTAGCTATATAACATGAACACACATATAACATTCACACATGTGCATTTAAAATAGTGTATTAGTAAAGTGCTACAAACTTACTTTACAAGGATGTGTGATTTCGATTGTGCATGTACTCCTACTGAAACAGATCACAAGTCTTCCCTATGATGTAGTTGACATTTTTCACAAGCTTACATCTGAAAATTGATTGGCTACAGGAGAGTCTTTTGGTAATAAACTTCTTCATACATAGTGAGGCTGACCCCTACAAGGGCAAGTATGTGGCCCCATACTCATATATGAAGCCTTTCCAATTCAGCAGGATCTCCCCATAGCTTGCCCTCTGACCTCTTCAATCAAGCATCACTTTCATGCACTGATGGGGCATTCTTTGAAGGAGGAATTCAGTACCAGAACACTTTATAAGAGGCTAAAGAAAATATTGGAGCTACAGTTATCTTCAAAAACAAGACCAATAAACACCTACAAAATTAAGCAAGGAATGCTATAAAATAAAGCAAGACTATGAAACCATGTCAGATAAGGAGGATTAGGAAGAACAGTGTGTGTATATGTGTGTGTATGTATATGTGAAATCAAAACATGAACAGGAAAAGTGAAACTATGAATTTCTGCACACACATATACATCAAAAACCACACACACACACACACACAAATACACACACACATACACACAACCAGAAAATAAGATAAAATGAGATTTATATAGGAAGCACTGCTGACTTTCTACTATACTTTATTGTTCCAGTATCCTAAAAAAATCTTTCTTGAAATGTATTTATTTAACAAATGTCACCCAAAACAGCTTGGTAGCAGATGAGGTTTATTTAATGGCAGTAAAACAGGTGAAACATTCCCTACATCTTTCATCTCTGTTTATGTTTCTAAAAAAAATGGAACTAGTTACAGTTTTGTAAATGCTCAAGCAGAGCCATGGCATACATTTCAGAAATAATGCCAGTTGTGCTTAGTGACTAGCTTGGAAAATAAATATTACTCTATTTTTTGGAGCAATTTATGATTTTCTACCCAGAGGACAGTGAAATGAATTTGGTGCTGACTTTAAAAAAATTATCTTTCACATTTGCAGCACTGATTTGATGCAAGTTTGGGGTTCCTTAAAGTCTTGTGCTATTCTTCCTATTTCAGTTTTAGTGTGTTTTGTAGTGCCCTCAGAGCGAAAGAAAAAAAAAACCCACATGATCTCTTCCTCAGCCCCTTCATCTGTAACCTTTCTACAAGTAAATGCTAATTGAAAAAGAAAGAACACCACTAATCTTGGAATTTAAATGCATTTAACAAAACCAATCTCAATCTAAATTGTTGTTTCGCCATTCCCTTTTCCCCAACAGATGTCGAGAAACTGCAATTCCTATTAAGAACACTTGACTGTTTACTCAGCAAGAGAACTCCAGGCCCAGTCTGCATCAATCTAAATGCGTTTCAAGACGTCAGCCCCCTGAAAAGTGCAGACTGTTAGTTGGTTATTTTTAAATGTAATCTTCACATAAAAGAATCTCTGCATTTTTCTTTTCACTCTGTCATCCTTTGTCTTTAATGACGGCATCAAATCTAGACATAATGCAGAAATTTTATGACCCATTCCATTTTGGTTGTTTTCAACATTCAGTGGTGGGTTTGTCATGCCTTGAATAAAATTAATAATAAAGTTTATAAAGATGTTTTAAAAAAGGATGTTCCATCAAATAATCTCCGGCCCCCAAATGCTCAACATCTGATACAGATATATATCATCCAGTTGATCATGGCTTTATTGGACCCCAGGGTGTAAATCATAGACCTGACATCAATAATGCTATCTGAGCATCGAAAGACAGCTTAGTGTCATTTTTTGTTTCTATTAGAATTTCTTAGGTTGAGCCTAAATAAAGAAAAATGCCCACTTTCCCCTTTCCTTGATTCCTAGATTTATTTCTCAGTTTAATCATTGCTCCTTCTATTTCAAAAATATGCTTGAATTCTTGACATTCAAGTTAAGTCAAAGGCAGTAGATAAAGAAATGGACTGTGTCTTTGTTTCATTTGAGATAGAGACCTTCCAATTCACAAAACTTCCCAAATTGACAAAATATCCAAATACAGGGCAACACCTTCTCTATAACTAAAGAGTTTTAGAGAGTTTGGGGACTAATCCAGGATTACACAGCCTATAGTAGATGCCAGTGACAGGATTGGAACCCAGGTTAACCTGTTCTCTTAGCCTGATTTCCATCCACTACACCATCGTGCTGCCTGAGTCGATAAACACTGATTAAATCTCTGACATGATTCAGACACTGACATCAAGGAGACAGAGATGAAAAATGAAACAGTATCTTTTCTCAAGGAGGTCAGAATCTAGTAAGATAGATGTATTATACATAGAGTCATGCGATTTAAAATTTACAGTTTGAGCAAAGCTGTATGTTGGAGAGGGACAGACTTGTGGTCAGGAAACTCTGAGGTCAAGTCCTCCTTCTGACATAGACTGAATGTGTCCCTCTGGACAAATCCCTTACATTTTTGGTTCTCTAGGATATTTTCTAAGAGTAAGTTGCCAAGTAGTTGCATATTATGTTGGTATATTGGGTTTCCTCATTAAAAGTTCCTCTTTTCAATTAAATCATAAAATTGGATATTTTTTCTTTGCACCTTATAAAATATTGATATAGATATTATCTCATCTAGTCTCACAATATCCCTATAAAATAAGTTACTCATATATGACCTTCATTTTAGAGAAAAGAAAATTCAGCCTTCAAATGGGAAATGATTCACCAGGTCAAACCAGCTAAGTTAGTAGTAGATTTTAGATTTCAGTGAAGTTCTGAATTCAAGTCCTGTACTCTTTTAATTATCCTTTGCTACTTTTCTTTACATGACATATGCAGTTGTGTCATAGATTATCAGATATGTAGAATCAGATAAATATGTGACTTCATCTTCTATCAAGAATGGAAAGATGGAGAGTTGATGTGACACATTGGTATATCTGAGACACTAAAAAAAAAAGTAATGGAGAAAAGCATGTCTAACTTTTAGTCTGTCAGACTGCTATTAGGCATCAAATTATTTTCACACTCAAATCATAGTTCTTTGTATCACTACCCCTTCCACTAATGTGTAAGTTCCTTGAGGGCATTTTGTATTATTTTTCATCTTGGTATCTCCAGTGCCAAATGCAGGATGGGGCACATGATATAAACTTAATTAATGTTTGATAAATTAAGATGAAAGAGAAAAGCCGCAAGTATTTGGGTGCTTAAGCTATTGAGGATTTATGGGAAAAACAAAGAGGAATTGCACAGGATGAGACAGTTCTACTGGGCTGCTATTTGGACCAGTGAAAATAATATGCACTCCAATGACCTATTTATATGCGTAGCTATCAACACAGGAAACGTGTGTATTACTCCCTTGACATTTTTAATCTATTCTCTCTCAATTAATACACATCATACTTTATCCTTCCAAAATTTCATAAAAGGAGAAAGTACACAAAATAGAGTAATTACTTTTTGATGGTGGAAATTTTTTTTAATAAGTCAACAATATGACTTGAATGTCTTTGCAGCTACTGTCTAAGTACAATTGCTCTGCCAGGCATTGGAAAAATCAGAACTGCCATATGCCTGCATGCAATTTGTATTGGCTTATCATTTAGCCATTGTGGCTATTTCAAAGAAAAGTGAAGTCTTTAAAAAAAATTAATACCAATCAATTCATTCACTTTCATGATTTTTTCATCTAACATTGCTCCTGAATCCTATGAGTGAGAACATGGATACCATTAATTCACATGAGGGGATCCCAGGCTCCGGTGCTGGCATATCTTAAACTTAATTATCTCCCTTGATTTTGATTTCTTCTTTTGCATATTTTCCTCTATTTTAGCTATCAATTGCCTCTCATTCTTTTACCTTATTCCTGCACACCTATATCTGTCTTTGTTTTGTTCTTAGCAAGAAGCAGTGAATTATATACTCAGCTTTAAAGTTGGCATACCATCTTCCTTCATCTAAAGGGAGAAAAGAAGCCATAATCACAACTGACAATCAGGGATTTTTTCAAGTGTCCTTTTTGGTTGAGATTTATAAAGGCATAAGAAGAATGAGAAGGTACTAAGGTTTAGAGCAATTTCCCTTGTCAAGGCTTCAAACTCTTGTTCTTGAACCATGGGACTAAAGTAAATCAGGATGGACCTTTTGCAGAATCTTATATGTCTTCTGTCTTAGTTTGCATGTCTCTGGAAGAACTATGAGTATTTATTATAGACTAATGCTAATATATTCAAAACCTTAAAATTGAGAGGTTACTTAATTCCTCTGAGTCTCCATTCTCTCATTTGTGAAATAAAGGGTTGAAGTAGATGATTTCTAAGATTCTAGCTCTAATAGTTCATGAGGCTAAAAGGAAACAAGGGGGAAAGATTGGAATGGAAAGAAGGAAAGAGGAATCATCAAGGTTTAGAGCTGAAAGAGACCTTAGAGACTATCTAATCCCTTCTAATTCTTAGATTCTATTATTCTAGTTCCCAAAAGTGCAGCTTAGGAACTGCTAAAGAGGGCTTTAGAAAATTTGGAGATTGTTCAAAAGGGAGAAACAGTTTAAAAGACTGATGAGAGGGGGGAGAAACATAGATTTCCAGTATAAAGTGAGAGACAGTGAAGTTGCACCCACAAAGACTGTCAAAATTATTTAATCTCAGCAGAGAACAAGTAGAGATTAAATTATGGTATGCAAAACAGTTGAGAGTCAGAAAGACTTTTCATACCATGAGAGTTGGTGGACATTAAGATGAGTTATAAAAGAATAACTGTGAAACAATAATGAATTTCATCTCTCTGAGATGATTTGGAATTGCCTGAAGATAGGGATAGATTAAGGTTTCAAGGTCCTTACTGGAATTAATCCATTTTTTAAATTGTCAAAGCAGTTAAATGCAAAGAAATGTAGATTATGCCCTAATTCCATGCTGTACAGGTTAGAGAAGATTCAAAAAACCATACTCTGACTATATTTTAAAGGAGGTCACTGAGAAGAGAGAGGTTACCCAGAGAAAAGTGTTCTGGATAGTGATGGATCTAGAAATCAATTTTGGACAAGTATCAGTTTCGTTGCCCATGTTTGACTTGGAAATAAGAATATTTAGGGAGGAATATAATTAATGTATTTAAATATCTGAAGTGTTTGTTATAGGAAAAATAAAGTAGACTTATTCTGTTTGGCTCCTAAGGTCAGAACCAGAACCAATAGGCAGAAGTTAGAGAAAGGCAAAGTTTTACTCCAAGAAATGTGCTAATAGTCATTTTTGATCCAAAGTGAAATTTTCCTGTGAGAAAGGAGTCGATTGACTAATGACCACCTGATTTGGGAATTAACAATGTTTTTGCATTTTCACAGTGCAGAGAGCTATTCAATAGAGGTTCCTCACTCCAGACTTCCTGTCCTGGAATATATCAACACCAGTTTCTCTCACATTAATTTTACTGGCAACTCGCATGGCATCTGTAATTTTAAGTACCCTACTTCTGGAATGAATCCCTTTATAATTTCCAAAAGGAATCTCTTAAAACATGTAAAACTGGAAGCCATTGAATGAGCAAAGTCTCAGGCCCCAAAAAAAAGAAAATGAGGAATTTAGGTAAAAGTTTGTAGCTCAAGGGAGAAAAATAAAGTCCAGCAGGGAGAAGATCATGCATGTAGGTGTTGAAACCCATTGATATAACCCAAGAGAAAACAGAAAGCCAGTAAGGGAACTGAGTAAAAGATGAAGTACAAAGACTTATTGTTCTGAAAATCAGAAAAGAAATTAAATTCTAAATATGATTCACCAGAAATATTTTAATCTAATATCTAACCTACAATGTGAAATAACAAATGTTGCTGGCACCAAGGGAGAAAATTATTAAAATGAAAAGGACTTCTAATCAGAATAGACTAAATACTCTCTGTGATTTAAAAAAAATAGATAAAATGAGAATGCAATATTTACAGATGTTTATTTGAATCCCCAAACTGCATATCCCACATAGGTAAGGTTCAAATTCAAGGCATATAACAAGGTAAGATTCAATCGAGAAGAGAATGGGAAATGACTTATGATGTAAAGATAGACATCATCAATGATTAGACCATTCAATAAGAAGGAAACTCAACTCCTATCTTCAAAACAGTCTTTCTCTGATCAGGTAATTCAACATTCCTACTAAACAAGGAAAAGTTAAATGCTTTCTGATAGTGAGGGAAAAACGAAGTGTCAATTTTCATGTGTCAGGAATATGAATACATTCTACGAGTGTATTTATTATGATGGTTAATTTTTCTTTCAAAAAATCACATTTTTTAGTGGCAGTAAGAAAGAGAGAATCAATGCTCTAAGAATATCGTAAAAGACACGATGGGAACAATCATCAAGAGAGTGCGTGAAGGAAATTATTTCTATTTCAAGGAAAATATATCATCCTCTCAATAATAAATTAATCTTATTTCTGTTAAGATAATAATGATAGAGAGAAGAAAGGGTAGAATAAAATGAAAGCCACAGGGATTGGTCAAGACACAAAAATGAATAAGAAGCCTTTATTTTTTCCACCTGCCTTTGGAATGTTAAGGGAGTAAGGCTAGAGTGTGTGGCTAGGGTGACTTGGAATGCCAAAGGAAAAGTAGTAGGCATAGGTAGCAGAAAGGGGGAAATTTTATAGCAGAATGTTAGATATAGGAAGGAGGGAAATGAGAGTTTTGTAACAAAACTATCTTAGGGAGCTTGGACACTTCAGGAAATCAGAATGTAATCAGGAAAACAGATAGTGTTGTGTGCTGGGAGAAAGTCTCACCAGGTAAAGGAAAAGGACTCACTTTTTAGGAAATCAGAGTTCTAAAGGTCCAACAAAAGTCTGTTAAACAGATTCAAAGCATGACAGAGCATTATTAAGAGAGAGAAGTAATGAAAGAAAAGACAAAAACACAAGAAAGAATAATGATTAAGAAATCCAAAGAGAAAATATAGCAACCTCTTTCATGTACCCTAGCACTTCAGGAGCATAGGACGTGGTGGAGACTAGACCCTAGTAAGAAAGTCACAAACCAAGAATTAAAGCTGAAAATATTGATAAATGTAAGAAAACACATGGGTAAGAAATAATATGGGCTATAAAAGAACCAACAGGTAATCTGCAAAAGATCACTGAATAGAGACAGGACCTCAACAGTATTAGAAACCAAACAAAAGTGGAATCCCTACTTCATTAATTTTCAGTCACATTCAGTCCTTTGTAAATTTATTTGAGATTTCCTTAGCAAAGCTATTGGAGTGGTTTGCCATTTTTTCCACTCCCCTTTTTAAAAATGAGGAAACTCAGGCAAACAGATTTAAGTGACTTGTCCAAGGTGACACAACTAGTAAGTATCTTATGCCAGATTTGAACTCAGGAAGATGAGTCTTACTGACTACATATCTGGTACTCTACCCACCATGTTACTTAGCTGCTCCTACTAGAACTAATCAATCGGCCATCTACTTTCCACTTAATGACTTCCACAAAAGGGTAAACCATGACCTCCACAGGCCTCACATTCCATTAGGTAGCCTAAATTATTAGAAAGTTTCCTTTTTCTTCCTGATATCAAGCATAAATGATATTCTTTGCAATTCCAACTTTTTGTTATTGATTTTTCTAATCTTTTTCCAGATCTAATATTCCTGCAAATAGTTGAGAAGAGATAATATCTTTTTCGAGTCTTCTCTTGGTTAAACATACTCAGTTCTTTGAATTGATTGTTGTGTGACTTGACTTCACATCACTTCACTGTCCTGGTTGTCCTCCTCTGATCAATCTCCAGGTTATCAGTAGCTCTTTTAACCTTATGGCACCTGAAATTGAACAAAGTATTCCAGATAAGGGGGAGAGAGACAGAGAGACAAAGACAGAGACAGACAGAGAGAGACAGAGACAGGGAGAGAGATAAAGGCAGAGAAACAGAGACAAAGAGATATTTGAGGTATGGTTATGGAAGGAATAGTTACAAGAAAAAAACAAATTTCATCTTCAGATGTTGTTGTTATCTTTGATACCACATATCCATTCTCTTGCCAAATCTTACCTGTACTTCACGTCTTTATATACTCTTCTTTCCATTCACATACCTATAGAACTAGTTCAGATCCTCATGACCTCATACATTGACTTCTGCAGCATACTTCTAACTTTTCTTCTTGACTTCTCTCTCGCCAATCCAAGTCATCTTTCTGTCAGTTTTTATGGTGATATTTCATCATAAGTCTGACCATTTCTGACTATTCTCCATTTCTAACCACTACCACCCCTCAAGTTGTATAGCTTTCAATTACTTCTGAAATCAAATGTAAACTTCTTTCTGTGATCATTAAAGTTCTGCATAAAGTAATTTCAAACTGATTTATCAGTCTTCTTACACCTTACTTTCTTCCATGCACTCTAAATTCTAGGAAAACTTGACTATTGTGGTTCTTCAAACAAAACAATTGCTTCCATTCCTTTGCACAAAGTGTTTCCCTTGGCTAGAATGCTCTGGCTCCACAAATTAACTTCCTAGTTTTCTTTTTCTTTTTTTTTAAATATAAATTTATTTATTTAACTTTTTACATTCATTTTCACAAAATTTTGGGTCCCAAAATTTCTCCCCTTTTCTGCCTTCCCCCACCGCAATACACTGAGCATTCTAAATTTCCCTATCACCAATCTGTCCTCTCTTCTATCATCCCTCCCTTCGCTTGTCCCCATCTTCTTTTTTGTCCTGTAGGGCCAGATGACTTTCTATTCCCCATTAACTGTATTTCTTATTTCCTAGTAGCAAGAACAACACTAAACAGTTGTTCCTAAAACTTTAAGTCCCAAATTCTCCCCATCCCTCCCTCCCCACATGTTCCCTTTGGGAAGACAGGCAATTCAATATAGGCCATATTTGTGTAGTGTTGCAAATGACTTCGATAGCAGTCGTGTTGTGTAAGACTAACTGTATTTCCCTCCATCCTATCCTGCCCCCCCTTGTTTCTATTCTGTCTTCTGATCCTGTCCCTCCCTGAGTGTTGACTTCAAATTGCTCCCTTCTCCCATTGCCCTCCCTTCCATCATCCCTCCCTCCCTGCTTATCTCCTTCTCCCCCACTTTCCTGTACTGTAAGATACATGAGTGTGCATTTTACTCCTTCCTTTAGTCGAATGTGATTAGGGCAAACTTCATGTTTTTTTTTTTTCTCAGCTCTTCTCTTTTTCCCTTCAATAAAGTCTCCTGCTTGCCTCTTGAATGAGATATAATTTACCCCATTCCATTTCACCCTCTCTCCTCCCACTACATTTCTCTCTCACCATTTACCTTAATTTCTTTTAATATATGGTCCCATCCTATTCAATTCACTCTGTGCTCTCTGTCTCTGTGTGCGTGCATGAGTGTATGTGTGTGTGCATGCACGCATGTAAATGTGTGCGTGTGTGTGTGTATGTGTGTGTGTGTGTGTGTGTGTGTGTGTGTGTACATCTGTGTGTGGTCCCACCAACTACCCAGATACTGAAAAGTTTTAAGAGTTACAAATATTGTCTTTCCATGTAGGAATGTAAACAGTTCACCTTTGGTAAGTCCCTTATGACTTTTCTTTGTTGTTTACTTTTTCATGCTTCTTCTCATTCTTGTGTTTGAAAGTCAAATTTTCTTTTCGGCTCTGGTCTTTTCATCAAGAATGCTTGAAAGTCCTCTGTTTCACTGAAAGACCATATTTTCCCCTGAAGTATTACACTCAGTTTTGCTGGGTAGGTGATTCTTGGTTTCAGACCTAGTTTCCTTGCCTTATGGAATATCCTATTCCACACTCTTAGATCCCTTCATGTAGAAGCTGCTAGATCTTGTGTTATCCTGATTGTATTTCCACAATATTGGAACTGTTTCTTTCTAGCTGCTTGCAATATTTTCTCCTTGACCAGGGAATTCTGGAATTTGGCCACAATGTTCCTAGGAGTTTCTCTTTTTGCATCTCTTTCAGGCGGTGATCAATGGATTCCTTCAATGCTTATTTTGCCCTCTGCTTCTAGAATCTCAGGGCAGTTTTCCTTGATAATTTCATAAAAGATGATGTCTAGGCTCTTTTTTTTGATCATGGCTTTCAGGTAGTCCCATAATTTTTAAATTGTCTCTCCTGGATCTATTTTCCAGGTCAGTTGTTTTTCCAATGAGATATTTCACATTCTCTTCCATTTTTTCATTCTTTTGGTTTTGTTTTGCAATATCTTGGTTTCTCAGAAAGTCATTAGCCTCCATCTGCTCCATTCTAATCTTGAGAGAACTATTCTCTTCATTGAGCTTTTGAATCTCTTTTTCCATTTGGCTAATTCTGCTTTCGAAAGCATTCTTCTCCTCATTGGCTTTTTGAACCACTTTTGCCAATTGAGTGAGCCTATTTTTCAAGGTGTTATTTTCTTCAGCATTTTTTTGGGTCTCTTTTAGCAAGGTATTGACCTGTTTTTCATGCTTTTCTTGCATCTCTCTTATTTCTCTTCCCAGTTTTTCCTCCACCTGTCTAACTTGATTTTCAAAATTCTTTTTGAGCTCTTCCATGGCCTGAGCCCACCAGACATCCCCCTGGGATGTCTGGGATACAGAGGCCCCAATCTCCCCGTCTTTCCCTCATGGTAAGAATATTTCCTTGTCATCATAATTGAAAGGCAGGAACCTCTGTACCCCATCAAATAGCTCTCTATGGTCTTATTTTGCTTCCTTTTTCTGGGCATTTTCCCATCCAGTTACTTGACATCTAAGATTCCTGTCCACCCCCGCCTAGATCTGCCCAGCTAGTGCTTGGGGTCTGAGATTCAAATGCTACTCCTCAGCCTCAGGGCTTTAAGCAGTGGGCCGGGCTGCTACTCAATGTGAGCTTAAGTTCTGGTGCTCAGGTGGGGACAGGGCTGCCTTGCAGGCTCAGTTCCCTCAGGGGGTTTATGTGGATATCTTCAGTAATGGATATGAGGTCCTGCCTGCTCTGGGAGCCTGTTGGTGCTGCTGCTTCTGCTGCAGCCTCCTGAAGGGGTCTGAGTTATGGAGACACCTCTCTCCCCTCTCGACCAGCCCAAAAGCCTCTCTCACTGACCTGTAGCACCTTTGGGTGGAGGGACTTTTGTGGCCCCTGGAGGTTCCGTCCCTGAAGCCTGCTTGGACCTGCTCCTCTTGGGGCTACACTGCCAGGGCTGGGCTGTGCTCTGCTGTCTGGCGCAGGATGGACCTTTGGTGCTGGTTTTTCAGGACTCTCTGGAATGGAAATCTCCTCCACTCCATTGCTGCGCAGCTTCCACTGCTCCAGAATTTATGGGGAGTTGTTTTTACAGGAAATTTATGGGTTGTGGGTTCGGAGCTCGCATATGTGAATCTTTCTCCTCCACCATCTTGGCTCCTCCTCCCTACAGAATTGTTTATTTCCAATTACCCCTTCCCTGAATCTGCCATCCCTACTATTATCACCACTCTCTTTTCATCTCCAACCCTGCTTTCCTATAGGATAAGAAAGACTTCCATATCCAATTGAGTGTGTCTGTCATTCCCTCCTGAAGTCAAATTTGATGACAGTAAGGCTTACTTATTCCCTCTCACTTTCCCTTTCCTCAACTCCATTCTAAAAGCTATTTCTTGTCTCTTTTGTGTGAGATGATTTACTACATTTGACCTCTCACTTTCTTTTTCTCCCAATACATTCCTCTCAACACTTAATTTTATGTTTTAGATACCATCCCTTCAGTATGTTCTGTCTTATCTCTCTATCTTTCTATCTATAGATATAGATATACACACACATACATATATACACATTCACACATGCATATGTGCCTACACATTTATTATATATGCATGTGTACATACACAAATATATGCTTATATACATATATGTGTATATATGCATATGTACTCATACATATATATGAGTGCCTGTATATATGTACATACACTCATACATACATATGAAGATATGTATAGATATATATTTTTTCCCTCCAACTGCCCTAATACTGAGAAAAGTCTTATAAATTACAAATATCTTCTTTCATGAACCAATGTAAACAGTTCAACTTTAATAATTCATTTGTGATTTCTTTCCTGTTTAACTTTACTTACTTCTCAATTCTTGTATTTGAAAGTGACATTTTCTATTCAGTTTTGCTCTTTTCAACAGCAATTCTTTGAAGTCCTGTATTTCATCAAAATTCCATTTTCCTCCTGAAATATTAAACTCAGTTTTACTGGGTAGGTGATTTTTGTTTCCAATCCTACCGCCTTTGACTTATGAAATATCATATTCCAAGTCCTCTGATCCCTTAGTTTAGAAACTGTTAAGTCTTTTGTTATGCTGAATGTGTTTCCACAATACTTAAATTGTTTCTTTCTGGGCTATTTGATTTTCAAAATCCTTTTTGAGCTCTTCCATGGCCTAAGACCAATTTATGTTTTTGCTTCAATCTGTCATTTTGTGACTTCTGCTGCAGTAGAATTTGTTTAGAGCCAATTCTTCTGATTTTTTGAGGGATTTGGAGGGAGAACTCAAGATGATCCCTGATTCTACTCTCTTTTTGAGTCCAGCCTTTCTGACTCTATTTTAAAACACTACCCCCTTCTACTTTAAACTTCTCACTATTCAAGGCCTATTTGAAGTGCCATTTTCTCCCTCCATATAAATATATCAATTATAAGAATTAATATTTTAAGGTTTATGAAGCCTTTGCATACATTATAGTATCAAAATCATTACATTATCCCTATTTGATCAATACCCACTATTCTTTTTAATACAATTTTTTTTCCAATTGCATTTTTAAAAATTTTAATATTCATTTTTTAAAACAATTGAGGTCCAAATTTCTTCCACCTTCCCTTTATCCTATCAAAACAATAAGCAATTTGAAATGTGTTATATATGTGCAGTCATGTAAAATATATTTCCATTTTAATTTGTTGTTGCTCTTTGTTATCCAAGAGTATGAAAATGCCATCACTATATCAAGTCAAGTTACAGCATGTCTAACTGTGTCTGATCACACCAATATCAGCTCAGAATGCTTGACTAAAAGTCAGTTACACATACAGTCCATGTTCACATTTGGTATAGATTCCGTAAATCTGTGTAGTTTGTATTTCTTTTGTGCTATTTCAATTTGGATTTGCTCATAGAGTGCAGCACAATCTTTGAAGCAGGCATCTCATGTTTGGCAGTGTCTCCTAGGTGACACAATTAATACCAAAGTTCTTCAGAGAGAACTTGAGAGAATGCTTGAATCATTTTTTTTTCCTTACCACCATATGAATGCTTTCCCTGTATGAGTTCTCTATAAAATACCATAGTTTTAATGCTTGGCAGTTTTGTTCAAGAAAGGACCTGAGTGTCTGGTATCTTATCCTGCCAGATGATCTTCAGAAATTTCCTCAGACAATTCAAACAGAAGCTATTTAGTGTCATGGAATGATACTGGTATAATGATACTGGTTTCATAGGATAAAACAACGAAGTCAGCATAATGGTTCTATAGACCTTCAGTTTGGTAGTTATGCTAATACCTTTTTTCTCCCACACTTTCCTTTGGAGCCTCCCAAACACTGAGTTAACTCTGGCAATGTGTCTGTCAACCTCATTTTCATTGTATACATCCCTGGAAAGTATACTGCTATGGTAAGTGAACTTATGCTCAGTTTCCATTTGTTGTAACTGATGGTTCCATGTGTTGATGGTGTGGTACTGATGGAGCACCCATGTTTTCCTGATGTTAGTGTTTTGGCCAAAATTGGCACAAGCAGTAGAGAGTTCATACATACTTTGTTGCATCTCATTTTGAGAGACTGCATTTGTGAGCAAAAAAACAATAATGGACCAACTCTCTCTACACCTTAGTTTTGGCTTGTAGCCTTTTTAAATTGAAGAATTTACTGTCAGTTTGGTAGCAGTTGTTGATGCTGTGATAGTCCTCATTGGAGGCACTTGACAACATGGCTGAAACCTCATACTAAAAAGTACAGGAAGAAGTACACAGCCTTGTTTCAGTCCTTTGGTAAGTGGAATAGCATGAGAACATCATCCATTATCCAGAATCGGGGGAAGCTTTAAATTGATTTAAATTAAATTTAAATTAAATTGATCCACAATACTGATAAATTTCTCCAGGTAACTTAATTTTGGCATACCTTTTCATAATACCTCACAACTGACAGTGTCAAAGGCCTTGGTCAAATCCACAAATGTTGTGTAAAGACTTCTGTTTTGCTGCTGGCATTTTTCTGGAGTTGCCAGTCATCCAACACAACATCAACCATTCATCAGGCCTTTCTGAAGCCACACTGGCTTTCAGGTAATTAACTATGTTCAAGATGAAGAATCAGCCTATTAAGGATAATTCTGGCAAGAATCTTTCTGAAAATGACTGAGATGGAGACTTCCCTCTATCACAGGACAATCTATTTCCTTTACCTTTAATATAAATGGACAATGAATATAACCTTGAATTCCAGTGGGACAGCTTCCTTTTGCCATATAACCTGCAAAATTTCAGTCAGTGTTTATGTAAACAATAGATCCCCCACCTTGTAAATCTCAGCTGGAATAGAATCAACAGGAGAGGAAATTAATGGAATTCAAAACCTCATTTTCAGTTGAAAATTTGTCTAGTAAAGGACTGACTTCAATGTCAGTTAAATGGTCAATGTTTTCAGCATAGATTAATGATTATCTGTTGAAAACACTATGGAAGTATTTAGTGCATCACTCCAGGATCATGTCTTTATCACTAATCAATAGACTCTATAAGCACTGAGTAACTGAAGTGCACCATATGTCTTTGGTCCATAAATAGCATTCTGGGCATTGTAAAAGGCCTTTTGATTGTTATGATTACCTTAAAACTGAATTTCATCTGCCTTTTTACTAAGCCAAGAATCCTTTATCTCTCTCAGTTTTGATTGTACTTTACTTTTGGTGGAGTTAAATGCTGCCTTCTCAGAGATGGATGAACCACCCTGCCAGTAAACCCTGTGGAGTTCTCATTTTTTTTTTTGTTTAGCATCTTGTGAGTTCCCTCATCACTTTTGTCAAACCAGTCTTGATGTTTGTGAATTTTTGACCTACATAAGTAAGCTTCCTAATCCTTTTCTGCTCCATTGTTGCCAACCATGTATTGGCTCAACTTTCCATCTAAATTAGCAACAAATTGTTCCCACTCAGAGAAGCCTTCTCATCTATTGACATTAAATTTTTTGGTGGTCATTTTCCTTGGGGCCTCCGCTTTTGTTGAATGCAAATATGTAGCTTGGAAATGATAAGTCTATGGTCAGTCCAGCACTCTGTACCACACATTGCCATCATCAATCTCACTATCTCTTCTCTTTACTATCACATAGTCTTTTAAATGTTAATGCTTGCTGCGAGGGTGCATCCATGATATTTAGGTAAATGGAAGACAGTGTTGGTGATGAGAAGGTCGTGAGAGGCAGAAGTCTTCAGGAGTGAGTGACTACTGTTGTTGCTGTTTCCTGTTCCATTTCTTCTAAGGGCTCTTTGACATGTCTGGTAGTCTGAGCCACTCTAGCATTAAATTCACCCAGAATTAAAAACTTGTCCTATTTTGGCATGTTAATGATAAGGGATTCCAATTCTTTATAATTTTTTTCTTTGACTTCATTTGTGTTCCTCCTGGAGAGAGCCTAGGCACTGGTGTTGATGGTGTGGTCTTTTCATGTGAGTGGCAATCATGTTGTCACAAGCCTGACACTTACCCTTTTTGGTAGACTTATAAGCTTGTTGACTAGGTTAATTTTGGTTACAAAACCTGTCCCAGCTTCACAGGGCTCCCTTTCACTGAAATCACTCCAGAAAAAAAAAAATGTGTATCCAGTTGATTTCAATGAGCTGGCCTTCATTTACCAGCCTTACTTCCCTCAAGGTTGCTATTTAGATGTGATGTCTGCTGAGTTCTCTTGCAACAGGAGCAGTTCATCTTTCAGATCTCCTAGATTTTGTGTTGTCTACAAGTGTGGGCACATTCCATGTACTGATAGTGAGTGGAATCAACTTTGCAGAAATATTGTACATTTTTTTCTGTGTGTTTCAATCTCAGGGTAGGATCCTACAAGCCAGATGAACCAGAACAGGGTTGTGTAAGCAGATAATTGTAGGGAACTCTATCTAGGTCATTCCTAACACTAGTGTGGTCCTTAAAAGGTTGCTAAGACACCCAAGGAGCTTCCCAGTCCCACTGCTACTTCCAGTGAGATGATTCTATGGCCTGGGACTTTTGTGTGCAGGCTTTTGTATCTGAACCTGCTGCTTCATCACTTGTCAATCAACAGAAGACTTTGAGATAGGTAAAAATTGTGAAATGATATGGGCTATTTACTTTGAATGATTCATAAATTGGATTTAAGTGAGGCAGAGTTGCACAAAGCCATTGGTCTCACCCGGTCTTCCAGAGTCATCAGCTGGGCAGAGAATCAAAACAGCTAGTGATGGCTCAACATGCAGTGCATGAGTTTGATTTCTTCTCCTCCTCTTCTTCTTCTTCTTCTTCTTATTATTATTATTGTTATTATTATTATATTTGTTTTCAGTGTTCTACAATCACTTCCATACATCTTACATTACTTTGCTCCTTCCTTCCCTTTCCCCCAACTCTCGAGTCCCTCCCTGAGATGGCATTCAGTTTTATATAGGTTCTACAAATACATTCCTGTCAAATACAATTTTACCTTAGTCATGTCGTGTACAAGAATTAAAATGAATGAGAGAAATCATAAAACAAATGAAAACCTAATACAAAAGAAAATGATGTGCTTCATTCTACAATTGAATTCCCTAGTTATTTCCCTGGATGTGGAAGGCATTTTGCCTTAAGAGACCATTGGGAATGATTTAAGTCCTTGCATATCAATGAAGTACTAAGTCTATCATAAAAATTCCTCAGAGGAGCCAAGATGGCAGAAAAGAAAGATTCACATATGCTAGCTCTGAACCCACAGCCCATAAATTACCTGTACAAAGAACTCCCAACAAATTCTGGAGCAGTGGAAGCTGGGCAGCAATGCAGTGGAGGAGATTTCTGTTCCAGAGAGCCTTGAAAAACCGACCCCAAAGGTCCGTCGCAGACTAGACCCAGAGCTGAGCCCAGCATTATCTTGGCCGTGCAGCACCGAGAGGAGCAGATCTGAGCAGGCTTCAGGTATGGAATTTCCGCTGACCTGAAAGGTCCCTCCACCCACATGTGATGCAGGACAGTGAGAGAGACTTCTGGGCTGGCCAAGAGGGGAGCAGGGTGTCTCCATAACTCATGCCCCCTGGAGAGGAAGTGGTGGTAGAAGCAACTGATAGGAGCTCCCAAAGCAGATAGGAGCTCAGATCCATTCTTGAAGGTCTCCACATAAATCCCCTGAGGGAAGAGAGCCTGGGCGATGGCCCTGCCCTCACCTCAGTACCTGAGCTTAATCATGTTGAATAGCAGGGCTGCCTCCCCCCCTCTCCCCGCTGAAAGCCCTGAGGCTGAGAAGCAGCATTTGAATCTCAGACCCCAAGCACTAGTGAGGCTGGGGTGGAGAGGACTCTAAGAAGTCAAATAACTGACTGGGAAAATGCCCAGAAAAAAGGGGAAAAAAAAAACACCATAGAAGGTTACTTTTTTGGTGAACACATATTTCCTCCTTTCCTTTTTGATGAGGAAGAACAATGCTTACCATCAGGTAAACACATAGAAGTCAAGGCCTCTGTATCTCAAACCATCCAAAGCAGATATCCAATGGACTCAGGCCAAGGAAGAGCTCAAAAAGGATATTGAAAATCAAGTTAGACAGGTGGAGGAAAAACTGGGAAGAGAAATGAGATGCAAGAAAAGCATGAAAAACGGGTCAGTAACTTGAGAAAGGAGAACCCCCCAAAAAATGCTGAAGAAAATAACACCTGGAAAAATAGGCTAACTCAAATGGAAAAAGAGGCTCAAAAAGCCAATGAGGAGAAGAATGCTTTCAAAAGCAGAATTAGCCAAATGGAAAAAGAGGTTCAAAACCTCAGTGAAGAAAATAGTTCTCTCAGAATTAGAATGGAACAGATGGAAGCTAATGACTTTCTGAGAAACCAAGAAATCACAAAACAAAACCCAAAGAATGAAAAAATGGAAGAGAATATGAAATATCTCATTGGAAAAACAACTGAACGGGAAAATAGATCCAGGAGAGACAATTTAAAAATTATGGGACTACCTGAAAGCCATGATCAAAAAAAAAAAAAAAAAGAAGAGCCTAGACATCATCTTTCATGAAATTATCAAGGGAAACTGCCCTGAGATTCTAGAACCAGAGGGCAAAATGAGTATTGAAGGAATCCATCGATCACTGCCTGAAAGAAGAAACTCCAAAAAGAGAAACTCCTAGGAATATTGTGGCCAAATTCCAGAATTCCCTGGTCAAGGAGAAAATATTGCAAGCAGCGAGAAAGAAAGAATTCCAGTAATGTGGAAATACAATCAGGCTAACACAAGATCTAGCAGCTTCTATATTAAGGGATCAAAGGATTTGGAATAGGATATTGCAGAAGTCAAAGGAACTAGGACTGAAACCAAGAATCACCTACCCAGCAAAACTGAGTATAATGCTTCAGGGAAAAATATGGTATTTCAATGAAACAGAGGACTTTCAAGCATTCTTGATGAAAAGACCAGAGCTGAAAAGAAAATTTGACTTTCAAACACAAGAATGAGAAGAAGCATGAAAAAGTAAATGGCAAAGAGAAGTCACAAGGGACTTACTAAAGTTGAACTGTTTACATCCCTACATGGAAAGATAATATTTGTAACTCTTGAAACTTTTCAGTATCTGGGTAGTTGGTGGGACTACACACACACATAAACACACACACATGTACATGCGTGCACGCACACACACATACACACATGAACGCACACATAGAGACAGAGCACAGAGTAAATTGAATAGGATGGGATCATGTCTTAAAAGAAATTAAGGTAAATGGTGAGAGAGAAATGTAGTGGGAGGAGAGAGGGTAAAATGGAATAGGGTAAATTATCTCTCAAAGAAGACGCAAATAGGAGACTTTTTAGTGGAGGGAAAAAAAGGAGAGCTGAGAAAAAAACATGAAGTTTACTCTCATCACATCCGACTAAAGGAAGGAATAAAATGCACAGTCATTTTGGTATGAAAACCTATCTTACAATATAGGAAAGTGGGGGAGAAAGGGATAATCCAGGTGGGGGGTGATGATGGAAGGGAGGGCAATGGGAGGAGGGAGCAATTTGAAGTCAACACTCTTGGGGAGGGACAGGATCAAAAGACAAAATAGAAACAATGGGGGGGCAGGATAGGATGGAGGGAAATACAATTAGTCTTACACAACACGACTATTATGGAAGTCATTTACAATTGACTGCCTTCCCAAAGGGAATGGGTGGTGAGGGAAGGATGGCGAGAATTTGGAACTCAAAGTTTTAGGAACAACTGTTGACCATTGTTCTTGCTACTAGGAAATAAGAAATACAGGCAATGGGGAATAGAAAGTTATCTGGCCCTACAGCACAAAAGAGAAGATGGGGTCAAGGGAAAGAAGGGTTGATAGAAGAGAGTGCAGATTGGTGATAGAGGAAATTAGAATGCTTGGTGTTTTGAGGTGGGGGGAGGGGATAAATGGGGAGAAAATTTGGAACCGAAAACTTTATGAAAATGAATGTAAAAAGTTCAATCAATAAATTTATACAAAAGAAAAAAGAAAAAAAGAAAAAAAAGAAAAAAAACAGAAAAATTCCTCATACACTGTGGTTATTGCTGAGTACAAACTTCTCTTGATTCTTCTCCTTTCACACAGCATCAGTTCACATAAGCCTTTCCAAGCTTCTCTGAAGTCTTATTGTTCATCATTTCTTATACCAAGATAGTATTCCATTACATTCTTATATCACAATTTATTCAGCCATTCCCCAATTGATGGGAATCCCTTTGATTTTCCAGTTTTTGGCCACCGCAAAGAGAGGTGCTATAAATATTTTAGTACCGATGGGACCCTTTTACATTTTGATGATGTCTTGGGGATCCAGTCACAGAAACAATATTGCTGGGTCAAAGGGTGTACATATTTTTTTAACCCTTTGGGCATAGTTCCAAATTGCTCTCCACAATGGTTGGATCAGCTCACAGCTCCACCAAAAATGAAATAGTGTTCCAACTCTCCCACATCTTCTCCAATATTTGTCATTTTCCTGTTTTGTCATATTAGTCGATCTGATAAGTGTGATTTGGTATCTCAGAATTGTTATGACTTGCATCTCTCTAATCAATAGTGATTTAGAACATTTTTTCATGTGAATATTTATAGTTTTAATTTCTTCCTCTGAAAACTGTCTGTTCATATCCTTTGACCATTTATCCATTAGGGCATGACTTGCATTCTTGTACATTTGACTCAGTTCTTTCTATATTTGAAAAACCAGGCATTTATCACAGACGCAAGTTGTGAAAAGTCTTTCTCAGTTTTCTGCTTCTCTCTTAATCTTTGGTTGTGCAAAACCTTTTGATTTCAATGTAATCAAAATTTTCCACTGTGAACTTCATAATACTTTCTCTTCTTTATTCAAAAATTTTTCCCTTCTCCATTAATGTGATAAATACACTATTCCTTGCTCCACTAAATTGTTTATAGCATCAATCTATGTACCTACATCATGTACCCATTTGGATTTTATTCTTCTGTGTGGTGTCAGGCATCGATTTATGCCTAGTTGTCCCATCCTGTTATTCAGTTTTCCAGCATTTTTTGTTGAACAGTGAGTTCTTATCCCAGAAGCTGGGTTCCTTGGGATTATCAAATGGTGGATTGCTATATTCGTTCACTACTGTGTCTTCAGTACCTAACCTATTCCACTGGCCTATCCTTCTGCTTCTTTGCCATGCAAAGTGGTTCCAATAATTTCTGCTTTATAATATAATTTGAGATCTGGTAGAGCTAGGTCACCTTCCCTAGCATTTCTTTGCATAGTTCCCCTGATATTCTGGACCTTTTGTTCTTCCATCTGGAATATTTTGATATTTTTTTCTATCTCTAGAAAATATTTATTTGAAAGTTTGGTTGGGATGGAACTGAATAAATAAATTAATTTAGATAGAATTGTCTTTTATTATATTGTCTCAGCCTACCCACGAGACACTGATGTTTTTCCACTTACTTAGATCTGACTTTATTTGTGCAAAAAGTGTCTGGTAATTGTATTCATATAGTCCCTTGATTTGTTTTGGCAGATAGACTCCCAAATATTTTATGGTGTCTACCATAGCTTTAAATGGGATTTCTCTTTCTATCTCTTGCTGTTTGGTTATTTCAAATAGTTTTTTACTTGATTCTCTAGTGATCTCTAAGTATATCATCATGTTATCTGCAAATAGTGAAAATTTAATTTCTTCTTTGGCTATTCTACTTCCTTCAATTTGTTTATTTTCTATAATTGCTGCAGCTAACATTTCTGGTACCATATTGAATAACAGTGGTGATAATGGGCATCTTTGTTTCACCCCTGATCTTACTGGAAAGGCATATAGCTAATCCCCATTGAATATCATGCTTGCTGAAGGTTTTAGGTAGATATTGCTTATTATGTTGTGGAAAGTTCCATTTATTTCTGTGCTCTCCAGTATTTTCAATAAGAATGTGTATTTTATTTTGTCAAAAGATTTTTCTGTATTCTATTGAGATCATCATGGGGTTTCTGCTCATTTTGTTGTTGACATGATCAACAATTTTAACAGTTTTAATAATATTGAAACAGCCCTGCATTTCTGGTATAAATTCTACCTGATCATAGTATATTATCCTTATGATAAGTTGCTACATTCCTTTTGCTAAAATCTGATTTAAAATTTTTGCATCTATCTTTATTAGAGAAATTGATCTATAATTTTCTTTCTCAATTTTTTTCTTCCTGCTTTAGGTACCAAAACAATATTTGTGTCATAATAAGAATTTGAGAGGGGGCACAGCCACAGTGGTGGAGTAAAAAGATACACATACTCTTGCTCTTCCCCTACAACCCATAAAACACCTGTAAAAAAGACTCTCAACAAATTCTAGAGCAGCAGAAGCCACAGAGCTGCAAAGTGAAAGAGATTTCCAGCCAAAGGTAATCTGAGAGGCCAACAGGAAAGGTCTATCCCTTAGGATGCTGAGCAGAGTGGAACCCAGCGCTGATCAAACAGCAGTGGGATTAACAGCACCAGGAACAGGCCCCCACGGCAGAATCCCAAGCAGGGAATGTCTCAGATTCCTCAACCCACAAGCTCCAAAGAAATCTGCAAATATCAAGGAGAGGACTTTCCCAGATGGGCAAGAGGGGCGCAGTGGGGTGGCAGCAATGCATGCCAGTGGCCAAGTCAGGCAGATGCTTCCATTGTAGGAACAGCTCAGCTTAAAGCCCCTGGGAGAACTGAGCAGCTGAACTGAATCTCAGCTCTAAGTGCAGTCCTGGGGTGAGCAGAAGCACTAGGACCCTCTTCTTGACAATGGGTTGAGAACTGAAAAAACTAGCTGGGAAAATGCCTAAAGGTGAAAAAAGTGAGAAGATTACTTTCTTGGTGAATAGGTATGTTCTTCCATTCTTTCATATGAGGAAGAAAAATGCATACTGTCAGAGGAAGTCAAGGTTTCTGCATCCAGTACATCCAAAATGAATATACATTGGGCTCAGGTGATGGAAGACCTTGAAAAGCAAGTCAACAGCTTGCTAAAGGAGACCCAAGAATGCTGAAGAAAATAACACCTTTAAAACAAGCTAACTCAATGGGAAAAAAGAGGTTCAAAAAGAGAATGAGAAGACTTTAAAAAACAAAATCAGCCAAATGGAAAAGGAGATTCAAAGCTCACTCAAGAAATCAGTTCTTTAAAAATGAGAGTGGAGAACAGGGAAGCTAATGACTATATGATAAAGCAAGAAATTAAAAAACAAAACCAAAAGAATGAAAAAATAGAAGACAGTATGAAATACCTCATTGGAAAAACAATTGACCTGGAAAATAGATCCAAGAGAGACAATTTAAAAATTATGAAGTTACCTGAAAGCCATGACCGAAAAAGAAACCTAGACATTATCTTTCATGAAATTATCAAGGAAAACTATCCTGATATTCCTGAAAGAGAGGGCAAAATAAATATTGAAATAATCCACCAATTATCTCCTGAAAGAGTCCTGTAAAGGGAAACTCCTAGGAATATTGTGACGAAATTTTAGAGTTCCCAGGTCAAGGATAAAATATTGCAAGCAGCTAGAAACAGTCTGAGTATTATGGAAATACAATCAGGATAACACAGGATCTAGCAGCTTCTTCATTAAGGAATATAAGGGCTTGGAATAGGATATTCCAGAAGTCAAAGGAACTGGGATTAAAACCAAAATCACCTACCCAGAAAAACTGAGTATAATACTTCAAGGGAAAAAAATGGTCATTCAATGATGTAGAGGACTTTCAAGCATTGTTGATGAAAAAGACCAGGACTGAGGAGAAAATTTGACTTCCAAACCAAGAATCAAGAGAAGCATGAAAAGGTAAAAAGAAAGACAAATCATAAAGTACGTTCTAAAGCATATCTGTTTACATTCCTTCATAGGAAGATAACATTTGTAACTCTTGAGAATTTTCTCAGTATTTGTATAGGTGGAGAGATTGCACAGATACACACATACAGAGACACACGCGTAAATATATACAGAGAGCACAGGTTGAGCTGAATCAAAATGGATGATATCAATAAAAACAAATTTATGGGTTAAAGAGGAATATATTTGGAAGAGAAAGGGAGAAATGAAATGGGACAAATTATCACTCATAAAAGAGATCGGAAAAATCTTTTTAAAAAGAAGAGAAAGGGGAGAAGGTGAGAGGGAAAAAAGTGAAGTCTACTCTACTCACATATAGCTTAAAGAGGGAATAATATGCTCATAAAATTTGGTGTGGAAATCTGTCTTACACCACAAAAAATTAAGGGAGAAGGGACAAATGGGATGAGTGGGACAATAGAAGGGAGGGCAAATGGGAGAAGAGAGTAAGTAGAAATAAACATTTTTAGAGGGGGCAATGTCAAATGAGAAAATAGAATAAAAGACTGACAGGGTGACATAGAGGGAAATATAGGTATTCTTACAAAACATGATTATTATGGAAATCTTTTGCAAAATGACACAAATATAGCCTGAATTGAATTGTTTGTTTTATCAGTGGGACTGAGTGGGGTGGGAGGGAGAGAAGTTGGAATTTAAAGTATTAGAGAGCAATGCTGAAAATTGTTGTTGCGTATTACTGGGAAATAAGAAATACAGGTAACGGGGTATAGAAATTTATCTTTCCCTAAAAGAAAAGAGAGAAGATGCTGAAAAGGGAAGAGTGAGCTGTGATAAAAGGGAGGGCATATTGAGGGAAAGGGTAATCAGAATGCAAGGTATGGGGTAGAAGAGGGGAAACATGCTGTGAAAGATTGGAACTCAAACTTTTGTGGAACTGAATATTGTAAACTAAAAATAAATAAATTAATAAACTTAATAAAAAAAAGAATTAGAGAGAGCTCATTCCCCAATTTTCCCAAATAGTCTACGGAGTATTGGAATTAATTATTCTTTAAATGTTTGATATAATTCATTCATAAACCTATCTGTCCCTGGAGACTTTTTCCAGGGAGTTCGTTGATGGCTTCTTCAATTTCTTTTTCTGAGATGGGGTTATTTAAGTATTCAATTTCCTCTTTTGTTAAACTGGGCAATTTATATTTTTAGTATTATTCTTTTTTAACCTAGTTAGTTTTATTTATTTTAAGTGTTCTACAGTTACTACCACATAACTTAGGTTTTTTTTTTTTTTCTCCTCCTGCCTCCCTTGCTGAGATGGCATATAATTTTTATATGTTCTACACATACATTCCTATTAAATACATTTTCACTATACTCATACTGTGTAGAAGAATTAAAATGAATGGGCAAAATTATATAACAAACCAAAACTTAATACAAAAGAAAATGATCTCCTATATTCTGTACCCTAAATTCCACAGCTCCTTCTCTGGATGTGGAAGGCTTTTCACCTTAAAAGACCACTGGGAATTTTTTCAAGTCCTTGCATTGCAATGAAGTTCCAAGTCTACCAGATGCACACTGTGGTCATTGCTGTGCACAAAGGTCTCCTGGTTCTGCTCCTTTCCCTCAGCATCAGATCATATAAGTCTTTCAAGGCCTTTCTGATTCCCAGTTTTTGGCCACCACGAAGAGTACTGCTATAAATATTTTTATCGATGTGGTACCCTTTCTCATTTTTGTTATCTACTGGGGATACAGATCTAGAAGAGTTATGGCTAGGCCAAAGGGTATGCACATGTTTGTAGTCCTTTGGGCATAGTTCCAAATTGCTCTCCAGAATGGTTGGATCAGCTTATAGCTCCACCAACAATGAATTAGTGTTCTAACTCTCCCACATCTTCTCCAACATTTATCATTTTCCTGTTTTGTCATGTTGGCCAATCCGATAGTTGTGATGTGGTACTTCAGAGTTGTTTTGATTTGCATCTCTCTAATCAATAGTGATTTAGAAAATTTTTTCATATGACTATACGTACCTTTAATTTCTTCCTCTGAAAACTGTCTGTTCATATCCTTTGACCATTTATGCATTGTGGAATGACTTGTATTCTTGTATATTTGACTCTGTTAACAATATAAGGCCTTTATCATAGGCATTAGCTGCAAAATTTTTTTTCCCGGTTTTCTACATCCCTCCAAATCTTGGTTGCATTTGTTTTGGTTGTGTAAAAACTTTTCAGTTTAATATAATCAAAATTATCCATTGTGAAATTCATAATGTTTTCTATCTCTTTAGTAAAATTTTTTCCCTTCACCATAAATCTGATAAATACTCTATTACTTGCCCCAATCATTTGCCCTTGGTATCAATGTTTATACCTCGATCATATACCCATTTGGATTTTATTCTTGTCTATGGTGTCAGACATTGGTCTATGCCTAGTTTACACAACAATGTTACCCAGCTTCCCAGCAAATTTGTTGAACATTGAGTTCTTATCCCAGAAGCTGAGGTCCTTGGGTTCATCAAAGAGTGGAATACCGCATTTAATACCTACTGTGTCTTGATTACCTAGTCTATTCCACTTGCCTGCCCTTCTTTCTCTTAGCCAGTATCAGGTGATTTTGATAATTGCTGCTTTATAATACAAGTTGAGATCTGGTAGAGCTAGGCCACCATGCCGAGCATTTCTTTTCATTAGTCCCCTTCATATGCTGGACCTTTTGTTCTTCCAGATGAATTTTGATATTATTTTTTCCAGCTATAAAAAATAGTTATCTGATAGTTTAATTGGTATGGCACTAAATAAGTAAATCAATTTAGGAGGAATTGTCATTTTTATTATATTGGCTTGGCCTACTTGGCCAACTGATGTTTTCCCACTTACTTAGATCTGACTTTATTTGTGTGAAAAGTGTCTTGCAATTGTGTTCGTATAGTCCCTGGATTCCTTTGGCAGGTAGATTTCCAAATATTTTGCAGTGTAGCTTTAAATTGAATTTATCTTGTTATTTGGCTTGTTTACCAATATATAGAAATGCAGAAGATTTGTGCGGGCTTATTTTGTAACCACCAACTTTGCAAGAGTTATTTTTTTCATGTAGTTTGTTACTTGTGTCTCTGGGATTCTCTAAGTATATCATCATATCTTCTGCAAAGAGTGATAACTTAGTTTCTTCTTTACCTATTCTAATGCCTGCAATTTCTTTATTTTTCTCTCTTTGTTACAGCTAACATATCTAGTACTACATTGAATAACAGTGGTGAAATGGACATCCTTGTTTCACCCCTGATCTTGTTGGAAATGCATCTAGCTTATCCCCCTTGTATAAAATGCTTGCGGAAGATTTTAGGTAGATACTGCTTGTCATTTTATGAAAAGTTCCCTTCATTCCTATGTTCTCCAGTGTTTTCAATAGGAATGGGTGTTGTATTTTGTCTAAAGTTTTTTCTTCATCTATTATAATAATCATGTGGTTTATTTTAGTTTTGTTGTTGATATAATCAATAATGCTAATAGTTTTCCTAATATTGAACCAGCCCTGCATTCCTGGTATGAATCCCATCTGGCCATATGTATTATTTTCTTGATAAGTTGCTCTATTCTTTTTGCTAAAATCTTATTTAAATTTTGGCATCTATATTCATTAGAGACATTTGTCTATAATTTTCTTTCTCTGTTTTGTCTCTCTGTGGTTTAGATGTCAAAACTATATTTATATCATAAAAAGAATTTGAGAGGACTCCTTCTTCCCCAATTTTCTCAAGTAGTGTAGATAATATTGGAATTAATTGTTCTTTCAATGTTTGACAGAGTTCACTTGTAAATCCATTGGGTCCTGGAGATTTTTTCCTAGGGAGTTTATTGTTGGCTTATTCAATTTCTTTTTCTGATATGGGGTTGTTTAACTCTTCCGTTTATCAGGGCAATTTATATTCAACCATCTCATTTAGATTATCAAATTTATGGGCATAAAGCTGGGCAAAATAATTTCTGATTATTATTTTAATTTCCTCCTCATTAGAGGTGAGTTCACCACTTTCATTTTTGATATTGGTGATTTGGTTTTCCTTTTTCTTTTGTTTAATCAAATTGACCAAAGGTTTATCAATTTTATTATTTTTTTCATAAAATCAACTACTAGTTTTACATATCAGTTCCATAGTTTTATTAACTTCAATTTTACTAAGCACTCCTTTGGTTTTCAGTATTTCTAATTTAGTATTTTCTTGGGGATTTTCAATTTGTTCTTCTTCAAGATTTTTCTGCTGCCTGCTCAATTTATTGATCTCTTCTCTCCTTATTTTATTCCTGTAGGCATTCAAAGATCATAAGCTTCCCACAAGAACTGCTTTTGAAGTGTCCCTTAAGTTTTGGTAGGATGTTTCATTTCTGTCATTCTTTTGAATGAAGTTGTTGATTGTTTCCATGACTTTTTGTTTAACCCACACCTTTTTTAGGATTAGCTTATTTTGTTTCCTATTAATTTTTGTTTTTTCTTTCCACAGTCTTTTATTACATAAAATTTTTATTGCATCATAATCTGAGAAGGATGCATTGACTAGTTCTGAGTTTCTGCATTGTATTGTGAACTTTTTATGCCCTAGTATATGATCAACTTTTATAAATGTGCCATGTGCCACTGTGAAAATGGTATCTACTTTTCTATACCCATTCAGTTTTCTCCAAGGATCTATCATATGTGCCTTATCCAGAGTTTTATTCACCTCTTTATCTTTTTTCTTGTTTATTTTAACCTTATATTTATCAAGGTCAGACCAGGGAAGGTTGAGGTTCCCCACTAGTATAGTTATGCTGTCTGTTTCTTCCTGCAGCTCCCACAGTATCTCCTCTAAGAATTTGAATGCTATACCACATGCAGCATACATGTTTATTAATGATATTGCTTCATTGTCTTTGATGTCTTTTACCAGGATATAGTTTTCTTCCTTATCTCTTTTGACTAGATCTATTTCTGCTTTTTCTTTGTCTGAGATTAGGATTGCTACCCCTGCTTTTCTTATATCAGCTGAACCACAATATATTCTGCTCCAACCTTTTACCTTCACCCTGTTTGTATCCCTCCATTTAAAATGTGTTTCTGGTAAATAACATACTGTTGGATTATGGATTTTAATCCATTCTGCTATCAGTCTACATTTTATTGGAGAATTCATTCATTCACATTCACAGTTATGATCACAATCTGTGTCTTTCCCTCCAAACTCTTTCCCACTGTTTGTGCTTTTAGTTCTCCCATCTTCCTTCTATTCCTTAACAGAGGTTTCACTTTTTACCACCACCTCCTTCAGTCTTCCCTTCCTTCTTTCAGCCCCCCTCCCTTTTTCTCCCCTTTACCCTTACTACTTCTTCCCTCCCTTTTAGTCTCCACTCCCCTTTTTCCCCCTTCCCTTCCTACAGCCTACAGAGTTAGTTAGATTTATATACTTAAGAATTTTGTTCCCTTGTGTTATCAAATCAGATGAGAGTACCTCACATACAGTGCTCATCTCCCTTCCCTCTTTCTCTCTACAGTAATGTAATTTTGAACTTCTTCCTGTGATTTAATCTACTATTTTCTGCTTCCTCCTTTTCACATCTCCTGTTACGATCCCTTTGCATCCTTAAATTACATTTTTATCATCACATCACTTACTTTATATCTGTTCCCTTTATCTATGTATATTCCTTTTATGTTTTATGCTCAATGTACATTTCTCACCATTAACAAGTATCATCTTCCCTTATAAGCAGGCAAACCATTTGTCCATATCGAGTAACAAATTTCCCCACCCTCATTTCCATTTACCTTTTTTATGACTCTCTTGAGACCTGCGTTTGAAGATCAAATTTTCTATTAAGTTCTGGTCTTTTTGTCAGGAAGGTCTGGAAATCCCTTACTTTGTTGAATGTTCATCTCCTTCCCAGAAATGTTATACTGAACTTTACTGGGTAATTGATCCTTGGTTGTAGTCCTAGCTCCTTTGCCTTACAGAATATTGGATTCCGATACCTTCAATCTTTTTAATATCGAGGCTGCAAGGTCCTGTGTGATCCTGACTGTAGCTCCGCGATATTTGAATGGTTTCTTTCTGGCTTCTTGAAGTGTATTCTCCTTCACCTGATAGTTCTGGAATTTGGCAAGGTTTTTCCTTGGTCTTTTTAGATTGAGATAACTTTCAGGAGGTGAATGGTGGATTCTTTCAAAGACTATTTCACCCTCTGGATCTAGGTCTTCAGGGCAGTTTTTATAGATGATTTCTTGGAAGTTATTGTCCAGACCCTTTTTCATCATGACTTTCTGATAGGCCATTAAATCTTAAATTTTCTTTCCTGGATCTATTTTTCAGATCAGTTGTTTTTCAAATTAGATATCTTACATTTTCGTCTATCTTTATTCTTTAGATTTTGTCTGACTGATTCTTGATGTCTCATAGAATCATTAGTTTCTACTTGCTCAATACTAATTTTTATTAAATTGTTTTCTTCAGTTACCTTTTGAATCTCCTTTGCCATCTGTCCAATTATTACTTTTAAGAAATTACTTTCTCCAGTTAGTTTTTGTACTTCTTTTTCCATTTGTCTATTTTTTCCAGGTAGGTTTTGTGCTTTGTTTTCCATTTTTTCAATTTTCCTTTTTAACAAGCTGTTCTCTTGAATGAATTCTTTTTTTATATACTTTTAAAATTATTGGCTATTTTTTCTTCTCTTTCCTTCTCTGGCTATTCCAGGAGTGGTCTTTGTGCATCTGAGCAGTTCATAGTCCCTTCTGAAGTTTCAAATGGAAGTACAGTCTCAATACTGACCTCTTTGATGTTTGTGTTTTAGTCCTTGTCCCCACAGAAAGATTGTATAGTCTTTTCCTTCCTACTTTGCTTCTTGCTCATGATGATGAGGCTTTGTCTGTGGTGGCCTCTGGTTCTTTCAGCTAGATACTGAAGAAACTGGTGCTGAGCTGGCTAATGTGAGAAAGCAAATGCGAATTCTGTTTGTGTTTCCTCAGATTAGCCATGGAGCTAGCTTATTATGTGTACCAGATCTTCCATCTGGTCATGGAAGATCTCCTCAGCTGAGCTAGAGCAAAGGCAAGCTCAGCAGCTGGTGATTCTGGCTGCTCTATTGTCTTCCCCTTTCTCCTGGAGTGCTGAGGTATGTTTGGTTCCTAAGGCAAGACTCTACCCTCCTGGAGCTCCAGCTGTCTGGGACAACTCCATTCTTCAGACACAGTAAGAGGAATATTCTTTGGTGATTTTCCTAGCCTCAGGTGCTAATGAGACAGTTTTCCCCTTCTGCTGATTCCACTGATCCAGGATTTTTCTGGGGAAGTATTCTATGGTTCTTTCAATGTCAACAAGGGTAGGGGGAGAGAGCATTTCCCAATCACTCTACCATTTTGGCTCCCAGAAGTTCAAGTAAGTGATTTACAGACATTTAATCTGTAGGTTGATAGACTCAGGAGTGGTTGCTACTGAAACCTGGGGTTCAGCAGCAGTCAGTCACTCAGCTCTGCTGGTCTAACCCCCTGGGCTGCCACTCCACTGTTATGTCATGCTGCTGCTGCTTCAGGGCACCCTGGGACTTTCCTGTTTGGCTGTGCCATGGTGGGATGTGCTGTGGTGTATGCTGTGGTCTCTTCTATCCCGGTGGAAGAAATCCTTCCCACTGACCTTCCAGTATGTCCTGTTCTGTGAATATGTCACAATCTGTCTTCTGTTGGATTCTGCACCTCCAAAATTTGGTCACATTCTCTTTGTCTAAGAATTTAGGTGAGTGGCTGCTCTCACTCAGCCATCTTGCCTCTGCCCCCTTTCAGTTTGTAATTTATATTTTTTAACATAATCATCCATCTCATTTAGATTATTGAAATTATGGGCATACAGTTGGACAAAGTTTTTTTTTTCTTCTATTTATTGTTTTAATTTATTTCTCAGTGGAGGTGAGCTCACCCTTTTCCTTTTTGATATTGGTTATCTTCTTTCTTTTTTAAAATCAAATTGATCAAAGGTTTATAAATTCTATTTTTTTTCATAAAATCAGCTCCTAGTTTTGTTATTAGTTCCATAGTTTTCTTAATTTCAATTTCATTAATTTCTCATTTGGTTTTCAGTATTACTAATTTGCTATTTACTTGAGTATTTTCAATTTGTTCTTTTTCAAGCTTTTTCAGTTGCATGCCCAATTTGTTGACCTCCTCTTTCTCTATTTTATTCATGTAGGCTTTCAAAGATATAAAACTTCTCCTAAGAAGAACTGCTTTCGCAGTATCCCATAAGATTTGGTAGGTTATCTCATTATTGTCATTCTCTTCAATGAAGTTATTGATTGCTTCTATGATTTTTTGCTTAACTCACTCATTCTTTGGGATTAGATTATTTAGTTTCCAATTAATTTTTGGTTTAATTTCCATGGCCTATTATTACATATAATTTTTATTGCAGTATGATCTGTGAAGGATACATTGCCTATCGGTGACTTACTGCACTGAATTCTCAGGTTTCTATGGTCACGTGCACTTACCCAATTCTATTTTTTATCAAATGATTTTCTTCAGTTTACTTTTGCATCTCCTTTTCCATCTGTCCAATTATTCCTTTTAAGGAATGGCTTTCTCATAGCTTTTGTATTTCCTTTTCCATTTGTCCAACTTTCCTAGTTAGATTTTGTGCTTCTTGCTTTCCCTTTGTTCAATTTTCCTTTTCAAGGAGCTGTTCTCTTCAGTGAATTCTTTTTTTATACTTTTAAAATCATTGGCCAGTTTTTCTTCTATTTCTCTACTTTGTCTTTTAAAATCTTTCTTCAACTCTTCCAAGACTACTCTTTGTGCTTCAGACCAGTTTATATTCCCTTCTGAAGTTTCATATGGGAGTACAGTCTCAATGCTGACGTCTTTGGTAATCGTGTTTTGGTCCTTGTCCTCATAGAAAGATTCTATGGCCTTTTCTTTCCTGCTTTGCTTCTTACTCATGATGATGATGCTTTGTGTGTTGTGGCCTCCGATTCTTTCAGCTATAAGCTAATGAACTTGATGCTGAACTGGCTGGCGGGAGAAAGCAGAGGTCAAGTGAAGTCTTTTTGTGTTTCCCCAAATTTGCCCTGGAGCTAGCTTGTTAAGTGTGGGGGAGGGGTGGTCTGGCCATGGGAGGTCTCCTCTGCTGAGCTATAGCAAAGGCAAGCTCAGTGTTTGGTGATCCAGGCTGCTCTCGTGTCTTCTCGCTTCCCCTGGAGTCCTGAGGCATGCCTGGGTCCCGGTGTTGGTAGTTGTGAGACTCCACCCCCCTGTGGCTCCGTATCTCCTCCCTGTTTGCTGAGGTGGGGCTGTCTGGAACAGTTCCAGTCCTTCACCACAGCAAGAAGAATCTTCCTTAATGATTTTCCTAGCTTCATGTACTAGGAGACTATTTGCCCTTCCTGCTGATCTCACTGATCCAGGATTTTTTTAGGGAAATACTTTATGGTTCCTTCAAGGTCAACAAGGGGAGAGGGAGAGAGCATTTACAGATCACTCCATCATGTTGACTCCAAGAAGTTCAAGTAGGTGACTTACAGGCATTTAATCTGCCAACTGATAGTCTCAGGAGCAGCTGCAGCAGATACCTGGAGCTCAACGGTTCTCACTTGCTTAGTTCCACTGGACTCCCGTCCTGGGCTATTATGCCTGAGATTATACCATACTGCCCCTCCCTGAGACTACCTCTGGGATTCCCTGCTTGGTCCTGTGATGGCGGGGAAGCACTGTACTGAGTGCTATGTGTTCCTTCACCTCCATGGAACAGAATCTTCCTGTTGACCTTTTAGTCTGATCTAGACTTTGAATCTGTCACAATCTGCCTCTTATTGGATTCTTAAAGTCCAAAATTTGGTCAGATTCTCTTCTTAAAGTTACCAGAAGGAGTTTGTCGAAGAGCTTAGGTGAGTACTTGCTCTCACTCTGCCATGTTGGCTCAACCTTAATGTCTTTGATGAGCTCTAAGTGCTCCACATTGTCTGTTTCAGCTGCCTCCATTGCCATTGGAATAAATTGTTCTCATCCACTCATTCGACCAGGGGAAGTCTTCATATGCTTAAGGTAGACAACCCCTCTCTCCCCCCAACTCAGCAACAGATTTGAGAATGTTAGTTTACCTTCAAATTGGTTTGGCCTGTCTAGTGAAATGGTTTACTGGGGTGTAGTTTCTATGCATGCTACAAATGCTTGCAGATGTATGTGAGTTAGGTGGATTAGGTAGATGAAAAAGATAGAAAGCAATCCTGAAAAGGGTTCAGTAGCCTCACACTAAACATATTAGTTTTCCAAGAATGCATACCACACCTTTAATCTTCACTCAGATTCCATCAGTTCTTTCTCTAGATATGGTTAGCTTTTTCCATCATGAATCCTTTGAAATTGTCTTGAATCATCGTATTGCTGAGAAAAGCTAACTTATTCATATTTTATCATAGCACAAAGTTGGTATTACTGTGTACAAAGTTCTCCTGGTTTTACTCACTTTACTTTGTATAAGTTCATGTAAGTCTTTCCAGGTTTCTCTGAAATCTGCCTGGTTTTCATTTCTTATAGCACAATAGTATTCCATTGCAGTCATATACCACAACTTGTTCAGCCATTCCCCAGTTGATGGGCATTCCCTCAATTTCCTATTCTTTGCTGTTACAAAAAGAGCTGCTATACATATTTTTGTCCATGTAAGTGTATTTCCCTTGTATAAATGATTCCTTGGATACAGAGTTACTAGTGGCATTGCTGGATCAAAAGTATGTACAGTTTGTCCTTTGAGCAATATTTCCAAATTGCTCTCCATAATGGTTGGATCAGTTCACAACTCCAAAAGTGCATCAGTGTCATCATTTTCCCACATTCTCTTCCAGGGATAAATACCTATTATTAACACTAGGATACAATTGGAAACCTATGGGTGAAGGGGAGAAGGGAATAAAAAACTAGCTCAAGGTTATACAACTAATGAATTTCTGAAGTAGGATTCACTCTTCCCTCTGACTTTGGAGTTCTATGAACTACACAACTGACTAGCTACAGTCAGAAAACTTAGCATACTTTTCGGCACATAATAAGTATTTAAATTCTAGTTGACTAACTAGTTTGTCTCTAAACTCTTGTTTCACTTTGTGTCTTAACTGATGGGACTCAGAAAGACGAGTTTAAATTCTGCCTCTGCAACATGTTAACTAGTGCTCATAGACTACATATTGATTTTTCTCAGTTTCAGTTTCCTTATTTGCAAAAAGAGGTGCTGTGGTGACTACAGTGTTAGACTTCATCAGAGTAACCTGAGTTCAAATCTTGTCTCAGATATTTAATAGCTATGTGATCCTGGGCAGGTTATTTAACCCCTTTCAGCCTCAGTTTCTTCATCTAGAAAATGAGGATAATAGCATCTACTTCCTCACAACCATTTTGAGTAATTGGTGCAAATATTTTTATCCCCATTTCATGAATTAGAAAACCAAAGCAGAAAGAAGTGAAATGACTTAAACTGTCATGTGTCTACTAAGTGTCAAAGATAGGACTTACATTAAGACTTCAGACACAAAGTTCAGTGTTTTCTCCATTTATACCATACTGCAAAATAAATAAACTGTAAAATGGGGGTATTAGTAGCATCTATATTCCAGGGTCATCGTGAAGATAAATTCTGACAACATGTAAATCACTTTGCAAATCTCAATTAATTACAAGAATGGGCTTTACTGTAATAATTTTATGTCATCAGTTATCATTACTGCAATTGTGAAAGTCAAATGAGATAATAGAAAGTATTTTACAAACTTCAAATAGCATAGTCATGTCAGCTCTTCATATTTTATATGACATTTGTGTTTGTTTATACATAAAATTGTGTATGAGTTTAGACCAGACCTGTAAATCTGGAGTGCACTTTTTCAACTGCTTTGGCAGAAGGAACTTCTTCTCTAACAGGGAATCATAAACCCAAATCCCACAGTAATCCTGACAGCTCCTTGTCATCAGCAGCACACCCTCTAGCACTTATAGAATCATTAGATATAAAATATTAGATATAGAAGGTTCTCTCATGATCATTTAATCCAAACCATAATTTTACAGGTAAGGAATCTGAGGCCTATATAAGAGAAAAGACTTGCCCAGTATCACATCATCAGTGACAGAGCCAAGACAAAAGCCTAAGTGTTACAAGTTCCATTCAATATTCCTAAAATGTATTTTATACACAGTAGGTGCTTAAATAATTTTTTACTGGATGTCAAATGTTTATCCAATATTATGTGGAGTTTCTTGTGACTTCTAACAGCAACAACAATAATAATATAAATTTTGATAGTGTTTTATGTTTTACAAAGTACTTTTGTTCTTCTCTTTCTGTCTTCCTTCCTTCCTTCCCTTCCTTCCTTCCTTCCTTCCTTCCTTCCTTCCTTCCTTCCTTCCTTCCTTCCTTCCTTCCTTCCTTTCTTTCTTTCTCTTTCTTCCTTTCTTCCCTTCCTTCCTTCCTTCCTTCCTTCCTTCCTTCCTTCCCTTCCTTCCTTCCTTCCTTCCTTCCTTCCTTTCTCTCTCTCTCTCTCTCTCTCTCTCTCTCTCTCTCTCTCTCTCTCTCTCTCTCTCTCTCTCTCTCTCTCTCTCTCTCTCTCTCTTTCCACAACCCTATTACATAAGTAATGAAAGAATTTTTAGCTCTATTCTGTGAATTAGGAAAATAAACCTCAGGGAATTGGAGTCACTTACCTGGGTCTCATACTTATTAAATTTAAAAAAACAGTAAAATTCAACGAAATATTCTCAGGTCCTATTAAATATCCAAGTTTCGTGATCTGTAGTAAAGGTCATGGTGAGAAGGTCTAACAAAGGTGTATTTTTTTTACCTTGCCAGAAGTAGTTACTAGACCTATCAACTTTGTATTTTGCTTTAGATATGCAATACTTCCCCTACTCCTTTTTGTTAGAAATTGACTTCTACTGAACTGAATATTAAAATAAAACTACAAGGAATACACGGAGTGCCTGACTGATTATTCTTTCACGAAATGGATTTGATTATGAGAGAACTTTCATTTACATAAACAATCAGCAGAAAGTCTCTACAGAATGTGAGCATTCATATTTGATGACATATGATTGTAATCATAAATAACAATATTTTTTTATTGTTGGGTAGCACAAATCATTACATACTGTGTCTTTGGTGAGTGGGCAGTTAACATGGTAAAATGTAGATGATCAGAAAGATTAGGGCAAGTATTTTAGAACAGGCAAGAAAGTAGCTTTCCTTTTTTGTAAGTTAGTGTAGAATAAAATTTTCACAGTATATTATCTCTTGATTCAATGTAATCATATAGACTGTCTCGGCTGTCACCTGTGCCTGACCCTTCATCTGTCCTCTTCATTTATGAGTGTTCATTAGTTTTCCTTTCTCCAAGGCCACTTCTTCCAGGAAACTCTCCCTGTTTCAACAGCTGAAAGTGATGTCATCCTTTTCAAATTATTCTAGAGTAATGTATTCAGATTTTTCCTTTGTTCATATCACAATAATATACTACATATATAAATAACATACACATGTATGTATGTATATTTGTACATCTAAAAACTATCTAGATACCTATATATATATATATATATATATATCAATACACACACATATATGTATGTGTGTTTGTGTGTGCGTGTGTATGGAGAGAGAGAGAAAGAGAGAGAGACAGAGAGAGAGAGACAGAGAGAGAGAGAGAGAGAGATTTATCTATACCCTATTTGTGGCTTCCTCAGTACAATATAAACTCTTTAAAGATAAAGAATCTTTTTCTCACTATTTGACAAGAACTACTGAGAAAAATGGAAAGTAGTATGGCATAAAGTAGGCACAGAACATTTCACACCAAGATAAGGTCTAAATTGATACATGATTTAGACATACAGGGTGATATCATAAGGAAATTAGTTGAGCAGGGAATAGTTTACCTGTGAGATTTATGGCAAAAGGAAGAATTTATGATCAAAAAAGAGATAAAGGGCATTGTGAAATGCAAAATGAATAATTGTGACTTTAGATTAAAAAGTTTTTGCACAAACAAAACCAGTGTAACCAAGGTAAGATGGAAAGCAAAAAGCTAGGAAACAATTATAGCAAGTGTTTTTTTATAAAGGCTGTTAGGGGCCAAGCTCTGGACCAGCCTTCAGGAGCTGGCTCCACCCTCAGGGAGCTGGCTCTGCCCTCAGGGAGGAACATGGGAGGGGCTCTGGCTGGGGATATAAGGAGCTGTCGGGGAGGGATCGGAGAGAGGTGTAACCAAGAAAGAGATGTAGAGGACGCCATCAATAAAGTGAAGAGCACTGACATCCTCGGGTGCGTGTGTAGTCATTGTTCCCTCCGTGGAGGAGGGGATAGCCCTGTCGGGTAGCTAGGCCATACGGTGGCACGGCAGGGGCGGAGACGTCCGAAGACCCAGGAAGGGGTAAGCCAAGCCAAGTCTGGGGGTAAGGGGTGCCGCCGTATCCGGGCGAAGGCACGGCGGGGAGCCCCGTGCAAGAGTACCGCCTGGAATAGTGTCCAGGCGAAGATCCCCAGAGAAGATTACCGCCTGGCTAGATAGTCCCGTGCAAAAGGCCTCATTTCCCAAATATAGAGGGAAATGAGTCAAATTTTTAAGAATACAAGTCATTCTTCAATTGAGAAATAGTCAAAGGATATGAACAGGTAGTTTTCAGATAAATAAATTAAAACCATAGTCACATAAAAAATTGTTCTGACTCACTATGGATTAGAGAAATACAAATTAAAACAACTCTGAGCTACCACCTTACACCTGCCAAAATGTCTAATATGACAGAGAAAGAAGATGATAAATGTTGGAGAGGATGTGAGAAAATTGGGACGCTATTGCATTGTTAGTGGAGTTGTGAACTAATCCAAACATTCTGAAGAGCAAGTTAGAACTATGCAGAAAGGGCAATCAAAATTTGCATACCCTTTTCTGTATATTTTGTTCTTTAAATATATTTTATTTACTCATTAAATGTGAAGGCAATTTTTGACGTCAATTTTACTAGAATTTGAGATCAAAATTTTCTCCCTCTATTCCCTCCTCTCTTCCTATTATGATAGGCAATTTGATATATTATGCATATACTATCATGTAAAACACATTTTCATAATAATTAAAGTTGTGAAAGAAGAAATAGATCAAAATGTATAAAAACTCTGGAAAGAATAGAGTAAGTAAAAAACTATGCATCTATCTGTATTCAGAGTTCATTAGTTTTTGATCTGGATGGTATTTTTCTTCCTGAATCCTTTCTACTTGTCTTTGAACATTGTGTTGCTGAGAAAAACTGAGTCATTTGTAACTGATCATCACATAATGTTGTTGATACTGTGTATGTTTTCCTGGTTCCACTGATTTCATCATGCAGCAGTTTTTGCAAATTATTCCAGGGTTTTCTGAAGTCTTCCTATTCGTCATTTCTTATTGCAAAATAGCATCTCATTACATTCATATGCCACTGTTTGTTTAGCCAGTGTCCAATCGATGGGCATCCCCACGGTTTTCAATATTTTACCACCAGAAAAAGGAATGCTATAAATATGTTTGTATGTATAGTCCCTTTCCCCCTTTTATGATTGCTTTGGGATACAGTCTTAGAAGTGGTATTGCTGGAACAAAGGGCAAGCACAGTTTGAGTGGCCTTTGGGCAGAGGTTCAAATTGCTCTCCAGAATGACTGGAGCAGTTCATAATTCCACCAACATTGTATTTGTGTCACAATATTCCCATATCCTTTACAATATTTTATTTTTTTTCTTTTTTGTCATATTAGTCAATCTAGCAGGTGTGAGGTGGTGCCTCAAAGTTTTTTTAATTTGCATTTCTTTAATCAAAAGTGATTTGGATCACATAAATAGCACTGATTTCTTCATTGTACAACTACCTGTTCATATCCTTTGATGCTTTGTCAATTGGGGAATGGTTTGTATTATAAATTTGCTTCATTTCCCTGAGTTGTTTTCCATCAGTGAGCTTTTGTACTTTCTTTCTCATTTGGCCAATTATACTTTATAGGGAGTTGTTTCCTTCAGTGCATTTTTTTATCTTGTTCCATTTAGCAAATTCTACTTTTTAAACGCTCATTTTCTTTTTCCAAGTTGTTCGGTCTTTTTTGATAATTCGCTCGCATAACTCTTCTACCTCTCTTTTATGATTTTTACTTGAAAGCACTTTTGATTTTTCTTTGGAGTTTTGATCACAGGTTGTTTTTTTTTTTAACATTTTTGTCTTCTTCTGAGTTTTTATCTTGGTCTTTCATCTCACCACAATAATTTTCTATTGTCATATTCTTTTCTTGTTGTTATTTTACTCATCTACTTTGGCCTTTTTCCTTTCTTTTAAATTTGAGTTCTGCTGCTAGGGTGGAAGGGTCACTGGCTGAGGATTCTTGTGCCATCGCTGAAGGACTCTTGTGTCTCCTGCTATAATCAATGTTTGGGATAGAGTATGGTTGGTGCTGTTGGAGGATATAGGTGCTGAGCTGAGGTCCTAATATTGGTGCCTGATGAATGTGGAGAAGAGTAGGGTGTTTCTGCATTTACTCAGTATTATGCAGAAGTACAGTTGGATCCTTGGATTCTACCCACTACCTGGTACATAGGCAAAATGTTCATCTCTCCATATTGGAATTAAAGGCAATGGGCATTTGAAAAATAACCACAAAATAGCTTTGAGGTTGATTAATATTCAGTTTGTAACTATACGGTTCTTTTGGCTCTCTGGAAATGAGCTGCTGGGACACAAGGCGATGAGATAGTCTTTCCCTTGGGTAAGTGCCTGGGTGATAAATTTTAAAATAATTTTCATATGCAGGTCTCACGTTTATCTTGATTTTGTCCCTTTCAATTGATAACAGTGACCTAATTTGAAAAGAAATATATTTAAATAGACATAGCTAAATCATATTAAAAATTATACCTTCATTTCCCTGAGGTTTCAACCTACAGGGCTACCTTCTATTTTTGTTCTTCAAACGTTTCTCTAAGGTTCTGAGACAGAGTGGCTGAAGGAATAGTGATCCTCCTTCAATGAAACCTTTTGCGGAAATTTTTGAATTTGAATAATTTATATTTCTATAAGCCACAAGAGCAATAATTTTTTTACTTTCATATTTTTTTATTTCTTTATTTAATACATTTATTTATTAAACTTTTTACAATAATTTTCACAAAATTTTGGGTCCCAAATTTTCTCCCCATTTGTACCCGCCCCCTACCCCAATACACCAAGCATTCTAATTTCTCCTATCACCAATTTGCCTTCTCTTCTATCTTCCCTCTCTTCCCTTGTCCCCATCATTTCTTTTGTCCTGTAGGGCCAGATAACATTCTGTTCCCCATCGCCTGTATTTCTTATTTCCTAGTAGCAAGAACAATACTTGACAGTTGTTCTTCAAACTTTGAGTTCCAAATTCTCCCCATCCCTCCTTCCCCACCCATTCCCTTTGGGAAGGCAGGCAATTCAATATAGACCATATCTATGTAGTTTTGTGAATGATTTTGATAATAGTTGTGTTGTATAAGACTATATTTCCCTCCATCCTATCCTGCCTCGCATTGCTTCTATTCTCTCTTTTGATCCTGTGCCCCACCAAGAGTGTTGACTTCAAATTCCTCCCTCCTCTCATTGCCCACCTTTCCATCATCCCCCCCACCCTACTAATCTCCTTCTCCTCCACTTTCCTGTTTTGAAAGATAGGTTTTCATACCAAAATGCGTGTGCATTTTATTCATTCCCTTAGTTGAATGTGATGAGAGTAAACTTCCTGTTTTTCTATCAGCTCTCCTCTTTTTCCCTCCACTAAAAAGTCTCCTGCTTGCCTCTTCTATGAGCGATAATTTGCCCCATTCCAATTCACCTTCTCTCCTCCCAATGTATTTCTCTCTCATCATTTACCTTAATTTTTTAAAGATATGATCACATCCTATTCAATTCACTCTGTGCTCTCTGTCATCCCTCCCTTCTCTTGTCTCCATTTTCTCTTTTCTCCTGTAGGGCCAGATGACTTTCGGTTCCTCATTCTGTTCTCTCGTCCCCATCTTCTCTTTTGTCTTGTAGGGCCAGATGACTTTCTATTCCTCATTAACTGTATGTCTTCTTTCCTAGTAGCAACAACAATACTATACAGTTGTTCCTAAAACTTTGAGTTCCAAATTCTCCCCTTCCCTCTCTCCCCACCCATTCCCTTTGGGAAGGCAGGCAATTCCATATAGGCCATTTCTGTGTAGTTCCCTGATGGCAAGAATATGTCCTCCTTGTCAGATCTGAAAGTCGGGATCATTTGCGTTTGTTGGAAAAAACTCTCTATAGTCTTATTTTTCTTCCCTTTTCTAGGCATTTTCCCAGCCAGTTACTTGACTTCTGAGATTCCTGTCCACTCCCGCCTAGATCCGCCCAGCTAGTGTTTTGGGTCTGAGATTCAAATGGGCTTTCCGTGCCACACACGGCTGCTAATCAATGTGAGCTTTAATTCTGGTGCTGGGGTGGGGGCGGGGCTGCCTCCCAGGCTCAGTTCCCTCAGGGGCTTTATGCAGAGACCTTCAGTAATGGAGCGGGGTGGGGCAGGGCTGTCTCCCAGGCTCAGCTCCCTCAGGGGGTTTATGCAGAGACTCTCAGTAATGAAGATTACTCCCCTGCTGCTGGGGGAGTCCTGTGCCGCCGCAGCTGCTGTCTCTGCTGCCACCCCTGCCCCTGCCTCTGCCTCCACCGCTTCCTCCCGAGGGGGCCCGAGTCACAGAGACACTCCGCTCCCCTCCTCCAGCCCAGCCGTCTCTCTCACTGACCTGTAGCTTCTGTGGGCGGAGAGACCTTCCCGGCCACTGGAGCTTCCATCCCTGAAGCCTGCTCAGATCAGCTTCTCTGGGGCCATGGCCAGGCAGCGCTGGGGTGGGGTCTGCTTTCCGGGGCGCGACAGACCCTGGGGATGGCTCTCCAGGGCTCTCTGGAACGAAAATCTCTTCCACTCTGTTTCTGCACACTTTTCAGTGATCCAGAACTTATGGGGATCTCTTTTTACATTAATTCTATGGGCTGTGGGTTCAGAGCTCGTAAATGTGCGTCTTTCTACTCTGCCATCTTGACTCCGCCCCCGCGTTAGTCTATTTTTAAGGAGTTATTTTCTTAAATATTTTGTGGAGCGTCCTTCCAAAAACTGTTGACTCATTTCTCATTATTTTCTTGGGTCCCTCTCATTTCTCTTCCCAAATTTTCCACTATTTCTCTTACTTAATATTCAAAATCCAATTTTGAACCCTTCCATGATCAGAGACCAATTCATATTTTTCTTGGAGACTTTGGATGTTTGAGTTTTGACTTTCTTGTTGCCTTCTGATTGTTTCTTTTGATCTTCTTTGTCACCAAATTAAGATTCTACAGTATGCTTTTTTATGTTGTTTGCTTATTTTCCTAGCCAAATACTTGATTTTTTAACTCTTTGTTAAGACAGAACTCAGTTTCCAGTGTAGCAGGTGTGCTGCATGGATTTTGTGCAGCTGTTATCAGAAATGTTTTGAGGAGTCTGTAAATTTTCAGTTCTTCCATGGTTTTATGACAAAAGGATAGGTGTTTGCTACTTTCTTGACCTGTGCTTATCTCGTGAGTAACCAAAAGCACTCTTTTCAGCTTTGGAACTGTTATGAGAATTCCCTTTCCACCACTGCCATAAGCTCCACCGTACTACCTCTCCTCTTCACCTCAGGATCACCATCTATGACTTCTACCCAGATCCAAGCAGGGTGAAGTAGGAGAATCCTGCCTCCATGCCAACAAAGAGATCCCTGCAATCTACTTCTGACCAGTCTCTCCATTACCCCATTATCTGTGCGTTGAGAACTCTTGAAGTAGTCTCTGTTGCTGCTACTGCTGCCCTGGGGCAGAGACTAAACCATACTCCTCTCTCACCTAGGTCTGGACAGACATTTACCACTTGTAAGTTTTCTTTAGTGCTCGTATTTTGAGAAATCTGAAAACAACCATAGTTCTCATTGATTCAGTCCTCTGAGGCTTGCTCAAGCCTGTTCTGTGGCAAAGTGACCCTTACTCAACTGCACTCCTCTCTCAAACTTGTGCAAAAGACCTTTCCTCTCAACCTGTCAAGTTGTCTTGTTCTGGCAATTTGTTTCACTATAATTTTGTGGGTTCTGCAGTTCTAGACTTTGTTTAAATTCACTTTTTCAGGTGTTTGGAAGTGTTTGGGGGAGTCCTCAAGCAAGTCCCTGCTTTTTCTCAGTCATCTTTGCCCCACATCCCATTGCTTAGAACATATTAAACAACAAATTCTTGTTAATGTAGTGACATACTAAAAATTGGGAGAGAAACATTAAAAATATAAAAGGATGTGGAATGAAATATATCAATTTTTAAGAATGCACATTCTTAAGAGATTTTGAGAACAAAGTTGTATTTCAACAGATGTTCAAAAATGACTAGGCCCTCAAAATGTTCGGTTTTGTTGAATTTCTCATACTTTGTTGTCTTCATAGTAGCATCAGAGAAGTGTAACACTGAAATAGATACTTAGAGACTATTTTTTCTTTTGTTATTAGGTGTATATTCATTATTATAGTTCGAAAAGCTATTATTCAATTATGTCTGTTCTCGGGTAAGATATGTTCAGCCTGGATTATCTAACCACTTTGTTAGGGTCCTTAGTTGAAACTCAATATCTGGGTGATTGCATGTTGGCTAGAGGGAATCAGGTGGTCTCAGTGTCACAGTAGAATAACAAAGTACAAAAGAAAAATGCTATTATGTGCTCTAGAAATGATGACAAAGACCAAGTGGCCTAGAATGCATTGTACTTTAGAGTCACCACAGGAAGAATAAAGTGACTTGCTTTCCTAGGAATATACTTTATACAATTCTTTTCTACAACGTTGAAAACTAATTCTGTACAATGTGATTATTTGGGAAATATCTCTCTGTTATTTTCTGCTTTGAGTCCCTTTTTCCTGATTTTCCAAGGCTCAAGCTATAAAAGTGAGTAAAATGCATGACAGAGAGTATGGTAATGATAGAGCAGACTTTTCTGCAACACCAGAATTTCAATAAGGATAAAATTTGTCTACAAAAGTGGACAGTGATCTTTTCACAAATACTGTCCTTTGTCCTGAGGCACACAAAGTCCCTAACTCCCTAAAATATTTCATTTTAAGATAAGATAATTTTACTTCTGCCTGAGTAGCAAAAGAGAACCATCTATCAGATATGGCTGGGAAAGTCCTGTTGCTCAGGGAGAAGATAAATTAAAGGTTTCTATCTTATCTGTATTTCAATTAAAATTTTATTTTTTTTGGTCCCCAGCAGTGCAGACAGTTGAAGTCTTACAAAGTGAAAACACCCTTACAGTAGGTGTATAGAAAAGAAATTTTAATGGTGATAGTGAATGTGATATGTTTGATGTACATTTCTTTTCATTTGGGGTTTATAAGACATTGCCAGAATATTTTTTTTCTTGAAATGAAAGTGGACACAGCAGTGAGCACCACCATCTAAATGAACTCTCTTTCATAGGATCTTTTTCTTTTGACCTTATTTTAATCTTTGTAAATCTGACCGGGAGGTTTCAATAATGAGAACTAAGAAGATATTCTAGTTAACAGGTCAGTAACCAAGTAAACATTATGGTTATGTGAGAAAAGTGACTGGACTGTTGCTACAACAATCCCACTGAGAACACACTTTAACAATGTTCAAAGAGGAAATCAAATACAAATATATTCCTAGATCAATTTTGTGGTAGCAAAGCACTGGAATTAAAGTAGGTGCCTGAAAATTGAGCAATTTCAGAACAAATCTTTTATGAATTTTATAAAATACAATTTTATTGGGATAAATGAAAGACATGAGAAATTTGGAGGAAAATGAGAATATTGGGATGATCTGATACAAAGTAAAGCAATCAATATCAAGAAAGCACATTATACAATTACTATATCATCAATTAAAAAAATGAAAGCAGTCAAACTATCATTTTTTTCAATGATGAATCTCAGACCTAGAAAACAAATAATGAAATACAATTTCATTGTTTTCAAGGAGTAATGGACGGCTATGAGAAAAATTTGAATAAACTATCTGATATAAGGTCGATAGTTTATTTTTATAACAGTTTTTCTGTGTTATAAGGGAGCACTTCTTTAAAAAGAGTATGTTGGGAAATGACTGTAGTTTGAGAACAAATGGTATTGATGAATTTAAGCAAATTTATACGGGATAAATATGAAAACATCAAAAAAATAATCTATTTCTTAAACTATTTATTTTGTGGAATGAAATGGTCTTATGAAAACATTGGTAGGTTTGAAGTGAAAAATACCTGAACTTAAGTCCAGCAACTTATTTTTAAAAATTTATTTATTTTTAATTTTCAACAGACACTTGCACAAGCTTTTGAATTCCAAATTATTCCCCCACCACTCCCCATTGCCCACCCCAAGACAGCATAAATTATGGTTACCATTTCCACAATCTGTCCTAACTTCTACCACACCACTCCCTTTCCTTATCCCCATCCCCTCCATTTTCATGCAGGGCAAAGTAGATTTCTGTGCTCCATAGCCTGTGTATAGTGTTTTCTATTTACATGTAAAAATAAGTTTTAACATTCATTTTTAAAACTTTGAGTTCCAACTTCTCTCCCTTCCTCCCTCTTCACTCATTCCCACTGGGAAGGCAAGCAATTCATGATAAGTTATGCATATGTAGTTAGGCACAACACTTCCACAACACTCATAATGTAAAATAGTAACTATAGTTCTCTCCATCCTATCCTGCCCCCCCATTTATTCTAATCTCTCTGGTCACACTATCCCTCCTCAGATGTTTACTTCTAATTATTTAGCAACTATATTTCAGGAGGTGAATGATGGATTCTTTTGATGACTATTTTGCATGCTGGATCTAGTACTTCTGCGCAATTTTCCTTGATGATTTCTTAGATGATATTGTCCAGGCTCTTTTTTCATCATGGCTTTGTAGTAGCCTAATAGTCCTTATATTTCCTCTCCTAGATCTATTTTTCAGGTCAGTAGCTTTTTCATTTAGATATTTTACATTTTGTTCTATCTTTTCATTCTTTAGATTCTGTTTGACTGATTCTTGATGTCTCATAGATTCATTAGCTTCTACTTCCCTGATTCTACTTTTTATCAAATCGTTTTCTTCACCTAACTTTTGCATCTCCTTTTCCATCTGTCTAATTGCTCCTTTTAAACAGTTACTTTCACCATTTAGGTTTTGCATTTCCTTTTTCACTTGTCCAATTTCCTTTTTAAGGAGCTGTTCTCTTCAGGGAATCTTTTTCATATTTTTAAAATCATTGATCAGTTTTTCTTCTGTTTCTCTAATGTGGGTTTTAAAATCCTTCCAGAGAGGGGAGGAGCCAAGATGGCTGAGTACAAAGACTCACATATGCTAGCTCCGAACCCACAGCCCAGAAATTTTCTGCAAAAAGAACTCCCCACAAATTCTGGAGCAGAGCAAGCCATGCAGAAACACAGTGGAGGAGATTTCCGTTCCAGAGAGCCCTGGAAAACCATCCCCAGGGGTCCTTCACACACTGTTGCGTACCAGACAGCGGAGCCCACCCTTGTGCTGCACTGCTCACACAGCCCCAGAGGAGCAGATCTGATCAGGCTTCAGGGACGGAATCTCTGGCCACCACGAAGGTCCCTCCACCCACAGGCCGACAGGTCAGTGAGAGAGACTTCTGGGCTGGCCAACAGGGGAGTGGGGTGTCTCCGTGGCTTGGGCCTCCTTGGGAGGCAGCAGCAGAAGGAGCAGCAGAGGCAGAGGAGGCCCGGACCTCCCGGAGCAGCAGGCAGGAGCTCAGGGCCATTACTGAATGTCTTCGCATAAAGCCCCTGAGGGAACTGAGCCTGGGAAGCTACCCTGCCCCTACCTGAGTACCAGAACTTAAGCTCACATTGAATAGCAGCCATTCCTGCCACTGAAAGCCCCGAGACTTCGGAGGAGCATTTGAATCTCAAACCCCAAGCACTAGCTAGGTGGATCTAGGTGGGGGTGGAGAGGAATCTCAGAAGTCAAGTAACTGGCTGGGAAAATGCCCAGAAAAGGAAAGAAAAATAAGACCACAGAAAGCTACTTTCTTGGGGGGCAGATGTTCCCACCTTTCATTTTTGATGACGAGGAACAATTCTTACCATCAGGGAAAGACGTGGAGGTCGGGGCTTCTGCATTCTAGACATCCCAGGTAGATGTCCGGTGGGCTCAGGACATGGAAGAGCTCAAAAAGGATTTTGAAAATCAAGTTAAACAGGTGGAGGAAAAACTGGGAAGAGAAATGAGAGAGATGCAAGAAAAGTATGAAAAAAGAGTCAATACCTTGATAAAGGAGACCCAAAAAAATGCTGAAGAAAATAACACCTTTGAAAACAGGCTAACTCAATTGGCAAAAGAGGTTCAAAAAGCCAATGAGGAGAAGAATACTTTCAAAAGCAAAATTTGTCAAATGGAAAAAGAGGTTCAAAATCTCACTGAAGAAAATAGTTCTCTCAAAATTAGAATGGAACACATGGAGGCTAATGACTTTCTGAGAAACCAAGAAATCATAAAACAAAACCAAAAGAATGAAAAAGTGGAAGAAAATGTGAAATATTTCATTGAAAAAAACAACTGACCTGGAAAATAGATCCAGGAGAGACAACTTAAAAATTATGGGACTACCTGAAAGCCACGATCAAAAAAAGAGCAAACACATCATCTTTCATGAATTATCAAGGAAAACTCCCCTCATATTCTAAAACCAGAGGGCAAAATAAGCATTGAAGGAATCCATTGATCACCACCTGAAAGAGATCCAAAAAGAGAAACTCCTGGGCACGTTGTGGGCAAACTCCAGAATTCCCAGGTCAAGGAGAATATATTGCAAGAAGCTAGGAAGAAACAATTCCAGTATTGTGGAAATATAATCAGGACAACACAAGATCTAGCAGCTTCTACATTAAGGGATAGAAGGGCATGGAATAGGATATTCCAGAAGTCAAAGGAACTAGGACTCAAACCAAGAATCACCTACCCAGCAAAACTGAGTATAATACTTCAGGGGAAAATATGTTATTTCAATGAAACAGAGGACTTTTAAGCATTCTTGATGAAAAGACCAGAGCTGAAAAGAAAGTTTGACTTTCAATCACAAGAATGAGAGGAAGCATGAAAAAGTAAACAGCAAAGAGAAGTCATAAGGGACTTACCAAAGGTGAAATGTTTACATTCCTACATGGAAAAACAATATTGGTAACTCTTAAAACTTTTCAGTATCTGGATAGTTGGTGGCACCATACACACACATACACACGTACATGCACATACAGAGACAGAGAGCACATAGTGAATTGAATAGGATGGGACCATACCTTAAAAGAAATTAAGGTAAATGATGGAGAGAGAAATGTAGTAGGAGGAGAGAGGGTGAAATGGAATGGGGTAAATTATATCTCATTCAAGAGGCAAGCAGGAGACATTTTAGTGGAGGGAAAAAGAGGAGAGCTGAGAAAAAAAACGAAGTTTACCCTCATCACATTCGACTAAAGGAAGGAATAAAATGCACACTCATTTTGGGCTGAAAACCTATCTTATAATACAGAAACGTGGGGGAGAAGAGATAAGCAGGGTGGGGGGGATGATGGAAGGGAGGGCAATGGGAAGAGGAAGCAATTTGAAGTCAACACTCAGGGAGGGACAGGATCAAAAGACAGAATAGAAATAATGGGGGGAAGGATAGGATGGAGGGAAATACAGTTAGTCTTACACAACACGACTATTATGCAAGTCATTTGCAAAACTACACAGATAGGGCCTATATTGAATTGCCTGCCTTCCCAAAGGGAATGGGTGGGGAGGGAGGGATGGGGAGAAGTTGGAAATCAAAGTTTTAGGCACAATTGTTGAGTATTGTTCTTGCTACTAGGAAATAAGAAATACAGTTAATGGGGAATAGGAAGTCATCTGGCCCTACAGGACAAAAGAGAAGATGGGGACAAGAGAAGGGGGGGATGATAGAAGAGAGGGCAGATTGGTGGTAGGGAAAATTAGAAAGCTCGGTGTATTGGGTGTGGGGGGAGGGGACAAATGGGGAGTAAATTTGGGACACCAAATTTTGTGAAAATGAATCTAAAAAGTTAAATATATAAATTTATATTAAAAATAAAAAAACGGTGTTAGAAATGCACTATTTCATCTGCAATATTTTTTTTTCTATTCTACATATGTATGGAAAGGTTCATATTTGTTAAGTTCATAACAAAAAAAAATAAGTTTACTTTTAAAAATGAAAAAAAATCCTTCCAGAGCTCTTCTAAGAAGGCTCTTTGTTCTTCTGATCAGTTCAAAATTCCCTTCTGAAGTTTCATATGGGAGTACAGTCTCAATGTTGATTCTTTGGTATTTGTATTATGCTCCTTGTGCCCATAGAAAGATTCTATGATCTTCTCTCTTCTGCTTTCTTTTTTACTCACCATAATCACCTTTTTCCCGATTTTTAAGGTAGATCTCTGCATCTGTGGCACAGGGAGCTCTATCCCACAGTGTTTGTGCCTAAAACTTGAGGCTTTGCATGTTATGGTCTCTGGTTCTTTCAGCTAGAAATTAAATGCTGCAGCTTACCTGGTGCTGAGTTGGCTGGTGTTTGAAAGCACAGGCTGGTTTAGTGTTTTTGAGTTTCGCTGGAATGCTGCTATAAATATTTTTGTGCATGCGGGACCCTTTCCCATTTTTATAATCTCTTGGGGATACAGTCCTAGTAGCAATATTGCTGGGTCAAAGGGAATGCACATTTTTTTAGCCCTTTGGGCACAGTTCCAAAATGCTCTCCAGAGTGATTGGATGAGCTCACAGCTCCACCAGCAATGAATTAGTATTCCAACTCTCCCACATCCTCTCCAACATTTGTCATCTTCCTATTCTGTCATGTTTGCCAATCTTATAGGTGTGATGTGGTACCTCAGAGTTGTTTTGATTTGCACCTTTCTAATCAAAAGTGATTTAGAACATTTTTTCATATGATTATAGATATCTTTAATTTATTCCTCTGAAAATTGTCTGTTCATATACTTTGGCCATTTATAATTTGTGGAATGACTTGCATTTTTTTTACATTTGACTCAGTTCTCTGTATATTTTAGAAATGAGGCCTTTATCACAGACACTAACTGCAAAAAATCTTTCCCAGTTTTCTGCATCCTTGCGAATCTTGGTTGCATTGGGTTCGGTTGTTCAAAAACTTTTCAGTTTAATGTAATCAAAATTATCTACCTTGTGTTTCATAATGCTTTCTATCTCTTCTTTAGTAAAAGAATTCTTCCCTTCTCCATAAATCTGATAAATACACTATTCCTTGGTCCTCTACTTTGTCCATGGTATCAGTCTTTATACCTAGATCATGTACCCATTTGGACTTTATTCTTGTGTTCAGTGTCAGGCATTGGTCTATGCCTAGTTTCCACCACACTGGTATCTAGTTTTCCCAGCAATTTTTGTTGAACAGTGTAACTAATTCTTTCTTTAGGAATTGATTATTAAGTTTCCAATTCATTTTTGGCCTATCTTTCCATGGTCGTTTATTACTTATTATTTTCATTGTGTTATGATCTGAGAAGGATGCATTGGCTATCTCTGTCTTTCTGCACTAGACTATGTGGTTTTATGCCATGGTGAATGGTCAATTTTTATACATGTTCCTTCTACCACTGAGAAAAAAGTTTATTCCTTTCTATCCCCATTCAATTTTCTCCAGGAATCTATCACATCTACATTATCTAGAGTTCTAGTCAGCTCTTTAACTTATTCTTTTGTGTGTTTTGAGGTTAGATTTATCAAATTCAGAGAGGGAGAGCTTGAGGTCACATACTGGTGTAGTTTTGCTTTCCATTTCTTCTTGTACATACCTTAACTTCTCATACAAGAATTTGGATGCTGTACCACTTGGTGCATATATATTTATCAATGATATTGATTCATTGTCTATGGTATCTTTAAGTGGGATGTAATTTCCATCCTTATCTCTTTTGACTAGATCTATTTCTGCTTCTGCATTATCTGAGATTTGAATTGGTACTCTTCCTTTTTTTTTTTTTTTTTTTTTACATCAGAAGAAGCATAGCATATTGTGGTCCAATCTTTTACCTTAACCCTGTGTGTATCCCCTTGTATCAAATATATTTCTTGCAAACAACATATTGTTGGATTATGGTTTTTAATCCATCTGCTACCTGATCATGTTTTTTTGGGGGGGGAGAGTTCATCCCATTCATAATCACAGTTATGATTACTATCTGTATCTTTCCATCTATCCTACTTTCCCAAGTTCATGCTTTTAGTACTCCCTTACTTCTTTCCCCTCCGCAATAGAGTTTTAATTATGACCTCCCGAAGTTTTCCCACCCTTATATTAATCCCATCCCTTTTATTTCCCTTATCTCTTGCTACTTTTTCCCTCCCTTTTACCCTCATCTCCTTTTTCTTTCCCCCTTCCCCTCCTACTGCCTATGAGGCAATTTAGTTTTCTATACTGAACTGAGGGAGGAGCCAAGATGGCGGAGTAGAAAGACTCATGTATGCTAGCTCCGAATCCACAGGCCATAAATTTCCTGTAAGAAGAACTTCCCAGGAATTCTGGATCACTGCAAGGCACACAGAAACACAGTGGAAGAGATTTCCGTTCCAGAGAGCCCTGGAAAGCCGTCCCCAGGGTCCATCGTGCCCCAGAAAGTGGAGCTCACCCCAGTGCGGCCCTGGCTGTGGCTCCAGAGGAGCAGATCCGAGCAGGCTTCAGGGACGGAACCTCCAGTGGCCGGGAAGATCCCTCCACCCACAGACGCTACAGGTCAGTAAGGGAGACGTCTCGGGAGGCAGCGGCAGAGGCAGAGGCAGGGGAAGGAAGTGGGGGAGGCAGCAGCAGAGGCAGTAGCGGTGGCAAAGACAGTAGCGGCAGCCTGGGACTCCCCGAGCAGCTGCAGGAGCTCCATTACCGAAGGTCTCCGCATAAACACCCTGAGGCAGCTGAGCCTGGGAGGCGGCCCTGCCCCCACCCCAGCACCAGAACTTAAGCTCACATTGAATAGCAGCCACTCCTGCCGCAGATAGCCCTGAGACTGGGAAGCAGCATTTGAATCTCAGACCCCAAGCACTTGCTGGGCAGATCTCGGCGGGGGTGGAGAGGAATCTCACAAGTCAGGTAAGTGACTGGGAAAATGCCCAGAAAAAGGAAGCAGAATAAGACCATAGACAGCTACTTTACTGGGGAAGAGATGTTCCTACCCCCCTTCATTTCTGATGATGAAGTACAATGCCTGCCATCAGAGAAAGACGTGGAGGTCAGGTCCTCTTTATCCCAGACATCCGAGGTGGATGTCTGGTGGGCTCAGGTCATGGAAGAGCTCAAAAAGTATTTGGAAAATCAAGTTAGACAGGTGGAGGAAAAACTGGGCAGAGAAATGAGAGAGATGCAAGAAAAGCATGAAAAACGGGTCAATACCTTGGTAAAGGAGACCCAAAAAAATGCTGAAGAAAATAACACCTTGAAAAATAGGCTCACTCAATTGGCAAAAGAGGTACAAAAAGCCAATGAGGAGAAGAATGCTTTCAAAAGCAGAATTAGCCAAATGAAAAAAGAGGTTCAAAAGCTCACTGAAGAAAATAGTTCTCTCAAGATTAGAATGGAACAAATGGAGGCTAATGACTTTCTGAGAAACCAAGAAATCACCAAACAAAACCAAAAGAATGAAAAAATGGAAGAGAATGTGAAATATCTCATTGGAAAAACAACTTGCCTGGAAAATAGATCCAGGAGAGAAAATTTAAGAATTATGGGAATACCTAAAAACCATGATCAAAAAGAGAGCCTAGACATCATCTTTCATGAAATTATCAAGGAAAACTGCCCTGAGATTCTAGAACCAGAGGGCAAAATAAGTATTGAAGGAATCCATCCATCACCGCCTAAAAGAGATCCAAAAAGAGAAACTCCTAGAAACATTGTGGCTAAATTCCAGAGTTCCCAGGTCAAGGAGAAAATATTGCAAGCAGCTAGAAAGAAACAATTCCGGTATTGTGGAAATAAAATCAGGATAACAAAAGATCTATCAGCTTCTACATTAAGGGATCAAAGGGCATGGAATAGGATATTCCAGAAGTCAAAGGAACTAGGACTCAAACCAAGAATCACCTACCCAGCAAAACTGAGTATAATACTTCAGGGGAAAATATGGTCTTTTAATGAACTTTCAAGCATTCTTGATGAAAAGATCAGAGCTGAAAAGAAAATTTGACTTTCAAGCACAAGAATGAGAAGAAGCATGAAATAGTAAACAGCAAAGGGAAGTCAATAGGGGACTTCCCAAAGGTGAACTGTTTACATTCCTACATGGAAAGACAATATTTGTAACTCTTAAAACATTTCAGTATCTGGGTAGTTGGTGGGGCCACACACAGATGTACACACACACACATGCACACACACACACGTACATGTGTGCACGCACACACACATACACACAAGCATGGGTAGTTGGTGAGATTATACACACACAGATACACACAAACATCTACACGTGTGCACACACACATACACACATGTACGCACAGACAGAGACAGAGAGCAGAGAGTGAATTGAATAGGATGGGACCATAACTTAAAAGAAATTAAGGTAAATGGTGAGAGAGAAATGTAGAGGGAGGAGAGAGGGTGAAATGGAATGGGGTAAATTACATGTCATTCAAGAGGCAAGCAGGAGACTTTTTAGTGGAGGGAAAAAGAGGAGAGATGAGAAAAAAACATGAAGTTTACCCTCATCACATTTGACTAAAGGAAGGAATAAAATGCACACTAATTTTGGTATGAAAACCTATCTTACAGTACAGAAAAATGGGGAAGAAAGAGATAAGCAGGGTGGGAAGGATGATGGAAGGGAGGGCAATGGAAGAAGGGAACAATTTGAGTTCAACACTCTTGGGGAGGGACAGGATCAAAAGACAGAATAGAAACAATGGGGGGCAGAACAGGCTGGAGGGAAATACAGTTAGTCTTATACAACACGACTGTTATCAAAGTCATTTGCAAAACTACACAGATATGGCCTATATTGAATTGCCTGCCTTTCCAAAGGGAATGGGTGGGGAGGGAGGAATGGGGAGAATTTGGAACTCAAAGTTTTAGGAACAACTGTTGAGTATTGTTCTTGCTACTAGGAAATAAGAAATACAGTTAATGGGGAATAGAAAGTCATCTGGCCCTACAAGACAAAAGAGAAGATGGGGACGAGAGAAGGCAGGGATGATAGAAGAGAGGACAAATTGGTGATAGAGAAAATTAGAATGCTTGGTGTATTGGGGTTGCTGGAGGGGATAAATGGGGAGAAAATTTGGAAACCCAAAATTTTGTGAAAATGAATGCAAAAAATTAAATATATAAGTAAATATAAAAAAGTAAAAAAAAATATACTTAACTGAGTTTGTTGTTACATCTCCTAACAAAATCAAATGAGAGCAAATCTCAAACAGTGATCATTCCCCTACCCTCTTTCACTCTACTGTAATATGGATTTGTGCCTCTTCCTGTGATTTAATTTACATTTTTCTGCCTCTTCCTTTTCACATCTCCTATTACATCCCTTTTGCACCCTTAAATCACATTTTTTATCATCACATCATTTGATTTTTAGGTACTTCCTCTATCTATGTATATCCTTTTAAAATATCATAATGAATACACACTCTCAAGATTAACAAATGTCATCTTCCCTTACAGGGATGTAAACAAGTTTCCCATATTGAATAACAAGATTGTTTCTCCCTGTTTACCTTTTTTCCTTTGTTGAGACATGTATTTCACGATCAAATTTTTAATTACCTCTGGTCTTTTCATCAGGAAAGTCTGGAAATCCCTCATTTCATTGAATATCCATCTCTTTGCATGAATTATTGTGATCAATTTTACTCGATAATTGATATTTGGTTGTAATCCAAGTTCCTTTGCCTTACGGAATATCATGTTCCAATCCCACCTATCTTTTAATATAGAATTTGCAAGGTCTTGTGTGATTCTGAGTATAGTTCTCGATATTTGAATTATTCCTTTCCACCTGCTTGAAGTATTTTCTCCTTCACTTGATAATCTGTAATTTGCAACAATATTCCTTGGCATTTTCTGTTTGGGATCTCTTTCAGGATGTGATCCGTGGATTCTTTGGATGACAATTTTGACCTTTGGATCTAGGACCTCAGGGCAGTTTTCCTTCATGACTTCTTGGAAGATATTGTCCAGATGTTTTGTTTTGTTTTGTTTTTTTTGTACCATGGCTTTCGTGCAGACCAATAATTCTTCGATTTTCTCTCCTGGATCTGTTTTCCAGATCAGTGTTTTTCCCATGAGATATTTTACTTTTTCTTCTATTTTTTCATTCTTTATATTCTGTTTGACTTGATGTCTCATAGATTCATTAGCTTCTACTTGCCCAGTTCCAATTTTTAATAGATTATTTTATTCAGTAAACTTTTGCATCTCCTTTTCCAATTGCTCAGGTGTTCCCTTAAAGGAGTTATTTTTTCCAGTAAATTTCTGTACTTCCTTTTCCACTTGTCCAATTTTTGTTTTACATTCTTCTGTAAATTCATTTTTTCCTATTTTTAAAATCATTGACCGATTTTTTTTCTACCTCTCTAATTTGGCTTTTAAAACTTTCTTGAGCTCTTCCAAGAATACTCTTTGGACTTCAGACCAGTTCATATTCCTTTCTGAGCTTTCAGATGGGAGTACAATTTCAATGCGTACCTTTTTGGTACTCAGGTTTTGATCAAGATTCCATGGTTTTATCTTTTCTGATTTGTTTACTCCTCAGGATGATTGCATTCTTCCTGGATTCTCAAGTGTATTTCTGCAACTGGGGTACAAGGGACTCTGTCCCATAGTTCTTGTGCATGAGCTGGCTGGTGGGCCAAAGCAGAGGTCAGGTAACATCTTTCTGCATTTTCCTGGAGTTATGCCTGAGATTGCTGCATTAGGTGTGGGGAAGGGGGTGGTCTAGCTGTAGGAGGTCTCCTCTCTTGAGCTAGAGCACAGTCAAGATCAATAGTTTGTGAACTTGTCGGTGCTAGTGTCTTCTCAATTACCCATAGCTGTGCTAAGGCGTGTTTGAGGTCCTGGTGTGAGGGCTTACTCCCTGTACCCCTTTGGGGTGAGGACCTCTTCCTCTTCCTGGTTCGCTGAGGTGGGGCTGTCTGAGACAGCTCTGATCATGCACTGGTCCCCTTAAGACACATCAAAAGGGACACCCCCTCCCCTTAGCGATTTTCCTACCCTCTGTGTAAGAGACTATTTACTCCATTCAGGTGATCCCATTATTCCAGGATTTTTCCTAGGGAAATATTCTGTGGGTTTTTCAAGGTCAATAATAGGAGGGGGAGAGTACTTACAGATCTCTCCACCATCTTGGCTCCTGGAAGTTCAAGTAGATGACTTAGAGACATTTAATATGTGGGCTGATATTCTCAGGAGTGCCTGCTGCTATAACCTGGGGTTTTGGGCTTCTCTCTTACTCAGTTTCATCCTGTGCAAGAGATCCTTCCAATTGACCTTCCAGGCTGGCGTGGGCTGGAAATTTGCCACAGTATGTTTCCTAGTGTATTATACCACTCTAAAATTTACTCAGATTCTCATTTTAGAGGTATCTTAAGGAGTTTGTCATAGAGCTGAGAAGGCACACCTCCATCTTGGTGGAGCACATTTTCCCTTGATAATTTCTTGAAAGATGACGTCTAGGCTGGGTTTTTTTGATCATGACTTTCTGGTAACTCAATAATTTTTAAATGATCTCTCCTGGATCTATTTTCCAAATCAGTTGTTTTTCCAATTACATATTTCTTATTGCTATTTTTTTCATTTCTTTGACTTTGTTTTATATTTTCTTGATTTTTCATAAAGTCATTAGGTTCCATCTGCTCCATTCTAATCTTTAAGGAATTCTTTTTGTCAATGAGTTTTTGGACATCCTTTTTCATCTTCAGTTCTTCTCTTTAGGGAAAGCTTCTCCTCATTTGCTTTTTGGATCTCTTTTGTCATTTGTGTTAGTCTATTTTTTAAAGTGTTCTTTTCTTCAGCATTTTTGGGTCTCCTTTAGCAAACAGTTGACTTGTTTTTCATGATTTTCTTGCACCACTCTCATTTCTCTATCCAATTTTTCTTTTACTTCTCTGAAATTATTTTCAAAATTCTTTTTGAGCTCTTCTATGGCCTGAGACAAATTGATATTTTTCTTGGAATCTTTATCTAGGAGCTTTGACTTTGTTATCTTCTGTTTGTATACTCTTGTCTTCCTTGTCACCAAAGTAAGATTCTATAGTCTAATTCTTTTTCTGGTCTTTGCTCATTTTCCCAGATATTTACTTGACTTTTGAGGTCTTTGCTATGTAAGTTCTCTCCATCCAGTGGGCGTGGGAGGTATACTGTCAACTGCTTGTTCCTGCCACAATCTATGGACCTAGAGTTTCAGAAACAATGCTTGCATCTGCCACTGCTCTCACCTCCTTTTTCTGCTCAGCTGGGGCTGGGGCCTAACCACTCTACTCTCTCACACAGGTCCCAGATGTTTTTTCCACTGATGTTCCAATTTGTCCTTGGTGTGTTGGTTTTGTGAAGTCTGGAAATTGCCACAGGTGCCTGAGATTCAGTCCACCCAAAGCCTGCTTCAGTGCTTCTATGACGATGTGGCCCACAGTGGACTGCTCTCTGTCCCCAGTGTGGCACAATAGACACATCCTGGTGACCTTCCTGAGTAACTTGAGATGGAGATTTGCTGTGTCCATCATTTTGTGTATTCTGCTGCTCCAAAATTTGTTTAGAGTCATTTTTATAGGATTTTCCCCAGGTTTGGGGGGAAAGCACTAGGAAGTCCATGGTGTTACTGAGCCCTCTTGATTCCACCCTACTCCAGCAACTTATTAATTATACATAACCTTGGACAATGTACCTCCTTTCTTCTAAATTCAGTTATCTCATCTATAAAATGGGGCTAGCAGCACCAGGCCACACTTAGGTTCACAGAATTGTTTAGAGAAACAAATGAACTAGGGCTGATAAGGAAATGTACAAATGTCAGCTTTTACTAAGTATATATAGATGTGATTAAGAAATTCATAAATGAAATGAAGCGAAGTGCAAAATATAAATGTAAAAGAGCAAAAGTAAAATGATATGCAAAGTTTTCAAAATAAAAAACACTAGGAAAAGAAACCAAAATCATAAAGGAACACAATAATTCAAGTATTATCCCAATCTTCCAGTCTATAACTGGGGCTATATATAACACGGATGCTTTCAGTGAGCTTTCAGAAGAAGACCTTACATCTTAATATTCTATTTTATTACAAAATAATTATTTGTTCATTTTTAAAAACTCTCCAAAATATTTTGTATTTATAATTATAATACCAGAATAGCCATTTATCCCTGAAGTATGCAAGTTAGCTTGGGTATCAGAAGATGAATATAAAAGTCCAGCAGAATTCTATGAAAAAAGTGACCTCAAACTCAAAATGGGACAAAAGAGGTTCAAAAACCCAATGAGGAGAAGAATGCTTTCAAAAGCAGAATTAGCCAACTGGAAAAAGAGGTTCAAAAGCTCACTGAAGAAAATAGTTCATTCAAAATTAGAATGGAACAGATGGAGGCTAATGACGTTCTGAGCAACCAAGAAATCACCAAGTAAAGCCAAAAGAATGAAAAAAATGGAAGATAATGTGAAATATCTCATTGGAACAAAAACAACTGACCTGGAAAATAGATCCAGGAGAGACAATTTAAAAATTATGGAACTACCTGAAAGTCATGATCAAAATAAGAGCCTAGACATCATCTTTCATGAAATTATCAAGGAAAGCTTCGCTGATATTTTAGAACCAGTGGGCAAAATAAATATTGAAAGAATCCACCTTCTGAACACCTCCTTAAAAAGATTCAAAAAGAGAGACTCCAAGGAACATTAAAGAGGTCAAATTACAGAGGTACAGGGTCAAGGAGAAGATATAGCAAGCAACTAGAAAGAAACAGTTTGAATATAGTAGAAGTACAATCAGGATAACACATGATCTAGCAGCTTCTACATTAAGGGATCTAAGGGCTTGGAATATGATATTCCAGAAGTCAAAGGAACTAGGACTAAAACCAAGAATCACCTACTCAGCAAAAATGTGTATAATACTTGAGGGGAAAAATGGTCTTTCCATGAAGTAGAGGACTTTGAAGTATTCTTGATGAAAAGATCGGAGCTGAAGAGAAAATTTGACTCTCAAACACAAGACTCAAGAGAAGCATGAAAAGGTAAACAGGAAAGAGAAATCATGAGGGACTTACTAAAGTTGAACTGTTTACATTCCTACATGGAAAGACAATATTTATAACTCTTGAAACTTTTTTGAGTACCTGGGTAGTTGCTGGGATTATGCACACACACACACAAGCACATACACACACACACACACGTGCGCGCGCATGCACGCACACACGCACGCATACACACACACACACACACACACACACACATATATATATATATATATAGAGAGAGAGAGAGAGAGAGAGACAGAGACAGAGACAGAGACAGAGACAGAGACAGAGAGAGAAAGATAAAGAGACAGAGAGCATAGGGTGAGTTAAATAGGAAGGGATCATATCCAAAAAATAAAATGAAGGGTTGAGAGAAGAATATATTGGGAGGAGAAAGGGAGAAATACAATGGAGCAAATTATCTCTCATAAAAGAGACAAGAAAAAGACTTTTCAACGGAGAGAAAAAGGGGGAGGTGAGAGGGAAAATGTGAAGCTTACTCTCATCAGATTTGACTCAAGAAAGGAATAAAATGCATACTCCCCTTCATATGAAAACGTATCATACAATACAGGAAAGTGGGGGAGAAGGGGTTAAGTAGAGCTGGGGGGATACTGGAAGGGAGGGCAATGGGAAGAGGGAGAAATTAGAAGTCAACACTCTTTGGGAGGGACAAGGTCAAAAGAGAGAATAGTAGAAATGGGGGACAGGATAGGATGGAGGGAAATATAGTTAGTCTTACACAACATTACTATTATGGAAGTCATTGACAAAACTACACATATATAGCCTATATTGAATTGCTTGCCTTGCCAATGGGGATGGTTGGTGAGGGAGGAAGGAAGAGAAGTTGGAACTCAAAGCTAAGAAACAACTGTTTAGTATTGTTCTTGCATATAACTGGGAAATAAGAAATACAGGTAATGAGGTATGGGAATTTATCTTGCCGTACCAGACAAAAGAGAAGATGGGGATAAGGGAAGGGCGCGCAGATTGGTGGTAAGGGTAATTAGAGTGCTCGACGTTTTGGGGTGGGGAAAGGGGAGAGATGGGGATAAAATTTGGAACTCAAAATTTTGTGGAAATGAATGGTGAAAATTTAAAATAAGTAAATTTTAAAATATTAAAAAAAAAAGAAACAAGAGTGGCAAATGGCTTTTGGAGGCCCTTGAAATGCAATGAAATGTTAAGCTCGAAACAAGAGATGGTGGAGTAAGCACCCTTCCTTTGACTTCTGATACCACAAGAAAGCAAGACGGATCTGGCAAAAACAGGAATACCAATACTCCACCTGGTAAAAATCACCTCAGTTCAGATTTCCCTGACCACTAAAGTAGGTAAATCACATTACACCAACTGAAGCTTGTAATTATTTTCATCATATGAAAATACTGTATCATAATAAACTTAAAAACATATATTATCAGTTATTGGAAAGGGATTTATGATGCTTTTTGTAAATTATACTCTCAACTCCAATTTGTACAACTCATTGCAGATGAATGCAGGATGATCACAAAAATAATTATATTTTTAAACTCATATTAAATGAATTATAGAAATTGAGGAATTATTTAAACTGAATAGGGAAAAAAGATGAAGAACCTGAAAGCACTGAAAATGTACACCTTTCAAAAAGTCTGAAAGTGCTTCTTAATAATGAAACAGATGGCAAAAATAATGGCAAAGTCCCAAATGATTTCAAAGAGGAGATGGGCAAGCAAAATTCTATTTTGAAAAGATCTTTTGAGTTTCTTGACACAAATCCAATTGAGAGAGCAATTTATTGATACAAAGTAATTTATAACAGATAATACAACCATTGTAACATTAACTTCAAAGACTTTTCCCATAGAAACAGGGATACTACTACTATATTAAAAAAAATTAAGGGAAGTTAGAGTTTAAACATCATCTATGAGGAGTCTTTTAGATGAGTAACTTTCAGATAAATCATTCAGGGAAGATTGTTAACTATGATGGCTAGGAAGAGACTGAGGATAAATAAATTGTACTAAGAAACATTATTTTCTGAAAGAAATAGTTCAGTGTTTTTCTTCTGCATTAGATATATTGTGCATAATATGTCTTGAAGGTAATTTTTGAGAGATTTTGACTATGATCCAGAAAGAATTTAGTGATTAAGGCATTTGGGCTTTTTGTGGTTGCTGTTGTTGTTTTTGTGTGTTTGTAAACCAAAGTTGAGGAGAAAACAGCATTTGATAGTCACAATTCAAGACATTGTCTTTCTCACTCAATACATTATTGAACTATACTCTGAATTTTATTCATCATTAATATATTGTATTGTCATTAACAGTGCTATTTATTTAAGCTTATAACACTAGTTAGGTTGGTACGGAGAGGAAGAAATCTGATAAAGCTTGTGAAAAAGTTTGCTCAATTTCATAACACTTATTGGGGCTATGGGCTCAAAACCAGCAGAAAAAAATAATTGAGAGCTTGTGCATTGTTCACTTTATGAGGAAGTTTTAAAATATACTTTTGATTTCCTTAGAACCAGGGATGAGAAATAAATAATAAAATGAACTAATAGCAAGTAGAAAAAGAGTACTTTCTGTCAAATATTGGAGATGTATATTTGACATATTTGATTTTTTTTTCTTTCCCATAGATATTTTTTTCTATCATAAAATCTCAGTAATTCACATTTTCATGAATGGAAATTTTCTGGAAGATAACTAATGATGAAATTACTTTTTATTTGATGCATATCAATTTCAAAAACATCTTACCATCTATTAATATGTATGCAATATAAAGATTATGATATGATGAACCATTGTTATTAAATAAAATGTTTATTTTATAGCTACTGTAAGGGATTAAGGCTGACAGGTCTAATAAATATCACGAGTTCAAAAAAATAAAAATATGCAGAAATCTTTTATCTTGAGAATAAATTTGAAGTGTAAGATTAAATATATTAAAAGTGTGTGAGTATGTGTTAATCAATTCAATCAATAGCCTCACCTGCACTTCCCTCTGATACTTTTATCTTCTGAAAACCTGTCTTATTTGAATCACTCAGAAGTACAAATTAGGTAAAAACAAGATCTAGACTTTCCTGTTCAGTCAAGATATTTCAATAAGAAATCTTCATTTTGGTTGAAGGACTTGTTCAAATGCCTTTTTGACTCACATAAAACCAAGTAAAATATTTGAAATCCAAGATTCATATGTTTGGAAACTCAGTGATGGAGTCTTCAGTCAAGCCCTTAAGAACCATTTGCTTAGGAGGAGTTAAGAAAAGGAGAAGAACCCGAAACTTGATATTAAGCTCAGTCTACATTCTCTACTACCTTGAACAAAGGAATACTTGGTGAGTTTTAAAGTTAAAGAATATTTTTAACTTACTGTTAGCGTTCGTGAAATGTTCCTGGAACAACTAATGACAGCATCTATATTGGATGGTAAATACAGACTGGACAAATAAGGAAAGACAGATTCAGGGCTCTAGAAAAGTTTATGCAATAACTAAGGAAAGCATCTTGAGAACTCCAACAAAATTATTCAATTATAAAAATCCTTAACCATTTGTTGTTTAAGATTGAGTACTTTCCACTGGACTTTATATGGATTTCTGAGAAAGCATATTGGGGAGCTACTATTTATTTTTGATTTTCATTGTTAGTTTTTTACCAATCATGATGTCACTGTAAATACTACATTTCTAAACTAATTAAATCTAGGATACTAATCAATTTCAACTAATAATCATGAGGGAAATCATAGTAGTAGAAAGCTTGTGACCTATGGTATTGGACATCCACCACTAGAACCCTAGTGACTACTATGGCTAGGATGAATGAGAATTAAGAGTATAGCCCTAGAGTCTTTACATCTTAACAAAGATTTTATTGTTCAGAGTGGAAAAAAGAGATGAAAAGGATGACTAACAGGATAAGAAGAAGAAACTACACTATTCAGGGTTTTATTCTTATGAATTGCCAATGTATCATTCCAAAATCTTTTGATACCATGACAATAAGATATTGTATCTAGAAAGTGATTTATACCACTCTTTAAGGAAATAGAGAAGTTAATTAAAAATTGACAGCTTTCATACACAAATAAAGTTTACCAGTGGAGGGGAAAAACCAGAGGGGCATGTAAATAATGTAAGTATGCTTTACATATAGATATATATGTGTGAATTTGTGTGTATACACATGTGTACATATGTACGTATACATATGCATACATACGTTCTACATAATAAAATTATCATAGGCTCATTTTAGGAATATTTTAATTACAGGGCCTGTATCCTTCTGGAAATGAATCAACTGAAGTTTGAATCATGTGTGTTATAGAAGTATTAGAAGTATTAAAAGACTCCAGGCGTGTGAGTTAGAAAAATGTGTAACTTACTAGAAAATATTCAAGGACCCATTTTCAAATATTTACAAGATCTTTCAGAAACAAAACTAAAATTATCTATCACTGATGCTTGTAAAACCTAGGGTGGCACTACCAACCTGGCCTGAGTACTTTCATCTCATTTGTTAGAATTTAGCAATTCTTTTTTGGGGAGAAAAAAGAAAGAATTGTCACCTAAGACTAAGATCCAAGTGAGTAAGATCTACTCCCATTTAAGTCTGGTAGAGAAAGGATTGCTACAGCCAAGAGAAAAATAGAAATAGAATTTCCATTTGGTAAAGTTCAGGCTAAAAGAATATCTAACAAAGGTTGTTTCAAATAAATTAGATACTGTATATAAAAACCTAATAATCTTGCTTAGGACTCAGAGGCCTTCAGTTCAGGTAGAGAAAGGAGTAAAGCCTCAGGAAGTGTTTTCCCTAAAATAAAATCTCAATTGTGGAACTCCCTAAGAAGTTAGTTATGGGGTGTAGACAAACTAATGGCAAATAATATCAATAAAATTTTTAAAGATGTAGAAGTATTAATAGGTCACAAAATAATAAGAATAATACAAAATTTAACTAGAACAAATTATAGTTTTACAAGATAAGTGGTCATTTATTAGTCAAATGTATTTCTTTATGAATAATACATAACATTTCTTTGTATATTGCTGTAGGCAGAGTGTTATACATATATGACTATGACATGTTTATTTTAAATAATTTTTTCTTCTCCCTGGAAACAGACCATAAACTATATTTTTTATTTTATATATACATATATATGTATATATATTCATATATATTATGTGTGTGTACACATACATACAAATATGTGTGAGTGCATGTATAAATTTTGGTCATAGGGAAGAATAAAATACCAGTGTAGACTTTCCACAGAGACTGAAACTGTGTTTGTATTTTCATGAGGGAACATGATCTTGAAGATCAGTTCAATATATCAGTGAGGACTTTTTGAGATGACAGATTTAACTGTAATTTTAGATAGATAATTACTTGTATTGGGTGGAGAAATATTGTTTCAATAATGAAATAACAAAGAGAACTTATTTCCTGAAAGATATAATTTAACCTCCTATAAGAAAAATATATCATAGGAGGTAACTTGAAGAGAATGCATAGGTTTTCCCTTTGTGAAAGAGCTAACTAAAGTTTACAGATTGGAATAGAAGTCAACAATTACAGTTTAGGGCAAGAGCTGATTCAGATTGTGATATTTTTTTCACTTAAATATATTGATGTACTTTAATCTTTGCCATTTTTTGTTATACAATTTGTAAATTTTATTGTCAGATATAATATGTATTTAAACCAGAGACCAGAGGAAATAAAATAGAAAGGTAAAGGGAGGAATAGAAAGGAGAGAGAGAGAGAGAGAGAGAGAGAGAGAGAGAGAGAGAGAGAGAGAGAGAGAGAGAGAGAGAGAGAGAGAGAGAGAGAGAGAGAGAGAGAGAGAGTGTTAAGGATGAGAAAAAGAGAGATTTAAAAAAAAACCTTTTTTTGGGGAGGAGATGGGGAAAAATAATCCTCACATTTATATGACATTAATAAATGGAGGTACAAATTAATTGACTGACTTATGAATGCACAGAATGTACATTTAAGAAAATTTATGAGGAAATATCAAAATAGGTTCCGAAACTTTTTGAGTAAGCTATTAAATACTTGCAAAAAACATCTTCAGGGGTGGAGCCAAGATGGTGGAGTAGAAAGACTCACGTATGCTAGCTCCAACCCACAGACGATATATTTTCTGCAAAAAGAACTCCCCACAAATTCTGGAGCATTAAAAGGCGTGCAGAAACACAGTGAAAAAGATTTCCATTCTAGAGAGCCTTGGAGAGCCGTCCCCAGGGGTCCGTCATGCTCCAGACAGCTGAGCCCACCCCAGTGCTGCCCTGCCCGTGCGGCCCCAGAGGAGCAGATCTGAGCAGGCTTCATGGACGGAATCTCAGGCGGCCGAGAAGGTCCCTCCACCCACAGGCACTACAGGTCAGTGAGAGAGACGTCTAGGCTGGTCTAGAGGGGAGCGGGGTGTCTCCGTGACTCGGACCACCTCAGGAGGCAGTGGCAGAGGCAGTGGCGGAGGCCCGGGACTCCCAGAGCAGTAGGCAGAAGTTCAGGGCCATTACCGAAGATCTCTGCATAAACCCCTGAGGGAACTGAGCCTGGAAGGCGGACCAGGCCCCACCCAAGCACCAGAACTTAAACTCACATTGAATAGCAGCCCCGCCTTCCATGGAAAGCCCATTTGAATCTCAGACCCCAAGCACTAGCTGGGCGTATCTAGGCAGGGGTGGATAGGAATCTCTGAAGTCAAGTAACTGGCTGGGAAAATGCCCAGAAAAGGGAAGAAAAATAAGACTATAGAAAGCTACTTTGATGGGGTACATATGTTCCTGCCTTTCAATTCTGATGATGAGGAACAATCTTACCATCAAGAAAAGAAGTGGAGGTTGGGGCCTCTTTATCCCCGACATCCCAAGTGGATGTCTGGTGGGCTCAGGCCATGGAAAAGCTCAAAAAGGATTTTGAAAATCAAGTTAGACAGGTGAAGGAAAAACTGGGAAGAGAAATGAGAAAGATGCAAGAAAAGCATGAAAAACAGGTCAATACCTTGCTAAAGGAGACCCAAAAAAATAACACCTTGAAAAATAGGCTAACCCAATTGGCAAAAGAGGTTCAAGAAGCCAATGAGGAGAAGAATGCTTTCAAAAACAAAATTAGTCAAATGCAAAAAGAGGTTCAAAAGCTCACTGAGGAAAACAGTTCTCTCAAGATTAGAATGGAACAGATGGAATCTAATGACTTTCTGAGAAACCAAGAAATCACCAAACAAAACCAAAAGAATGAAAACATGGAAGAGAATGTGAAATATCTCATTGGAAAAACAACTGAGCTGGAAAATAGATCCAGGAGAGACAATTTAAAAATTATGGGACTACCTGAAAGTCATGATCACAAAAAGAGCCTAGACATCATCTTCCATGAAATTATCGAGGAAAACTGCCCTGATATTCGACAACCAGAGGGCAAAATAAGTATTGAAAGAATCCATCAGTCACCACTTGAAAGAGATCCAAAAAGAGAAACTCCTAGGAACATTGTGGCCAAATTCCAGAGTTCCCAGGTCAAGGAGAAAATATTGCAAGCAGCTAGAAAGAAACAATTCCAGTATTGTGGAAATACAATCAGGATAACTCAAGATCTAGCAGCTTCTACATTAAGGGATCAAAGGGCGTGGGATAGGATATTCCAGAAGTCAAAGGAACTAGAATTAAAACCAAGAATCACCTACCCAGCAAAACTGAGTATAATACTTCAGGGGACAATATGGTCTTTCAATGAAACAGAGGACTTTCAAGCATTCTTGATGAAAAGACCAGAGCTGAAAAGAAAATTTGACTTTCAAACACAAGAATGAGAAGAAACATGAAAAAGTAAACAGCAAAGATTAGTCAGAAGGGACTTACCAAAAGTGAACTGTTTACATTCCTACATGGAAAGACAATATTTGTAACTCTTAAAACTTTTCAGTATATGGGTAGTTGGTGGGACCACACACACACACATACACACACACACGTACATGCGTGCATGCACACACATATACACACATGCACGCACACACAGAGACAGAGAGCAAAGACTGAATTGAATAGGATGGCACCATATCTTAAAAGAAATTAAGGTAAATGGTGAGAGAGAAATGTAATGGGAGGAAAGAGGTGAAATGGAATGGGGTAAATCATATCTCATTCAAGAGCCAAGCAGTAGACTTTTTAGTGGAGGGAAAAAGAGGAGAGCTGAGAAAAAAAAAAAAAAAAAAACATGAAGTTTACCCTCATCACATTCGACTAAAGGAAGGAATAAAATACATACTCATTTTGGTATGAAAACCTATCTTACAATACAGGAAAGTGGTGGAGAAGGAGATAAGCAAAGGCGGGGCTGATGGAAGGGAGGGCAACAGGAGGATGGAGCAATTTGAAGTCAACACTCGGGGAGGGACAGGATCAAAAGACAGAATAGAAACAATGGGGGGCAGGATAGGATGGAGGGAAATACAGTTAGTCTTACACAACACGACTATTATCGAAGTCATTTGCAAAACTACACAGATATGGCCTATGTTGAATTTCCTCAGTTCCCAAAGGGAATGGGTGGGGAGGGAGGGATGGGGAGAATTTGGAACTCAAAGTTTTAGGAATAACTGTTGAGTATTGTTCTTGCTACTAGGAAATAAGAAATACAGTTAATGGGGAATGGAACGTCATCTGGCCCTACAGGACAAAAGAGAATATGGGGACAAGAGAAGGGAGGGATGATAGAGGAGAGGGCAGATTGGTGATAGGGAAAATTAGAATGCTTGGTGTGTTGGGGTGGGGGGAGGGGATAAAAAGGGAGAAAATTTGGAACCCAAAATTTTGTGAAAATGAATGTAAAAAGTTAAATAAATTTATATTAAAAAAAAATCTTCATAGTTTTTGTCAATAATTACCTCTGAAGTTATAGACCAATTATATAATATAATCTTTGCCCAGGGACTTTGGTTTGTATTACTCCAAGGTATGTAGATATTTACCACTGAATTCCACCAGAATCTTGAATGAAGAGGGGAAAAGGTATATTAAGAAGTCGAATGAGTATAAGAATAACATTATAAATACAGTGATTATTGAATAAGCCCCGCCAAACCACTATATCATTTAAATGTCATTTGCTATCATCACTTGTTTTGATTCAGTTCTGCACTCATTTCATGGAGTGCAACTATGTAATATGGCTAGTATACTGAGTACTCAGGAATAATTGTTTGATAACTTTGTGGAAAACTATTTTCTTTTAAAAATTCTGTCATGAACACAATAGTGTTAATACAATAAGGGATATGGAACAGAGCATCTTCCAGAGACACAAGTAAATTACCCCATCATTCTGCCGGTATTAAATCTGATGCTAAAATTCCTTAATAGAAGTGGATATGGCATTTAATTTGAGGAGAGAGTCTTACCAAATAATCTTGTTAATAGCTTTAAGTGTACAGCTGGTATAAAATCAAATGATTCCACTTAAAATCACAATAGATAGTTATTTAATGTAATGGAAATTTTCTCCATGAATATCAGGTGGATTTGAGAATTTAATCTAAAAAATTCTCAGTGTGTAAAAGAGTTGAAACTTAAGTTCAAATTGAATCAACAGATGAAAGGAATGCTTGTAATTACCTTCATACTTTCAACATAAGACACGTTGAATAAAAGATTAAGCGTGAGAAATCAGAAGTTACTTATGTTTAAAGAGTGACCAGCACCTAGTAATCAAATCTTAATGGAAATGCTGTAGTGAAAAAAATTAACACCTATAGAATGCTCGACTTAATGAAAAATCATAGGAAAGTAAATTGATTGGAAAATCCAGATGGTCAAACAAAAACCCTATACGTTGCTGATGAAACATGGGGCTCGTGTCCCAAAACTAATATAAACAAAACTAATGTAAAATAAAATAAACAAAAACTTATACATTGCTTATGAACCAGTGGCTTACTTATTCTTCTAGAATCTAACACAGAGCCTGGCACATAGTAATTACTTAATAAATGTTTACTTGCTATTATGGTTCAGGTGAGCTATAGAAATCACCATGTATTTAACTACCTGGTATTTATTTTGAGTGTATTCTGAATATATTTATTTTATATGCTTATACATTCATTCATTCATACACATATATTATATATGGCAATTCATATACATGTAAACATATACATATTTTCTCCCTCATAGAATGTAAGATTTTTTTTTTTGAGATTAGAGAGGATTTCGTTTTTATCTCAACACACGCAAACACACACATATAATATCTGGCACATAGTAGATATTTAATAAATGCTTTTTAATTGACTGACTAATAGAAAAATTAACATTTCTTGTAGAAGAGAAAGAGAATTGACAGATGTTCTTAGAGGATTAGAAGAACACGGGCAGTAATGGAATGAAGCTTCTTGCTATTTCCCCTTTGGTTTTATTGATTATTGCCTCGTTTGGGGTCACTTAAAAATCTTTTCTTGGGAGATCTGTTAGCAGAGTGAAACTTGGCTGAAATCTTTCCCATTTCCACATTTACTGGGAGTCCCTCCAGCACACTTTCCATTATGCAACAAAGTATATTGTGTGAATTCACAAGCATCACCCAAATAAAAAATCCAAAAATCCTATGACAGATGCCACAAAATTTCACTTGGCCCATCTACCTTAATGATCTATGTCCACCAGTAACCCCCACCCAAAAACAAAAGTACAGTTTCTGTGAAAGTGTTAAAACTTTTCAGAATTTCATTGTAGAAAGTCATTATCTTCTACCATAATTTTAATTTTCCTTAACTGTACTTTATGGGATAGCAACAAGCTCTAGCAATTTCTAGTTATGTTACTAGGGAATAATCAACTTAACTTTCTGATCCCTTGTCTTTTCACCTCCAAAATGGGAAGAAAAATACTTCATTACCTACTTTCAAGAGTTGTTTTGAATATCAAATGACATAGAAATTTGAAAGTCCTTTGCACCAACTGAGGGCTATATAATTTAGAATGAACGGTATTGCTATTTTTGCTAGAATTATCTTACAGCTATCATTTTTCTAAGTATTTTAAAATCCTATCTATATCTTTATCTATCTACCTACCTACCTACCTATATGTGTGTATGTATATACATATATGTATAGATGCATATACTTATATATGTGCATGTATATATGTGTGTGTTTGTATGTAGTCTCGCCACCTTTGAGGTAATGAGTATCCAAGTTTCCCACACATTCCATTGAATATTGCATTTTTCTTTCTATTAATTCTAAAATTAGCTTTTCTTAATCTTTGAGAAGTATGTTAAAATTATTCTACTATGCAAGATATTGTAAATAACTTCTTCCTCATTTTCTCTGTAAAGCTCATGATTTTATAAATAGTAATCTTGTCTTCAATCATACTTTGTGACTGAAAAAAATTCTAAATTGTTTAGACTCTCCCCAGAATCTCCCAAGAGTTTTTACATAATACCTAGGTTCCATTTGATTTGAAAGTAAACCAATATATAATATTTCTTAGAGTATTCAGAGTTATTGAGCTTGTAGGAAACTCAAGTGAGATTTTAGTCCTGTCCCCACCCTCAGGGAAGGACTGCATCTAAATTGTAGGAGTCATCTCTCTGGGTGCATTTTTGGTTCCGTAGGTTTTTCTAACCTAAGGAAAGATCCATAGAATTAGTTCAGCCAAATTCGATCTGATTTTGTCTGAGTTATCCTATTTTGCCCAAACAATTGTATACCAAACGTGAAGATTTAGCATTCATTTTTGGCATAAAAAGTATAGTAAAATATTGTGGGAAAAGAATTGAGCCTGGAATTAAGAGCCCCAGGTTTTAATCTGAGCTTCAATTTTCATTAGATGTGTGACCACAGTAAGTCACACTCTGAACCTTTGGTTCTCTATTCTTCAAATGTGGGAAATAATAATTGCATCGTCAATTTCACAGGGCATCTGTGAGCTGTGAGTGAGAAAAGGACTTTATAAACCATGAAGCGCTAGAGGAACATGATTTGTTATAAATTCTGCTGCTCTTGTAGGTCCAGTCATAGGTTCTGCTGTAGGATGACTTCAATAAACCAAGGATAGTCAAATTTTACTAAGCAAGGTCATTAAGAAGTATTTCCACTGGTTCCTTTAAAATGAAAGTTAAATGGAATGAAAGTCTCTGTATCACCTCATAAAAATACTCAAATAATTTCAAATCTACCTGCCTTACAGGACTATAGTGAAGATCTAATGAGATAAAGAATATGAAAGAATTATTTAAACCGAAAAGTACTACGAACATATGAGATGAGGAAGTAATTTATAAAAAGAGCCCTGACTCAGGAGTGGGAGAACCTGAGTTCAAATTTTATGTCCTTTGGAAAGACAATTTACTCTTCAGTTTTTTTTTCTTTCATAAAATTAAGTGGTTGGACAAGATAACATCTGCGGTCCCTTCTATCCATTGATCAATTATCTTAGTCCCATTGCTTATTCTTTCTGGGAAAAAAAAAATTTCTCAAGCTTTCCCCCCTCTTGAATTCTAATTCAGAAAGTCAAATCTCTCCTTTAAATAAGACAAAGAAAAAGTACAAAATCTAAAACTTATCATTCCCATGGCAGATGCTAAATTTTTGACTGCTATTTCATTGTCTATTATGTTGAGCATATCATTGGAAAACCATTAGTGGATATATAAAGTATTGTCACATTTAATAGATGCACAGAGCTATTTCTGTGCTTTTATTCACCCAACATTTTGGGGTCTAGTGATGCTCTATAGAAGATGGGCAACAAAACAACTGGAATATAGTGATGAATGAATTTTTCATTTTACAGCAATTGAAAAGTATCAGAAAGCTGTCTAATAGCTATTCTCCTATTTAGTGAACAGGTTTGGCATTATGTAATGGCAGGAAAAAACATTAGAGACAATTGTACTTGATGTAAGGTTCAGTTAGACTCATTCACAGTGTACAGTCATTTCCAAGTGGCATTGACTGCCCTGTGTTCTGTAGCAATGTCTAATATTTCTAAACATATTTCGGCTCTGTGACACCTTAATGGTATACAATAACAATATGCATCCCTCTCAGAAAAATGGATACTCTCATTTTTCTAAACATTGTGACTTTATGTCTAACCACTTCCATTTAAATGCAAATTTCAATCATGTCCACCTTCCTACCTTGCAACATGTGCATAAGAAAAAGACACCTTAAATCCAAATTTTTTTCCATGATAAAAGAGATTGCTTACAGGGTTTCCAGGCCATGCTTAGCTCCTCCATGTTTTCTTTTCTTCAGAGGATTTCTCTGGGCAATTTTAAAGAGTATATTTTGTCAGAAAAATGTTATTCTTGTCTTTATTTCACTTTTGGCTGGTACTTTGTTTTCTTCCCATTGACCAAAAAACTTTCACTTTCCATTTGGTTTTAAAAGTATACCAACATAATTGCATGAACATATCTTGCACAAACATCCTGAGGAGCTATTAATTCCAATCACATTTACATTTGCATTTCACCCAACCTTACCTACCACAGTGAAACAGTTTACTATCCAAGTTAAATCTCACATGTTGAAGAATTATAGACAATCATACAGATCATTCAATAATTATACATATATAGTGTCCTTTGAAGCTGATGAAAACTTAAATACTCTGAAAATATGAACTTGTTACATAATAGTCACTTAGTTTTAAGAAAAACATCAAATTTCAAGACTGAAGATAAAAAAGATGGCATAAGACCTTAAATTTTACTTTTATTTATTTATTTATTTTTTGCTTTATTGCCAGTTTTTATCTTACGATGGATTTAGGAAAACTTGTAAGGCATTCTGTAAGAGTTTTCATTTCCTTTGGTAACTATTCAGATGAAAAATTTCTAAACCCTGAAAACTGTTTGGTGTATACAAGTAAACAATAACTCCTTTCTCCAAGCCTGATCACTCTCAGATTACTTTTAGACAAAAGAGGGCACTGTGATAACATTTTAAAGAATGGACTTAAGTTGTAAATACTTTCCTGAGAAATAAGAGGAATTATCCTTCACCCTGTATATTTTATTGCAAGAACTTCAGAGATTTTCCAATCATCCTTCTTTTATATGGCTAAACCTGCTAGCTTAGAAGGACTTTGTACACCTTTTTCACTTAGGACTCCCAAAAGAGGACAAATATCAACTACATATTTGTGTGTGTGTGTATGTGTATACACATATATATATATGTATATGCATATGCATATATATATGTGTGTGTGTGTGTGTGTGTGTGTGTGTGTGTGTGTGTGTGTGTGTGTGTAATCTTACTGTTATTATAAATGTTTTGGTGCCACAGATCTGCACCTCTGAGAGGAAACCATTTTTCTACCACCAGGGGAAATTTTTAAACCTTTTCTACTTTTTCCCTCCTCCATTGGCATAATCTTCTCTGATTGGAAGGTCATAGAGTTAAGTACGAAACTCATTCCAAAGTCTTCCTTTATAGAGGCCAGAAAGTAGATTTCTAGATTACTCCACTCTATGTAAACCTCCTCTTGGATTTTACTCTATGAAAAATGCCATTCTGGGTAGCACCCGGCATCTCTTACCACCATCACACACTTTCTGTATTTGGAATGTGTGTTGTCTTCCCCCATTAAATTACATGCTCCTTGAGGTCAGAAACTATATTTCTCTTTCTTATCTCCCTGGAGTTCAGCACAGTGCCTGCTAAATAGTATGCACTTAATAAATGTTTCTCTAATTGAATTGTTTGTGCAGAAACATCAGTTTAATTTAATAAAAAAGAATTTCCATTGTATCTTTTATCATCCTATCTATATTCACCCTCTATAGCTGTGAAATTTATTTCTTTTGTCTCATTAATTAGTTTCTGATATGACTTTTGCTATCTAGGACATGCATGAAATTCAGTCTGATTGTTCATCACCTAAATGTAGAGATAAGGGATTGAGAACGTCAACTATGCAAACTTTCCTGTTACCTTCTCACATTTTCATTAAGTATATGTGAGGTAAATGAGTACTCCATCCTCCAGAAATATCTTCAAAGAGGAGAAAGTTGGAAAGGGACAGAGAAAAGATGGCAGAATAACAGCACACACTTTCTAGAGTGCTGCCCCCAAGCTAAGTCAAATACCTGTGAGAAATGACTAAACAAATTTTGGAGCTGTATAACCAACAGAATGACTGAGTGAAGCAAATCTCCAGCCCAAGACAGCCTGGAAAGTTGTCGGGGAGTCTTTATCTTGCCATTCTGGGGGTGTGGCTCAGGGCACAGTCCAGTATAGGCCACACTGGCATAGACAGGACCTGAACAGGCTTTGGAGAGACTGAATCCCTCATTCCTGTTACAGTTTCTGGATTTCATAACCCCAAAACATCAAAGAAAAATTAGAGGGTCAGTGGGAAAAGCCTGTGGGATTAGTGTGGGAGAGTGGAGTGATCTATCCCCAGGTCCAGGGTGACAGAGGGGGAAGTAGAGGGAGTAACCCACAGTAGCCACAGCAGCAGCAGAGACAGAGACACTGACTGCTTTTGGGGATCTAGGTCCACAAATTGTTGGGGAATCGGGCAACTGACAGTACACCTCTCCACCTCCACTGGAAGCAAAGATGTACCTTGACAAAGAGTTAAAAAGTCAAGTAAATGGCAGAGAAAATTATCAAAAACAAGAAAGAAGAATCAGACTATAGAATCTTACTTTGGTGACAATGAAGAGCAAAACATGGAAACAGAAGACAACAAAGTCAAAGGTCCTCCATCCAAAACCTCCAAGGAAATTATGAATTGGTCCTAGGACATGGAAGAACTCAGAAAGGATTTTAAAAATCAAGTAAGAAAAGTAGAGCAAAAAATGGGAAGCAAAATGAGAGTGATGCAAGAAAATTATGAAAATTGAGTCAACTACTTGCTAAAGGAGATCAAAAATGCTAAAGAAAATAATTTTAAAAATTGGCTAATGCAGTTGGCAAAAGAGATCCAAAAAGTGCATGAGGAGAAGAATGCCATAAAAAGCAGAACTGGCCAGATGGAAAAGGAGATCCAAGAATTCACTGAACAAAATAACTCCTTAAAGATGAGAATGGAGCAAATGGAAACTAATGACTTTAAGAAAAATTAAAAAATTATAAAACAAAACCCAAGGAATGAAAAAATAACAATGTGAAATTTCAATGGAAAAATAAAAGATCTAGGAGAAACAATTTAAAAATTATGGAACTACCTGAAAGCCATGATCAAAAAAAGACCTTAGACATCATGTCATGAAATTAGTTAATCATGATATTCTAAAACCAGAGGGTAAAATAAAATTTGAAAGAATCCACCAATTGCCTCCTGAAAGAAATCCCAAAAGGAAAACTCCTAGGAATATTGTAGTCAAATTCTAGTTTTCCTTGATAATGTCATGAAAGATGATGTCGAGGCTCTTTTCTTGATCATGGCTTTCAGGTAGTTTCATAATTTTTAAATTTTCTCTCCTGGATCTATTTTCCAGGGAAGTTCTTTTTCCAATGATATATTTCATGTTATCTTCTATTTTTTTTTCATTCTTTTGGTTTTGTTTTATAATTTCTTGGTTTCTCAGAAAGTCATCAGCTTCCATATGCTCCATTCTAATTTTTGAAGAACTATTTTCATCAGCAAGCTATTGAACCTCTTTTTCCTTTTGGCTAATTCTGCTTTTTAATAATATGCTTCTCCTCATAGACTTTTTGGACCTCTTTTGTCAATTGAATTAGCCAATTTTTAGAGTTGTCATTTTCTTCAACATTTATTTAGAGTCTCCTTTAGCAAGCTGTTGGCTCACTTTTCATGATTTTCTTGCATAGTTCTCATTTTTCTTCCCAATTTTTCTTCCACCTTTCTTACTTGACTTTCAAAATTCTTTTTGAGCTCTTCTACCATCTGAGACCATTGCATATTTATTTTGGAAGCCTCTGATGATAAGCATTGTTCTTCCTCATCTGAAAGAATGGAATAAAATACCTGTTCACTAAGAAAGCAACCTTCTATAGTCTTATTTTTCCCTCTTTTGGGCATGTCCCCAGAGAGTTACTTTACTTTTGAATCCTTTGTCAAAAGGGGAGTATACTCTGGGGACTTGAAAGTTCTCGGTTCCTCCAAGGTGGCATAATCAAGTGAGAGAAGTTACTCCCCTCCTGTCCTACACTCTGGTCTGGCAGCTACCAAAGATTTTCTGCCCAGTATCTGCAAGTAGAATTCCCTTTCCAGAGACTCCACCAGTTCCACCATACCAACCAGCCCTCTTCCTCCCTCCCTTGCCGCCACTCAGGGCGGGGTCCCAGGTCAGAGGCTCAATTCTCCCAGGGACTTCAGGCCCAGGGCTCCAAAAATAGAGGCTGCTGCTGGTGCTGTCTCCGATGCCCTGTTGTCACAATCTGGAGCTAGAGCTAGGGTGAGGAGAGGATCCTGCTCCCTTCTCACTCAGATGAAAAAGCTTTCTCACTGACCTTTCTAGCTGTCTATAGCATCTGTGAGTTGAGGAATCTGAAAAGAGAAGCTACTGCTGGGGATTCTCCCCCCGAGCTTTGTTTGAGTTCTGTTCCTGCCTACACCATGTGGCCAAGGCTGGGTTCAGTTCTGTGGGTTGCACTCTGCTCCGTGTCTAGTGTGATAGACCTTTCCTCTTGGCCTTCCATCCTACCTTGGGCTGAAAATCTCTTTTACTCTGTCATTTTGTAGCTTCTGTCTGCTCTAGAATTTGTTTAGAGTAATTTTTTTTTTTTTTAATGTTTCAAGAAGTTTATTGGAAGCCCAGGTACTTAGTATCAGAAAAGCAAGGAATCTAGGGACAGATAACTATAATAATGGTCCCAAGGGACACATGTGCCCACTGATTTGGTCCCAGGTGACCCTCCAAAAGCAGTCAGTGGGACTGAAGAAGCAGCCTGATGAAGAGGTTGCTAGAGCTTCTTTGAAGCGGCAACTGTGGTCTTCCCATGATAGGGCTAGTCCCAACCTAGCTGACCATACTACCTTTATTATATCCATTGAAGGACACAATGATTTGAAGATATACAACATGAACTGACAATTCCTAGACCAAGCTGCACCCAAGATAAAGATAAAACTAAAATAAACAATGTCCGGAATAAGAGAGCAAGTTCATCTTGTAACTCCAAGATCCGAATCCAGCAGAACATCCACCATGGCGAGGGAGGTATCCTGGCTTCCTTTCTCACTATGTTCTCTTGTGGTCCTTGAAGAAGATACTTCACCATCCCATAATGACCTTTTTCTCAGTCAGCTAACTCGTCCATGGAGAAAAGAAACATGTTTACAATGTCAAACTGGAACAAAGAGATAGTCTAGAACAAAGAGCACTTTAAAAATGTTTCTGCCAGGAGAAAGTGGGAGATGAAAATAAGACCTATATATAAAACTCCAGGGTAGAGGCAGGCTTCATCAGAGCTGCTCCTTGCAGAGAAGGGTGCTCCTTGATTTTCCTTCGAGCTTAGACATCTGAGGAACCCTGCCCCTTCCGCCACACCAAAGACTTGCAGGTAGGCTCCTACTCTCAGAATTTACCTTGACAAAGTTTATCTTTCTTTTTTTTTTTAATAAAAATTTATTTATTTAACTTTTTACATTCATTTTCACAAAATTTCGGGTTCCAAATATTCTCCCCCTTTTATCCCCCTCCCCCCACCCCAGTACACTGAGCAATCTAATTTTCCCTATCACCAATCGGCCCTCTCTTCTATCATCCCTCCTTTCTCTTGTCCCCATCTTCTCTTTTGTCCTGTAGGGCCAGATGACTTACTATTCCCCATTACCTGTATTTCTTATTTCCTAGTAGCAATAACAATACTGAACAGTTGTTCCTAAAACTTTGAGTTCCAAATTCTCCCCATCCCTCCCCACCCCACCCATTCCCTTTGGGAATGCAGGCAATTCAATATAGGCCATATCTGTGTAGTTTTGCAAATGACTTCCATAAGAGTCGTGTTGTGTAAGACTAACTGTATTTCCCTCCATCCTATCCTGCCCCCCCATTGTTTCTATTCTGTCTTTTGATCCTGTCCTTCCCTGAGTGTTGACTTCAAATTGCTCCCTCCTCCCATTGCCCTCCCTTACCATCATCCCCCCCCACCTTGCTTATCTCCTTCTCCCCCCACTTTCCTGTATTGTAAGATAGGTTTTCATACGAAAATGAGTGTGCATTTTATTCCTTCCTTTAATTGAAGGTGATGAGGGTAGACTTCTTGTCTTTTTCTCAGCTTTCCTACTTTTCCCTCCACTAAAAAGTCTCCTGCTTGCCTCTTGAATGAGAGATAATTTACCCCATTCCATCCTCACCCACTCTCCTCCCACTACATTTCTCTCTCACCATTTACCTTAATTTCTTTTAAGATATGGTCCCATCCTATTCAATACACTCTGTGCTCTCTGTCTCTGTCTGTGCGTGCATGTGTGTATGTGTGTGTGCACACGTGTAGATGTGTGTGTGTATCTGTGTGTGTATAATCTCACCAACTACCCAGATACTGAAAAATTTTAAGAGTTACAAATATGGTCTTTCCATGTAGGAATGTAAACAGTTCACTTCTGGTAAGTCCCTTAAGACTTCTCTTTGCTGTTTCCTTTTTCATGCTTCTTCTCATTCTTGTGTTTTGAAAGTCAAATTTTCTTTTCAGCTCTGGTCTTTTTATCAAGAATGCTTGAAAGTCCTCTGTTTCATTGAAAGACCATATTTTCCCCTGAAGTATTATACTCAGTTTTGCTGGGTAGGTGATTCTTGGTTTGAGTCCTAGTTCCTTTGACTTCTGGAATATCCTATTCTATGCCCTTCGATCCCTTAATATAGAAGCTGCTAGATATTGTGTTATCCTGATTGTATTTCCACAATACTTGAATTGTTTTTTTTCTAGCTGCTTGCAATATTTTCTCATTGACCTGGTAACTCTGGAATTTGGCCACAATGTTCCTAGGAGTTTCTCTTTTTGGATCTCTTTCAGGTGGTGATCTATGGATTCCTTCAATACTTTTTTTGCCCTCTGGTTCTAGAATGTCAGGGCAGTTTTCCTTGATAATTTCATGAAAGATGATGTCTGGGCTCTTTTTTTGATCATGGCTTTCAGGTTGTCCCATAATTCTTAAATTGTCTCTCCTTGATCATTTTCCAGGTCAGTTGTTTTTCCAATGAGATATTTCACATTTTCTTCCATTTTTTCATTCTTTTGGTTTTGTTTTATGATTTCTTGGTTTCTCAGAAAGTCATTAGCCTCCATCTGTTCCATTCTGATCTTGAGAGAACTATTTTCTTCAGTGAGCTTTTGAACTTCTTTTTCCATTTGGCTAATTCTGCTTTTGAAAGCATTCTTCTCCTCATTGGCTTTTTGAACCTCTTTTGCCAATTGAGTGAGCCTAGTTTTCAAGGTGTTATTTTCTTCAACATTTTTTTGGGTCTCGTTTACCAAGGTATTGACCCATTTTTCATGCTTTTCTTGCATCTCTCTCATTTCTCTTCCCAGTTTCTCCTTCACCTGTCTATCTTGATTTTCAAAATTCTTTTTGAGCTCTTCCCTGACCTGAGCCCACTGGACATCCACCTGGGATGTCTGGGATAGAGAGGCCCTGACCTCCACCTCTTTCCCTTATGGTAAGCATTGTACTTCTTCATCAGAAATGAAAGGAGTAAGGAACATCTCTTCCTCCGGAAAGTAGCTCCCTATGGTCTTATTTTTATTCCTTTTTCTGGGCATTTTCCCAGCCAGTTACTTGACTTCTGAGATTCCTGTCCACCCCCACCTAGATCCACCCAGCTAGTGCTTGAGGTTTGAGATTCAAATGCTGCTTCCCAGCCTCAAGGCTTTCCGTGGCGGGAGCAGCTGCTATTCAATGTGAGCTTAAGTTCTGGTGCTTGGGTGGGGGCAGGTCCGCCTCCCAGGCTCAGTTCCCTCAAGGGGTTTATGCATAGACCTTTGGTAATGGAGATCCTTCCTGCTCCGAGAGTCCCACGCCGCCACTGCCTCTGCTGCTGCCTGTGCCACTGTCTTCCGAGGGGGCCTGAGTTATGGAGACACCCCGCTCCCCTCTTGGCCAGGCCAGATGTCTCTCTCACTGACCTGTAGCGCCTGTGGGTGGAGGGACCTTCTCGGCTGCCAGAGATTCTGTCCCTGAATCCTGCTCGGGTCTGCTCCTCTGGGGCCGCATGGACAGGGCAGCTCAGGGGCGAGCTCCACTGTCCAAAGCATGACAGACCCCTGTGGATGGCTTTCCAGGGCTCTCTGGAATGGAAAGCTCTTCCACTGTGTTGGTGTGTGGCTTGCAGTACTCCAGAATTTGTGGGGAGTGCTTTTTACAGTAAATTTATGGGCTGTGGATTCGGGGCTAGCATACATGAGTCTTTCCACTCCGCCATCTTAGCTCCTACCTGCCTAGAGTAATTTTTTACCGATATTTTATGGGCTGTGAGGGAAGAAGTAGATTATGTGCATCTTTCTCATCTGCCATTTGGTTCTCCCCCCCCCCCCCCCACAATTTACTTTCTTTTCAAAATTTCTCATTAAGGCATCTGGAAAATAAATTCTTGAGTACTTCCAAAATTGCACAAGCTCTAGAATAGATTTCCTTTGCATATATTTGGTTAGACCTTATATAATCTTTTTAAAATTTATTTTCCATGAATCTCCATCATTTACTGCAAGGACACAGTAGGTACTAAGTTAAGTTGTAATTGAGTTATTTTGCTATTATTTATGACAGGAATGATTAAGAACTTCCTTATGTCTCTTAGTTTCACCTATAGGGAAAAAAGGTTTCTTATATTATCATGCCCACTTTTTGACCATGAGACAAAGTTTGTATATTAAGAATGTTAACTTTCAAATTGATACTTACAGATGGTCTAAAAGTTGGATAATTCTCAGCTGCTTCTGATTCATTTGAGCACTCTACAAGTATCACCATAGAACTAAAGATGATTTTGTTTTTTCCTTTATTTCATTGGTTGTCATACTTAGCAGCCACCCTACCAATGACCATACTTTCTGCTCATATCATCCAGAATTAGTGAGGGAAAGCAGGCACAGTTTGTTGCCAGAACTTTACTTGAAGACTTTCCAGCAAAGTACTATACTTTAGAGCTTGGGCTGTATTGTCATGGTCTTTAAGGTGACCCAATGTGGCCTCCACTCTACAGTGCATCATCTCAGGAGTTTTGTTGAGACAGTCATAAGAGTAGCATATATTTATAGCTATTATCTCCCTTGAGCCTCACCAAACCATCATGAGTTAGCTAGGTTACCACTAAAATGACACAAGTTATTTACTCTGAGAGTTTTTCTTTTTATGTTCCAAATGGGAATGATATCTATAATACCTGCAGGGACATGCAAATTACTTTGTATAGACAATAACACTTAGGATGACAGAATTAGATGGCAGATTCTGATTTCATAGTGTAGTGAATTCCTGGAGAACTAAATTCCTTGTATCAGTTCAGGGTAGCATTTTTTCTGAAATACTAAGTCTTAGAAATTATCATTGAATTTTTGCTGTGTTTAATAGAAATTAGCATTGTTTTTGTCAAAATATTTTTTCTGTATCTATTAGTATGAGAAATATTTCATTTTATTTGTACATCTCCGTATGTACTAATGTGTTTTATTATTTCATTATTATTATAGTCTATTATGCTAATGGTTTTCCTTATACTGAGGCAACCCTGCATTTCTGGCAGAAATTCAACCAGTTCATAGGATATAATCTATATAACACATTCTATAACTTCTTTGCTGATATTTTATTTATTATTTTTACATTGATGTTTATTATGATTACTGACCTCTTTGTAGTCCTCAGTAGTCCTCTTCCTAGATAAATTAGAAATGTTAAAATAAGAGAAATAATTTGGTAGGACATATAGTTCTTCTATTTCTGCAAAAATTTATGTAATATGGGATTTAATCATTCTGTTGAATGTTGGTTAGAATCAACTTATAAATGTCTCTGGTTTTACCAGATATGTCTTCTCTCCCCCATAAATTAATTTATACCTTTACAAATTATTTTTCCTAAGATTGAGTTACCTAAATTCTCTATTTTTTTTGTCTTGTCAATTTTGGTTTTTTATATATTTTCAAATATGTATACATTTCTCTTATATTATTCATATTTTAATATAATTTGGCAAATTAATTTCTAATATATTTATTTATACTTTAAGACTTGCCAGAGAAATATGATATCTAATATATCTAAAATTACATTTTAATCCTTAACAATTCTATTATTTATACTTTGTTCTTGTCGAATTCTTCTACATTTAAAAGGTTGCATTTAACTTTTAACTAGTACAACTATTATGGTTTTGTGGTAAATTCTATTTCCTGCAAAGTCATAGAGGCTATATCCTTGCATGTATTAAGTATATTATTTTCCTTTCTGTGGTGCTGCTAAGCAAAATGTATTTTCCCCATTTTATTTTGTTAAACATGTTTATTTTTAACATTGTCTCTTCAAAGGTCCCAATTGTTACCCTTACTATTTTAAATTCTCCTTAAATATAATAAAATTTTCTCTGAATTCCCATTTGGACTCTATGTAAATTTTTTTAAAATTCTTTTTCTTATAAACAACATATTTTGAGATTATGTTTTCTATACCACTCTCCTGTACTTTTCTACTTTGTGGGTGAGTCTGTCCTATTCATGTTTATGGTTAAAAAAAGAGTTCTGTATTTCCCTATTTCATGTTTGCAGACTTTCCCTTTTCCCTTTGCTCCTCACCTACACTTTACAGAAAAGAAAAGGTGATGAAAGAGGGAAATGATCATCTAGGTGACCTATAATGGATCCACCTCTACTTTGCTTCCCCTCCTTTTGTTTCTTCTCTCAGTCTAATCGTTAATTGCTATCATTTTTATTTATACCTTCGAATTACCATTTTATGATTCACCCAAAAGTGACGTTCATTTTGTTTGTGACTACAATATTTCCTCATAGATGCTTTCCTACTGGAATATTCCCAATCATCACTCTCTCTTTATCCACCTGATTCCTATTTTTATACAAAAAATCATTGTATATATGTCTGTGTCTTGAAAACGGCTTCATCTAGTTCATTTAAAAGTGAGTTTTATGTGACTGTCATTGCCTATATCCTATTCCGCATTTATATACTCTTCCCTACTGCCACTCCAATTATGAAAAATAGTAAGTGCCATAATATTATACCCATTTCCCCTCTTCCTTTCTCTTGCATTTTCTCCATCTATTAAAATAATTAAACCAGATAAAAGAACACCCCCTAGGTCCTTGCTTTAGCTTATTGGTACTTCCCTCTCTTACCCTTGAAGACATAGGTTTTAATGAGACACCCATATCTTCTTTGATAAGAATAGGACTGCTATGTCACCATATAGCCCCTTCTAATTGCTCACGTGCATTCAATATTTTCTTCACTCTGGTGATTACATTTTAAAATTTATATTAAAGGTCTAGTATTTTAATAAGAAATGCTTGATTGTTTTCCATAAAAATGAGATACATTTCCCATTCTCCCCCCATATTGTCACATGTAGATTTTTAGGGTAATTCCTATTTATAAGCATTTATCTTTTGCCTTTTTCACATATCATATTCCACAATTTCTTCTTTCATAGTACTTTGCAAACTGTGAGTGACCTTGACTATTTTCTCATGACAAGAATGTTGTTGTTTTTTTTTTTTTATGGATACTTCAAATATTTTTTTCTCTTTATCTGGAAGCTTAGAATTTTGGTTATAGCGTTTCTGAGTATAATAATTTTGGAATTCCTTTCAAGAAATGAATAATAGATTCTATTTTCATTTTGGCCTCAGGTTCTAATGGAACTTAAGAATTTTCACTTATGTTTTCATGACATATGGAACCAGAATTTATTTCCTTTAGCAGTCATTTTCAGTAAGTACAATGACTTTTATATTATCTCTTTCTTGATTATAGATTTCTTCTATTTTTAAATTTTTTCTACTTTTTAAAAATTTATTCTAATATTTCTTATTGACACATGAAGTCATTTATTTCTGTTTGGTCCATTCCAATACTCAAGGGATATGTTCACATAAAAAATTTAGTACCTCCTGCCCTAAACTACTGTCCTAAGCTTCTTTCTTCTCCCATTTCTTTCCTCCAGATTATTTCACATCCCATTCCATTTAAATCTATTGTTTTATTTGTTCCACTTATTCTTGTAATCCTTGTAGTCAACTCATTTTTTTTTCCTTTGAGGTTCTGCTTTCAATGGTTGTAGAGATATACTATTATTCTGCTGTCATCTCAAGTTTTCTTGAATTCATAATGATGTGTCATGGCATTTCATGTCTTCTCTTTACTCACATCTGCCAGATCAGGCACTGATTCCTGATTTTGTGTCATTTCCAGGCACCTCTTGCAATCTTGGATAGAATGCTTAATCTGTTTTTGGTCTACTTCTTGATTCTCTATGTTCTTCCTTCTGGTTTATACTTCCTCTACTTTCTTTGTTCTCAGAAGGTTAGCAGCATGAAGGTATCTGATGTTTTAATGCTACAGTATTCATGGTAATACCAATTATCTGAGGTCAGAGTATAGTGTATTTCTGATCTGTCAACTCCAAGTCCCATGTCTTTCTACCATCAAGGACAGGGTATTGTAGGCTTCAGATCATTGGAGGATCACTTATCTTTATCACTATATTTCTGGTTTGTACATCTTTCTTCATACTTTCTTTTACGATAACTCCCATTAATTAGCATTTGTAGGCTTCTGGCCAAATTTTTGTATTGTACCACACAGGATAAAAGCACATAATATAATTTGGATTGTTTGCCGTCATACAGAATTCTGATTGACTCTGTTTTTAATTCTTTGCTAGTACAAATACATGGTATCTGTGCTTCTCTGATTTGGTCATAGAACCATATTAAATACTCCAATATGTGAACAATCTACTTTCCAGAATAATTGACCTGAAAAAAGAATGAAAACAAATAATTTAAAAATCATTTTGCCACCAGAAAAGCATCATTACCAAAACCTTGATAATTTATTTCAAGAACTTATAAAATTCCCCAGAACTTTTAGATTCAAAGGTCAAAGTAGATATAAGAAATATCCACAGGTCATCTCCTGAAATAAACCTCACGTTAAGCATACCAAGAAAAAAAAATGGCATAGTAAAACAAAATAAAACAAAAAATAACAGAATTTTCAAGGAGGAAAAAGTATTGGCAAAATTCAGGAGCACAGTTAATGAATCAAATGACCACAGTAAAGATTACATGACACTTCACTAAAAATGATTTACAGTGTGGTCAGAGGTGGGGGGGAAAGGTGGAAGTGTTTGAAGTATAATAGAAAAAACGGTAAAATAAAATAAAAGCTTACAAGTAAGAATGACAACCTGAACAGAGTTGGATACGTGACGAGTAGAGATGAAAAATTTAATTGGACAATATAGATTAGGTTCAAATCTCAAGAAGAAATTATAGGGAGCTGAAAATGAAGGTATATTTTAAAAAGTGAAGTAAATAGTAAAAAAATAAAGTACATAGGCCTAGGCTAAGTGAAGAGAAGAAAAAAGAAGTTGGATCAGACTGCTCCAATTATACATGGTCATTGTTGACCCCATTGTCCTTATTTTGCAAATTTTCTTTCTTTCTTTTTCTAATTTTTAAAAATTTATCTTCAATTTGCAACACTCACTTCTACAAAATTTTGAATTTCAAATTTTCTCCCCATCTCTACTCTTCCCCTATGCCAGAACAGAATGTATTTTGATTACCTTTTCTTTCAATCTGCCCTCTCTTCTATCAATCCCCCACCCCATCCCTTTCCCTTCTATTATCCTGTAGGGCAAGATAGATTTCTATACCCCACTACCAATATATCTTATTTTTTACTTGCCTGTAAAAACAACCTCTAGCATTCATTTTTAAAGCTTTGAGTTCAACATTCTGTCCCTCCCTCCCTCCCACCCACTCTCATTGAGAAGACAAACAATTTGATATAGGTCATACATGTGTAGTCATGCAAAACATTACCATAACCATCATGTTGTGAAAGACTAACTATATTTCTTTCTATCTTGTCTTGCCTTGCATTTATTTTATTCGCTTTTTTTGATCTGTCAATCTACCAAAGTGGTTGTTTCTGATTACTCTTTTTCCCAACCTGCAACTCCTATGACACCCCCACCTTTTAATCCTCTCCCTCCCTGCTTTTCTGTGGGGTCTCATTAGTTACAAATATCATTTTTCCATGTAGAAATGTAAACAGTTCAACTTTAATGAATTCCTTAAGGCTTCTCCTTCCAGTTTACCTTTTCTTGGTTCTCTTGATTCTTGTACTTGAAGTCAAATTTTTGATTCAGCTCTGGTCTTTTCAACAAGAATGCTTGGAAGTTCTCTATTTCATTGAAATTCCATGTTTTCCCTGAAGTATTATGCTCAGTTTTTCTGGGTAATTATTGTTTTTAATTCTATCTCCTTTGACCTCTGAAATATCATATTCCAAGCCCTTGGATCCTTTAGTGTAGAAACTGCTAAATGACAATTTTCCTTGATAATTTCTTGGAAGATGATGAGTAGGCTCTTTTTTTATCATGGTTTTTAGGTAGACCAATGATTTTTTAAATTATCTCTCCTGTATCTATTTTCCAGATCAGTTGTTTTTTCCAATAAGATATTTCACATTGTCTTCTATTTTTTTTTTCTTTTTGTGGTTCTGTTTTATAATTTCTTGGTTTCTCATAAAGTCATTAGCCTCCATCTGCTCCATTATAATTTTTAAAGAACTATTTTTCTCAATGAGCTTTTGAACATTCTTTTCCATTTGACCCATTCTACTTTTTAAAACATTCTTCTCCTCATTGACTTTTTGTAACTCTTTTGCCTTTTGGGTTATTCTGTTTTTAAAGATGTTATTTTCTTCAGCATTTTTGGTATCTCTTTAAATAACTCCTTAGTTGATTCACTTTTCATGATTTTCTTGTGTTGCTCTCATTTCTCTTCCCAATTTTCCTCCATCACTCTTACTTGCTTTTCAAAATCCTTTTTGAGTTCTTCCATGGCCTGAGACTATTTCATATTTCTTCTGAAGGCTTTTGCTGTAGAAGTATTGACCTTGCTGTCTTCTCTGATGGTGTTCTTTGCTCTTCCTCATCTGAAAGGATGGAAGAAAATGCCTTTTCACCAAGAAAGTAACTTCATATGGTCTTATTTTTCCCCTTTTGAGCCATTTTCCCATCCAGGTACTTGACTTTTGAGTGCTTTGTCAAGTGGAATGTATACTACCCTAGGATTCAGAGGTTTTGTGCAGCTATTCTCTGAGATATCTATAGAGACCTGTAAGTTCTCAGTTCCTCCGAGTTAGCATAATCAGGGGAAAAGTTCTCCTCTCCTAGCCTAGGCTCTGCTCTGTGAGCAACCAAAAGCACTCTTTTATGCCCTGGAACTGTGAATAGTATTTTCCTCTCCACAGCTGCCACCAGCTCTGCATGCCAGCACTTTTTCCCACCCCAGGACTGTCACTCACAACTGAGACCTAGATCAGCAGCTACATTCTGCCAGGGTCTGTAGGCCTAAAACTCCAGAAGTGGTAGCTGCTGTAGCAGTGGGTATAGCCACCTTGGGGCCAGGGCTGGGACCAGACCATGCTCCCCTCTATCCCAGGTGAAAAGCTTTCTTACTGACTTTTGAAGTTGTCTGTGGTATGTGTGGGTTGAGAAATCTGGGAACTACAGCAGGAGCCCATGATTCAGCACACTGAAGTAAGCTCCAGTCCTGTCCATGCCAGCATGGCTCACACTGGGTTGCACTCCATTTTGAGCCAGTGCAAGAGACCTATCTTGTTGGTCTTCCAGGCTGTCTTGGCCAGGAAATCTGTTTCTCTCTGTCATTTTGTGGCTTCTGCTACTCTAGAATTTGTTTAGAGTCATTTTTACAGTTAGTTTATGGACTATGGGGGAGAGCTATAGCAGGTCTGTCTTTCTACCTAATGAAGGAAGTTTTAAAAATTTCAAAATTAAATGGAAATAAATCAATATAATATTGAAAAATCAATATAAAAACTTAATTTTGAGAAAATAACATGAAATAACACAGCAACACATCTTAAATGATAGGAAAAAATATCATCTCTCATTACTTTCACCTAAATTTGGAAAGAACATATCTATTCCTTGGGCAGTTAATCTTGAAAAAAAAATAGCAACCCCAGCATATCCACAAAAGCCTTAAACATAATAAACAAAAATCAAAATATGAGATTTATAAAATAAGCATTAAAAAATACCTCAC